>JAVIWB010004234.1:0-551732 GCA_031893035.1 Dermolepida albohirtum | reverse complement strand
ACTGTTTTCCCAACAAAAGATGAACGATGACTGACATAAAATTTATTTTCCTTTTTGAATAACACATCCTAATATTGTAATTAGTTAGTACAATAACATAATATTGGTAATACCTTTCGGAAATGCAGGTAAAACTGTTAATACTGTAGGGATTAGCCTATATAATATTTATGGTATTTTTCCAATTTATGACACCTTTACGATATATCATAAACAATTTCAGATTTTCGTAGAAATTCGTATGGAATTACTTCCACTAATAATATTGTTGTTCAGTTGTTCAGGAAACACATAAAATTGGGGTGGGCAAATAAATATGACAGGTAGTGTACATGCCATTTGATTAAGAATCAATCCGACTCTGTGTTGCAAATGAGTTATAAGACATTCATATGCTGTCGTTTGTTAATTAAGATTTCTTTATTTTGTATTGAATAAATACAGATTATTATTAATTTTTCATTTATTTAAACTTCAACATAAGTAATAAAAGGATTAATTTTTTTCAGTTTATCATAGTGCTATGCAGTTTGATAGACATTAGCAAGAACTTAAATACTCCACCTATTTTTCTTAAATTCTTCCCACTATTTTGTATACCTTTTAATAAAAAAGAAAGGGTTTAAAAGCCACTAAATACCAAAAACTATTTGCTTACCAGCCTAAAATATTAACAAGCACACATAAAATTTTATATAAATGATAAATCAGCACATAGTTACGGTTTTTCCAACTTAAAATAACTTTAAAATACATTTTTATTAAAAATGCAAACAAAATAAATTACATTATTACAATCTTGTCTGTGACTACTTGTTCAAGTAAGATAACAATGAAGATATTTGCAAATTATTCTAATAAAAACATCGATTTCCAAAATACTGGATTTTATTACTTTATTTATCTATTCATTAATAAATACATAATGAAATCCTAGAGTTTGTTCAATAAACAGGACCGTCGTCTAAATTATCGTCTTCGTCATCGTAACCTTCACCATTATCAAAATAATTATTAGCATAGTCGGTGCCTTCATCCATCTCTTCATCTATTTCATCAATGAACTCTTCATTTTCAATTTCCTCATCTTCGACTTCTTCTTTGATTGTAACATCATCAGCTTTTTCTTCTAACTTTTCTAACTGACTTAATCTACAACAGAAGCAATGTACAAATTCATCTAAAACAAACATCTTAAATTTATTACGTTTGTTCTACATTTACTTCTTTAACAACCTTTTTCTTCATACGTTTAGCTGTTACCCTGGGACGTAATTCTACTGGAAATAGTTCCCAGTCAAAGTTATTTTTTGCCGTAGGTAACTGAGCAATGAGTTTATCAATTTGTTGGTCAGATTTTATAGTTTTTGCTTCTGGTACTCTCAAGTAAGATGTGGACAATTGCATATGATCAATAATATCTTGCCTTAAAGATAGTAAATATTCTGATTCTAAAGAGCTCTAAAAATAAACTAAACTCAAATCATTATTTTGTCATGAATATACTGAAACTAACTATAAGTGGTATCGGTTTACGATTTAATGGTGGAAACAGAGGTGGTGGTTGTGTAACAGGGCCAGGTAACATATCAGCTGCACCTGCACCCATTGAAGACAACTGTTCTTTATTAAATGTTCTGGTGATCCCACCTCTGCCGCCACGACCGCCTCTTCCTCGGCCACTCATTTTTTTAGCTATTGCTTCTAGCTACTTAGTCTTCTATTCTTACGTTATCAAATTCTCATTGGAAGATCTAAGAAACAGAAACGAATTCAAAGGTTTGTGTGAACATTACAAATGATGCATATAATTTTCTTACTAAAAAAATCAATCAGTATATATAAAATAATTATTATTTTAAAATGTGATTAGAAAGTTTGTGTTGTAAAACCTTACCACCGAATAAAAGCTCTCGATCTCAATTTCATTATAGCAAATCGTCATTTCTAAATCATATTATTGTTAGTAGATAAATGTCTGGAAGATGAACTAGTTCACCATGTGTTTTCATAATTATAAGCCGTTGTTTATTCTGATAATGAACGCCTAAACCTTATGCAACTTATGTAGCACGTACATGTCGAAATAGTATATATTAACTTATTAACTCGACAATGAAAATTTAGTCAAATATTTTATTATATAAAATATATTGCTACAAAAAATGGACTATATAAAAATATAAACAAGTTGTATAAAATAGCCAAATATAAGGTAAGTACACAAATAAATTGGTAGTACAGTGTGTCCTCGTTAGATGGCGCTGGATAATTTAAGTTTTCATCGCCAATATTGCGCCTTAAATATATATTAACTTTACTCAATTTTTTAAATATCAAAATGAATAATCCAAAGCATCATACGAAATTATTCGAAATATTATGCAGTTATTGTTAAGGAATAAAGTTTCTTTTGCCTTATGTACTGATTCAAACACTCTGTATTAATCTCAAAAGTTTATTGACATTTTTATAAAAATATCTTACAAAATAAACATTATTTTCGCCAAATATTCATACAAAGATTGTATACATTTATTACAACAATTAATAAGACGTTCAAATCCCTTCATTCATGATAAAAATATGTTTGAATTGTATCTTCTTTTTTCAGTGTAAATATTTACAAGGCCTCGACAACAATAGCAATACCTTGGCCTCCACCAATGCACGCAGATCCAACTCCGTATTTAGCCTTCCTCCTCCTCAATTCATGTACTAAATGCGCAGTAATTCTAGCACCCGAAGCAGCCAACGGATGACCAAGAGCGATGGCACCGCCATCTACGTTAAATTTGTCCATGTCTAATTTCAATTCTTTAGCGCATGCTAACGCTTGTGCTGCGAATGCTTCATTTATCTGTAAGAAATGTATAAAAAAAAATCGTTACAAATATTACTATGACTTTCCTTATTTGGAAAATATGAGAGATTAGTGAATCTCAGAGACCAATTAAGGATTTGATATAGGCAATCGAAAAAGGACCATTAATTTTGTTTAAAATCATTTTATGCTGCCAAAAAAAATATTAAAAAGAAAACTAAACCTTACATCAACAAGATCCATGTCTTTGACTGTCAACCCGGCAACTTTCAAAGCATTCATAATGGCTGGTACTGGACCAATTCCCATTATAGACGGTTCAACACCTACATAAGAATAACTAACTATTCTAGCTAGAGGTTTCAGATTATGTTCTTTAACTGCATCTTCGTTCGCAAGAAGTATAGCGCCAGCACCGTCACAAATACCCTAGAAAGAATCAAATAAATTATGTATTTAATTTAATCGCATGGCCATGTTTTTTGGCAATTTCTTCCCGTCAGGGATTTATTTCATTAATTTTAAAATTCAAGATGATTGGTAGATACATTTACGCAGAAAAAAAACAAACTTTTTTTTGAAATAGTAATTCTTAGTGGCGCTATCTGTTAAAAAAAGTATGCGTCGATAAGGTAGGTCTTTCATCAATGTTATGTCAAAATATAGTGTTTGCATAATTAAAAGGAGAGAGAAAAATGAATTTTGAACGAAGAGCATATATCAAGTTCTATTTTAAACTCGGTAAATCGTTTACTGAAACTTTCAATTTGATGAAACAAATATATGGTGATGATGCGTTTTTACCACATATAAGTATGTATGAGTGGTATAAACGATTTAAAGGCGGTCGTACGGACATAAATGACGACGAAAATCCTGGTGCAAAAAATATGTGGTTACGGAAAGTAACATCGAACTTCGGTGTGAATTTATAAGAAATGAGCCGAAATCCTCATTGCGATACGTGGGAATGGAATTAAATATTTCCAAAGATTCAATTCATCGCATTTTGACACAGCATTTGAGACTGAGAAAGATATGTACAAGGTTGGTACCACACAAGCTAACTGAATTCAACATTGTACAGGCTTGACGAAAGACTCAAAAAAGGACGAAAACTTCAGGTATTCTGTATTTATAACTAGTAATGAGACGTGGTGTTTTCAATATGATCCAGAGACTATGCGTCAAAGCTCTAAATGGAAGCATCCAAGCGAAGAAAGACCGAATAAAAGCCATTTGGAGAAGTCGAAAGTGAAGATAATGTTGACTTGTTTTTATGTTTCGAAAGGCATAGTGCATAAAGAGTTTGTACCAAGTAGTCAAACAGTCAATGCTGTATATTATCTTGGTGCTATGAAGCATCTTTCGGCGCGTATTCGTCGTGTCGCTCTCAATATCGTGAAAATGATAGCTGGCGTTTGTTACATGATAATACACCATCTCATCGCTTGACACTTATCACTGATTTTTTAACTACAAATGGCATTTTAACCATCAACCATTCACCGTATTCACCGGATTTGGCCCCATGTGATTTCTATCTATTCTCCAAACTACATTTGCCTATGAAAGAACAGTGTCATGTCGACGTCGAAGCCATTAAAAAGGCGTTGACAGTGATTTTGAAAGACATCTCTAAAGATGAACTTAAAAATTCTCTCGACTCGTTAATTGACCGTGCAAAACGTTGTATTGAAGCCGAAGGCGACTACTTTGCATAAAATAAATGAATTTTACCAAAATAGTAAGCTCTTGTTTCTATTTTAAAAAAGTTCGGTTTTTTCTGCGACAGACTGTGTATATCTCAAAACACTTGAAATAAAAACTGCTAAATTAGGTAAAAGGATTTATACAAATTGGCAATTAAGATATCACATAGTACTTACTGAAGCAGATCCAGCCGTTACCAAACCATTTTCTTTAAAAACACTCTTGAGTGCTCTTAATCCTTCAATTGTCGTTTTCGTCTTCGGATGTTCATCAACGTCCATTAGTACCGTTTTTCCCTTGCTTTTGACTTCAACGGGAACTAATTCCTCCTTAAATCTGCCCGACTCTTGAGCTGAAACATTACAGTATAATTAATCGTTCCAAAATGTTTCCCTCTACACGAAATACCTGCTAACCAGTTTTTCTGTGACCGAAGTGAAAATTGGTCTGCTTCCTCGCGAGTGATCTTGTATTGGTCACCCAATTTTTCGGCAGTTAAGGCCATAGGTAATTTGCAATACGTGTCTGTGAGACTCGTCCACAGTGAATCTTCTAGTACGGGTGAGGTACCTAAGGGTATTCCAAAACGGGCGTTGCGCACGATGTAGGGTGACTGAGACATATTCTCAGCGCCACCTGTTAGAACAATTTTTGATACACCAGCGGTGATTTCCTAAAAATAAACGTATGTAAATTATAGACAATTTCTATTTTCATTTTATATGTTAGTGCGCCTTAATAAAAGACATAAACATTTTCTAACTCTTTAAGACGGTAGCTGATGGATTTTTTTTTAATTAATTTTTTTTTTAAACAACGCACGTGCTCTCAAATTTTTCTAAGCGATATTATATTTACGCAAACCCATGATAAACGATAATATAAACACATTTGTTAACATATGCAAATATAGAACATTATAACATTCTTATCTCTCCACTCAGATTAAAATTTATATGAAAAAATCAAAGGTTATTACGTACCGTTGTGAACAAGCAAAAAAATTGCAATAAAAAATAATGCAGATAATTTATATTTACCTGGCAACCATTTACGACTGCTTGAAATCCAGAACCGCATAATCTGTTGACCGCCAAGGCGGGCCTTTCTTTTGGAACGCCGCTTTTTAAGGCGGCATGTCTTGCTAAGAAAATACCATCGGAGGAGGAATCCTGAAGTAACAATAATGAACGTAATTATAAATTTTAAATAGTTAAGGAGCATACAGAAATAAAATCTAATATTTGATATCCGTATTTCAGCAACCAAGTTGTAATCTTCGATAAGAGGCAAAAATGGTGTCACTTTTAAGCGCCAAGTAAACATAATGCACTTCACTCTGATACAAACGCAACGATATTCATTCCAACATAATTCTAAAATTAATCCAACTATTTATATAACGAAACCGTATAGTATTTTTAGTTTATATATAAAAATATTGGTTAAGATAATAACAACTATTGACTATATATAAAACATGTGATATGACTTTACTGATAGCAATCTTTACTATTTATTTCGTAGATTACAGATATTGAATTTAATCTTTGGTGTATCGTGACATGGGATTTAGGAAATTAAATTCGTTTTTCCTACATTGCAAAACGCATTATCCACCACAAAAAACAAAAATCACAAATTTAATATTTGTAAAATAAAGTGCAAATGTTTAATCAAAAAAAAAGGAAATTAAAATCCCTTTCGACAACTAAATTGTCATCATCAGCAGATAATTAATCACAGTGTCGCACCTGGGTCCAAAAGTTAAACACACACTGAATGTGATTTTTGACGATTAATGACACTGAATAATTATCTGCTAACCATGACAACTTAGTTATCGAAATGCGTATAAAGAATACGAACATTGATTTGGGAAGGGGTTTTATTTACCTTTTTTGATTAATTCAATCAACCCCAATCGCACAGTATTACCAACCAAATTTGTCGAAAATTCCGCTTAGATTACAAGGAAGACTTTTATTAAATGTTGCTTTTGTTTGGTAAAGTGATGATATAAATGCAGATATATAGCAATCTCTTTTGTCCAAGTCTTATAACTAATATCAGTTTGGGAAATTGAAGTACACAGTGAGCTACAATGATTGACCTGATCTTCTACTACTTTCCGCATGCCCCATATCAGTACTTACTTCCTTTTTTCTATCTGAAGTTAGCAGTATAGTAATTTCTAGTGAGTTTTCCTACTCTATGTTTATGTCATTAACCTTTCATTGACGTGCTGTGTACGGAACTTGTTTTGTGATTAATATATATATATATATATATATAAGGTCTAGTAAAAAGAAATCCATTATTTTTCCAATAGATGGCTTTAGTAATCTGTATCTCGCGTTGTATAAGTGCGATCGCGTTCCGCTAGATGGCGTTCGAAAGATAAGATTTCGTACTAAACGAACTTCTCAGACAGTTTTGTGATTACTTGACTTAATATTGTTTGAGCGCGCGTCAAAGATGGACACCAGCAAAGTTAAAATACGCCATATTTTACAGTTTTTCTTCAATAAAGGCGAAAACGCAAGCCAGGCGGCTAAAAATGTGAATAGTGTTTATGGTCCTGATACTGTAACAGTCAATCATGCGCAATTTTGGTTTCGTCGATTCCGTTCCGGTAATATTGATGTCAAAGATGCACTACGCTCTGGAAGGCCAATTGTCGAAAATATCGATAAAATAATGGAAATCGTCGAGTCCGACCGTCATGTAAGCACTGTTTCGATTGCCCAGGAGCTAAACATTGCACAAAAAACCGTTTGGAACCATTTAAATAAGGTTGGATACAAAAAGAAGTTTGATGTATGGGTTCCACACGAGTTAACGCAAAAGAACCTCATGGACCGAATTTACATCTGCGAATCGCTGCTGATTCGCAACAAAATCGATCCGTTTCTGAAGCGGATGGTTACTGGTGATGAAAAGTGGATCACTTACGACAACGTCAAGCGAAAACGGTCGTGGTCGAATCGTAGTAAGCCGGCGCAAACGGTGGCCAAGCCAGGCTTGACGGTCAGGAGGATACTGTAACAGTCTATCATGCGCAATTTTGGTTTCGTCGATTCCGTTCCGGTAATATTGATGTCAAAGATGCACTACGCTCTGGAAGGCCAATTGTCGAAAATATCGATAAAATAATGGAAATCGTCGAGTTCGACCGTCATGTAAGCACTGTTTCGATTGCCCAGGAGCTAAACATTGCACAAAAAACCGTTTGGAACCATTTAAATAAGGTTGGATACAAAAAGAAGCTTGATGTATGGGTGCCACACGAGTTTAACGCAAAAGAACCACATGGACCGAATTTACATCTGCGAATCGCTGCTGAATCGCAACAAAATCGATCCGTTTCTGAAGCGGATGGTTACTGGTAATGAAAAGTGGATCACTTACGACAACGTCAAGCGAAAACGGTCGTGGTCGAATCGTAGTAAGCCGGCGCAAACGGTGGCCAAGCCAGGCTTGACGGTCAGGAAGGTTTTGCTGTGTGTTTGGTGGGATTGGCAAGGAATTATCTACTATGAGCTGCTTTCCTACGGCCAAACTCTTAATTCGGACCTGTACTGTCAACAATTGGACCGTCTGAAGGAAGCGATCGCCCAGAAGCGGCCAGCTTTGGCCAATAGGAGAGGAATTGTGTTCCATCAGGACAACGCCAGGCCACACACATCGATAGTGACTCGCCAGAAGCTCCGGGAGTTTGGTTGGGAGGTTCTTATGCATCCACCTTATAGTCCGGACCTAGCACCAAGTGATTACTACCTGTTCCTGTCTATGGCGAATGATTTTGCTGGTGAAAAATTCGCCTCAAGAGAAGCTTGTGAAAATCGACTATCCCAGTTTTTTGCCAATAGGGACGAGGGTTTCTATGAGAGAGGCATTATGAAATTACCTTCAAAATGGCAACAAGTTATCGAACAAAACGGTGCATATTTGACCTAAGTCGGATCATTCTAACTATGCTAAATAAAACCTTCAATTTAATGCAGAAATAATGGATTTCTTGTTACTAGACCTTATATATATATATATATATATATATATATATATATATATATGTGCATACATTTTAATACATACCAAATGTATTTTTATTAATATTACAGTTTAAAGTAATTTGCACAGTAGTATTCGTTGTTTACATAGTAGCTAGCATATTTTTATTATAATTATTAGAATTGCGTGAGACACTGTCTAATTTCACTTTTAAGAGGAAGTAAATATTGAGGTGATATATATGGAAAGAACTGTAGGATCAGGTCCCTCATTTTTGCTCACACGTTATTTTGAGTGATGTTAATTAGACAATTTTTCTTGCGAGGTAAATATGTAATTGTAGGACTTAATCCTTGCAAAATAGGCATCAGTTATACAAATAATGAACCATAAAAGTATCTTTCTCAAATACATCACCGTCATATGAAAAACTTTATTCTACAAAACAATACTAAGTAAGACACAAACATAACTAAACGAAAATCTCTTCTTAATTGCTATAAAAGTATACGCGAAAGTATATACATAATTCAGAGCAACAATGAGCCAATATCGCAGTCTAATAAGTATCACCTGGTAGCTTAATCAAAGAAAATATTATTATGATTTGATATTGCGATGACACTTGCTATTCAGACACAACTTTTAAATTTGATTTTGATACAAGAACTTTTATTTATGTACAACATTAATGAGTTATTAACAGAGTTGGGATGTCTTCCGCGGGCCATATTTGTACTGTGTACGCAGTACCCCCACCAGTATAATGTAATAAAACAGATGAAGTGTAGAATTATAAGTTAGTACCGAGTGGATCTTTATATAAGGCGAACACATAATTATTAAGTATGGTGGACGTGTATAACAAAAAAACGAGACCATTGGTTGACGCAGTGCGAAAGTCTACTGACGAATATTCCAATTTATATTATAGTGGTGCTAAAATATACTGTACCGTTGATATACTGGGGCAAATGCGACTGTAAGAATCATATAAAGAGTGTGTAACACCAAAATAACAAAATTACAGTGCCACCAATAACGCAATTTATGTCTGATTTATTGTTCGTGATAACCTATATTTCGTTATCAAAGGTTTTAAACCTTTTCAATCATACGTTATCGTAATTATAGATCAGTAAATACGTACAGCTCCAACATTGCCAACAACCACACTATCAACACTGTCGGGCTTAACATTTGCGGAAGTTAAAGCTGCCTTGAAAGCGGCAGTTTGTAATTCAGTATGACTAGTTTTAACGAATTTGCCGCCAAATGTGCCGAATGGAGTCCTCTTTGCTCCCACGATAAATATTCCTGAAAAGAAAATAAATTATTTAAAGGTTTATTATCTACATTTAATTTGATCACTGTTCGATACGTTTAGATTTATTAGCAACGCAAAAGAACTCGATAAATTTTAATAGTATGTTAATAATACGAAGAATGTTCAACAAATATATTTGTGTTCTTTCAACTTACGTACATATAAACGAATTTTATACTTTATATCATACATACTACTGTAGGCAAAATATAGTAAGACTTTTTAATTTAAATTTCGTGCGAAAATCCATTCGTCGAAATATTTTTTTTCTAGGTTGGTATGACTGTCAGTGACATCTGTGCCAAATGTCACATCAAAATAATCATTAGTATTTAGTATACGCTTGTCTTTCTGAAGTACAAAAAGTGTATTCGGCGATTTTTACAATGAGTAAAATTATTCAACAAAGAAGTTCCATTAAATTTTGTGTACGGAATCAAATTTCTGGTGCCGAAACGTTCAGAATGTTGCAAAAGGCCTTCGGTGATAAGTGTTTGTCGCGAGCAAGTGTTTTTGATTGGTATAAATTATTCAAAGAGGGTCGAGAATACGCTGATGACGAACCACGTCCAGGACGGCCATCAACATCAACTGATGATCAACACGTCAATAGAATCAAGGAATTGGTGCTTGAGAATCGACGATTAACAGTCAGGGACCTTACTGGCATCGTTGGAATATCGAACGGATCAGTGAAAACCATTTTTAAAGATCATTTGGGCCTAAGAAAAGTAAAAGCACGATTTGTTCCAAAATCATTCAATTTTTTCAAAAAACAGCGTCGCGTTGACGTCTGTGAAACAATGCTTTCCGACTATCAAGACAAAATGAAAGGCATCATAACTGGAGATGAGACTTGGATCTACGCTTATGACCCGGAAACAGACGATCAATCTCTTGGGTTTTGCACCACGATAATGCACCGTCGCATACTGCGTTAATTCTTCGTGAGTTTTTCGCCAAATTTTCAACCAATATCGTGCCGCAACCACCGTATTCGCCTGATTTTAGCTCCGTGTGACTTCTGGCTATTCAGCAAACTCAAACGACCGCTCCGGGGAAACCGTTTTGAGTCAAATGAAGACATTAAACGTGAATCGCTACGCGCATTGAAGGCTATTCCTGAAATTGACTTTAACAACTGTTTCGCGAATTGGAAGGAACGTTGGTACAAGTGTATTGGGGCCAGGGGGGATTACTTTGAGGGGGACGAAATAGATTTGGAAGAATAAATTAAGAATTTAAAAATTATGAACAAAGTCTTACTATTTTTTGCCCACAGTAGTATATCGGTTATTCCAAAAGAAAAATCACTAAACTGAGAGTCGACAACTTCTACTCTTGTACTCTGAAGACGCGCGATTCTTCTTATAATTTAATACTGATGAGGCATTATTAAAACTCATTTTGATTTTCCATGTAGGAAAATTTTGATTTAATTTTTTTACTTTTACTATAATTCCTTGCAAACGTTTTCTTCAAAAACCAAAAAAAATATTTAGATTAAAGCTCATGAATGTTTTCCAACACAAAAAGTTATTTTTCACTATGTTACTATGTAAAAACCATTACAAAATATATTTTTCATTATTATCAAGTTAATTATCTCTCCTTTTATTACATACAATTAAATTCCTTTCAACTTAAAAATGAGATACTTACTTCAAGCCTGTATTTGTGTGCAAACCGATACACTACTATTAATAAGCCAAAAGTGTTAAGATATCTTTAATGTAAAATATAAATAAATGCGAAAATATACATTAACAATCGTAAAAGTCATATAATTTATCTATTTACAACAAGAAAAATGTTTATTCTTATTTAAATTTGTTCAGAAGGGTATAAATAAATTATGTATATGTGAATAAATAATTTTTAATTTACATTTCAAGGCCGATTAAATTTATTTCATTGAATATATGACTTCTAAATTAAGGACATAGAAACTTTATATAAAAAATATTTTGCTACCAATGTTTGTATTATAATAAATCACATGGACCTTAATAAATCCCAAAATCAATAATGAAATTAAAGTTCAGCACATGCTAACTATTATATTTCAGTATTTATGTTCGCGTTATATATTTTTTTAATATTAATTTTTGTTACTATTTTAAAGAATAGATAATATAAATACATCCTAATTTTATGTACGAAATTATCTATTTTATATATACAGAGTGTCTCATGACATGATTGCCAGAGCTTAAGGATCTGTTGGCGAAGCAATTTCTAGTTAAAAATGTCCAATGAACATATGCCCAAAACTCTATCGTAAATAAGCAACAAACATATCTAATTTTAGATAACTTTACTAATGCAGGTATTATATAGAACTTCAAAAAGAAATCTCAACGAAAGCCTGTTAAAAAGACGTCACTTTATTGAATTGGTTGTTCAAAATTTCCACCCAGTATGTACATAGTCTAACTCTTCTTAGAATTAAGCTAGCAGTCTCAAAATCAACATGAGTAGCTTGTGCGGCACCCATAATTCTAGCAGTAAATTGTTCTCCATTTTCGTGTGGATCTGTATAAACCAAATCTTTCCGCCTTCTCCATAAAAAAAGCCTAGGGGATTTAAGTGTGGTGACCTTGGTTACCAGGCCAACCAATGAAAATCTGTTATTTGTCTACCAACCACACACATTTCACATTCGTCGTCGTCTTACATTAGGAGGAACGTCATCTTCCAGAAAACAAATACCGAGCTGCCGTCAAACGTTCTTCGGACCAATGAGACGATAGTCAATAATATCAGTTATTTAAAACTTCAAATGTTTGTAGCTTAGTTACGATAGAGTTTTGAGCATATATTCATTAGGCATTTTTAACTTCAAGTGCTTCAGTAACACATCTTTAAGCTGTGGCAATCATATCATGGGACGCCCAGTATATTTCACGTACCTGAACTTTAAAATGATTTATTTCAACATGCACTAGGTTACACACGTGTCTTCATACAATATGTGGATTACGTTCATTTCCTAGGCTGCATCGAAAATTAGAAAAGAAAAGGGATTTATATTTACCTTTTACTGCTGCACTCATTTTATTATTCAAACACAATTGAAGGACTTATTTTGTTCACAAATTTTGTGATCTACTGAACTATTTTACAAGAGTATAAAGTTTATATATGTTTTATATTGTCGAACATTTATCGCGAGTTCAAAGTTCGTTTACCTTGTTTATTCCGTCTTCTCTACAAAGTCCTATTTTTTCGCTTATAATCTCCCCCACTATCCGGGTGTTTCCAATAGTATTTATACTACAAGTATTTTCAGTAATTTTAGCTTTAGAAAGTTGAGTATTAAATGAAAATTATTAATGAGTTTATATACATTACTATCTATCTTCATTGTGTTGTAATACTCAAAAATTGTCAATTTTATGCTAGTTGTAGGTGTTGATTGCTATCTATTCATTTTGCAGTTTTTGTTCTTATAAATACTAATATTGTAAAAGTGAAATGGTAAGTACAAACAAAAATTAATAAAAAACTAGGTACAAGTTTACATGAAATTCAAAAAAATAATTGAATTTAAGGTTATGTGTGTATTTGATGCACTGTCATGTTCATTTTAAAATCTAAAGTACAAGTTAATAATATATTTTATTTAATTATTTTAGGCTCGAAGATATGATACTAGAACAACAATATTTTCTCCCGAAGGTACAAATATAAAAGTCTAATAAAAATGTTTCTTATTTATTATTGATGCTTTTAGGGAGGTTGTATCAAGTAGAGTACGCAATGGAAGCTATTAGTCATGCAGGTACATGTTTAGGAATACTAGCGAACGACGGAATATTATTAGCAGCAGAGCGCCGCAACACAAACAAATTATTAGATGAAGTATTTTCGTCAGAAAAGATCTATAAATTAAATGAGTAAATTGCTTTATACTTACATTAAATATATGCTCCAAGTTGTTTTTTCATAGTGATATGGTGTGCAGTGTTGCTGGAATTACTTCAGATGCTAATGTTTTAACAAACGAACTTCGTTTAATTGGACAAAGGTACTTGTTTCAATATGGTGAATCTATTCCATGCGAACAATTAGTGTCTTGGTTATGTGATGTAAAACAAGCTTATACTCAATATGGAGGTAAGGTATAGCATATTTTAACAACAATTTCAATAATAAATCTTTAGGAAAGCGTCCGTTTGGTGTGTCAATTTTATACATGGGTTGGGATAAACATTATGGGTATCAACTGTATCAATCCGATCCCAGTGGTAATTACAGTGGTTGGAAGGCAACTTGTATTGGCAACAATAGTTCCGTAAGTTCAAATATATATTTATGGTAGACCTTAGAAATTTTTTTTAATGATATTTAGGCTGCAGTATCAAGTCTGAAACAAGAATATAAAGATAACGAAATGACATTGAAGGATGCAAAGGGTCTCGCCATCAAAGTATTGAGTAAAACTCTGGATATGACTAAATTGACTTCTGAAAAAATCGAAATGGCAACGCTCAGTCGGATAGATAATAAAACGGTCATTAATATCTTGACAAGCAAAGAAGTCGAAGAATTGATCGCGGAACACGAAAAAGCTGAGGCTGCTATTGAAGCAGCTAAGAAAGAGCAGAAGCAAAAATCTTAATTTTTTTTCATAAATAATTTTATAATATTCGTTTCATTTAATAAATAATTTAACTTCTTGTAAATTGTTTTTTTTTTGTCCCTATGTCTCAAACAAATAATATACAGTATGGAATGAAACAACGGAACATCTCTTTCATTAAAATTTTTATTGCAAATTGAATTTGTCTTGAGGGTTTGTTAAAACATGACACGGCTCCCTATTTTGTTTCATATAATGTTAAATAGGCTAATTTTTGGCGTTTAATTAATAGGAAAATGTCATATCAAGTTTAGTTAAGACAACTTGATGTAACATAATACAAATACTTTTTTGAGTTACAAAATCAATATAAAAATGTAGACGATGATTACGAAATTCTTACAAGAGATATCAAACACTAGATTCAAAAGTTGTGTTGAAAAAAATCAAATCCTTATTTCCATAAAGTTTTCAATTGAAAGTAATTAGTAAGCATAGATAATTCCAGCTGCAATAGATGAAGATAAAATAAGAGAAATTCATAGTAAGCACATTTGGCAATGCAACAAAATATTATTTACATTGCTTTACAGTTTTTTTAAAAACTATTGTAATGTTCCATTGAATAAATGACACTTAAATAAAGAACAAGAAGAATGTCGTTTATAAGTATTAATATACATTTTCAGATAATAAACATGACCGTGTTAATAACAATTTATATTTCATTTGCATTAAAACTATTTTAAATTACTTGGAAACTGCTTTCAATTCATATTAGCCGCCACAATAATCTTCCCAAAGTTTAATGATAAATAAATCATTTTTTAAGACTCAATAATTTTTTATTGTTTTAACACCAATATATATTGTTAAATAAAGATTTTCTAATAAATCTAAATAATTTTTTTATTATGTAATACACAAAAAAGTAAGTCTATTGATTTTTCTTGCGCATGACTTTTGACGATTGACGGCTCTAAAACGTTCACTCCATATTTACTGCTGGGGAAACTTCGAAAATGTCTCTGCTGTCCGCACGTTTTGCTGCCTCCGTGGCGAGGCGGTTACCGAATAATGTTTCACAAGTAAGTAATTTTAAGTGATTTACGTTAATTTTTGGATGTTTTTAAATAGTTTTATTGCATTTTTATAAAATTATGTTCCGGTTTACTTATGTCCTATTTTGTGACATAATCAGTAACACCAGGCTTAATTTAGTTTTTCTTTATGTTGCATAATGGAATTTAAGCGCTATTTAATTTGTAATTCGAAAATTGAAGTCGTTTTTAATTATATTATGCTGTTATTTAACTTTGAAAAAATACATCACTTGTTATGTAACATATATAAATGACATCTAGAATTATTTATCAATTTTTTAATTTTCCAGGTAGCTGGGGTGGTTTTCCCAGCAGCCTCTGTAGCGGCACGTAAAATTCACGTCTCTGCACCCCAAAATGCAGCAGAGATTAGCTCAATTTTGGAAGAACGTATTTTGGGCTCAGCCCCTAAATCCGATTTAGAAGAAACTGGAAGAGTATTGAGTATTGGTGATGGTATCGCCCGTGTATATGGTCTTAAAAATATTCAAGCAGATGAGATGGTGGAATTTTCGTCTGGCTTAAAGGTGCAAGAGATTATTTCAAATATTCTCTTAATAATAAAGTGATGAATTGTAGGGTATGGCTTTGAACTTGGAGCCTGATAATGTGGGTGTTGTAGTGTTTGGTAATGACAAACTTATTAAGGAAGGTGATATCGTCAAGCGTACTGGTGCCATCGTAGACGTTCCTGTGGGTACAGAGTTATTAGGACGTGTAGTAGATGCTTTAGGTATGTTTTCAGAAGTTTTGCCATGTGAAAATTACAATTTCAATTTAGTATTTGTGTGTTGCGCCAATCACAATTTAGCCAGAATTTGGAAAAATTTATGAATACTCCTCCCCATTCAAAGATCTAATTAGATTTTCTTAGGTTCTTGTTGGATCATACCTAAACGCTATTGTTTTAAAATTATCTTTAAATATAAGAATTACTTTGCATATTTATATGCAAAATAATTATTTAAACGTTTTAAAAATCTTGAATATTATGCGTCCATGTAAGACATTTTTCGATATCTTATCTATTGTACAGGTAATCCCATCGATGGCAAAGGCCCAATCAATACTAAAAATCGCTTCAGAGTAGGCATCAAAGCTCCCGGTATCATTCCACGTATTTCCGTAAGAGAGCCTATGCAGACCGGCATCAAAGCCGTAGATTCATTGGTACCAATCGGCAGAGGTCAGCGAGAACTTATCATTGGTGACCGTCAAACCGGGTACGTAAACATACCTTGTATTTTTATCCGTGCTTTATCACCTCCCTTTCTACATACAGTAAAACTGCTCTTGCTATTGATACGATCATCAATCAAAGAAGATTCAACGAGGCAGACGACGAGAAGAAGAAATTGTACTGCATCTACGTAGCTATAGGTCAAAAGAGATCCACCGTAGCTCAGATCTTGAAACGTTTGACGGACAGCGGTGCCATCGGGTACACAATCATCGTATCCGCCACTGCTTCGGACGCTGCCCCATTGCAATACCTGGCACCGTATTCCGGATGCGCCATGGGAGAATATTTCAGAGACAACGGAAAACACGCTCTCATTATTTACGACGATTTGTCTAAACAGGCCGTGGCCTACCGTCAGGTATGAAATTACAGTAAATACTTTACGATATTCTATATATTACCCTCTCACTTTAGTCTATATACTGTCGTCAAAACTTTATTTCGTATTTTCACAATGCTTCGCTGTTTTAATTACAGATGTCTTTGCTGCTGCGTCGTCCACCAGGCCGTGAAGCTTACCCCGGTGACGTATTCTACCTTCACTCACGTTTGTTAGAACGTGCAGCCAAAATGTCAGACGCCCACGGTGGCGGCTCCTTGACAGCTTTACCCGTCATCGAGACCCAAGCCGGTGACGTATCCGCGTACATTCCAACCAACGTCATCTCAATTACTGACGGACAAATCTTCTTGGAAACCGAATTGTTCTACAAAGGTATTAGACCCGCCATCAACGTAGGTCTGTCCGTATCCCGTGTAGGTTCGGCCGCTCAGACCAAGGCCATGAAACAGGTAGCCGGTTCCATGAAGTTGGAGTTGGCCCAGTACCGCGAGGTCGCCGCCTTCGCCCAGTTCGGTTCCGATTTGGACGCGGCCACGCAGCAACTGTTGAACCGCGGTGTGCGACTCACGGAATTACTGAAACAGGGACAGTACGTGCCTATGGCCATTGAAGAACAGGTAGCGATCATCTACTGTGGTGTACGAGGGCATTTGGATAAGATCGATCCGTCGAAGATCACCGTTTTTGAAAAGGAATTCTCACAACACATTAAGTAAGTATATTTGTGTAATATTAAAAACTGTTTGAGCCGCACCAATTTAATTCCTGAGAAATGTAGTTACAGAATACGGACTATGTATGTGTTGTTATGAAATTGACGTAGATCATTACATTTTTTAAGTAATAGGTACAAATGGCGGCGCTATATCTTTTAATATATCCATCATCGCTGTTGTGTGTGTCAAACTTTTGTAATGAAGAATTATCTCTTCCAGGTCCAACCACCAAGCATTACTGTCAACCATCGCGAAAGAGGGCAAGATTACAGATGGCACCGATGCCCAACTGAAGAAAATCGTAACCGACTTCATCTCCACATTTTCAGCATAAGCACTTAGTGAATTTTAAAAATCAGTAATTGTAAGAGAAAATACAATATTGGATATCTTGCATTTATCTAACGATAATTTTGTAATTAATTTTTATTTTATTTTATTTTAATTCGTCAGATAAATGCAAGCAGTATGATATAGGTTCACAATAAACCGATTAGTATAAATTAATGATTAAAAATCAAGTGAAGATGAAAGTTGTGGTGTATTATGTATGACCTGCTAATTATTGTTTTTACTGTTACATCTCTGTCGATCATGTAAATTTAATTTTTTCAGCAAGGAATTATTTTATTTGTAATTCGTACATAACAAGGAAAATAAATGTCTTATAAGTGTTTTATTTCTTTAAAACTTTCAGTCGATGAAATTCATTCGAACATTAAAATACAGTTTCTGTAAAAATATATAAAAAAAAAAATATAAATTTCAAAATATATGAAGCTGTTTAGACAATGATTTTTCAAAATTTTGTGTGCTACACCATATTCAACGTTGTTTATTGGAAGTTTCAAACCACCATCATATTTTCTTTTTCAATTTTGATTGGCTCTAATAAAGTAAATTTTAAAACCTAGACCACGAATGTGTATAATTTTAATTTGAAACAGTCAAGGTTGTCTCAAATTATTTTCAATCTTAACAATTTCTTTTCTTTAAACTTGTTGGAAGTATGCTAAAATGAATGCCATTTCTTGTCAATATACGTACATGCAGAACTTTCCGTGTATATTCTATATAAAAGTCGTCAACTAGTATGCTGTAAGAGTTTAGGGATACAAAAAAAAAACTACAAATTTAGATTAGAAATATATTCAAAGGAAAGCAAAATAATTGTAATAGAATGTACACTAAAACTAACCAGAAAAATTAACGGATAAGAGAAAGTAAAATCCTATTTATAGTAATGCAGAAAATTAAATTTTTGCAAAGCATACACACCTTTCAATATTATACTACGCTTGAAGACAGGAGTATAATCAAATTCCCATAAGATAGTATGGCTCAATAAATAATTGGGTTAGTGTTTAGCCCCATCTACAACCCCCGGATAGAACTAAAATAAAGATGACTTATTTCAACTTAGATTTTGAATTTTCAGTATATATAATTTACTTAGTTTTTATTCTTCTTATTATAAAAATAAAATATTTAAATCTAGTTAGATTAAATATTTGCATTTTATTGTTAAGAAAGAATGAAAATTAAACGTAAAATACAGACTAATGAATAATAAATTTCTTGCTTGTTATATTTAAAAGTGAGCAATAAATAAAAAAACCACTTTTTGTTTATTGTTCCTTTTTTAAATTTTGCCAAACACACTTTTTTGTATGTTTGGTTTTCGAGGGTGCAAGTCTAGTACGGACAACTTATTTATCAAAATACGTATACAGAATACGAAAATTATTGTGGAAAAGGATTATATTAATCTTAATTGATGAATTTAATCAACTAGTCTCCATTAAAATTTACTATAAAACTAAAATAAACGGTTTTGATAACCACTAATATACCGGCACAGTTTCTGTATTTTGTGCCATCTATAATCGCCATTCAGACTATAACATTATCTCAATATTTTGCGCTATTCTTTCGAAATTTTTTTACGCAATGAGATTTGAGTCTCAAGACAATTTTTATAAAAAAAAATCTTATAAACCCCCATACGTCTATTATTTGAAACGTTTAAAATTATCACATATTTGATTATTCTGCATCCGCCTGTATGTAATAGCATATTTTAAAAATACATATGTAGCCTAAAATAAAGGAATACATATTTAAACGCTATCGCATTATATTGAAAAAACGCACAGAAGTTTTTTTTATCAAACTACATTTTTTTATAAATTAAAAGAAACATATTTTTATATTCAGTTCACGAGAATCAATTTTTATAGTGGTTACAGCCAAACGATACCTGCTCAGCCTTGAAACTGGTAATTGAATATCTTTTGTAAATAAGCTAACGAATTTTATAAAACAGACTAGCTGAAATTAGATACATTAGAAATTGCAAACCTGTATGTCACCAGTAATTGTTCGTTACTTTTTTTTGTATGAGCGTTGTTAACACTTAATTGTGAAAGTATTGTTCGTAACGGCAAATAAAATATAGTTAATGTACTCCTATTATTTGTTAACGTAACTGCTCAAGTAAATAATTCGGGCAATCTATGTCTTTTAACAACCATTTTTAGTATTAAATTATTATTAAGAAGGCTATATCACGTGGTTAAAATTTTGGCGGTTTTTTTGGTCTCTTCTCCATTTGTAATTTTCAATTCTTTTAGTTCCGTGAAAAATGGATGATGATTGGGATGATCCTGCACCAGCTGCAGAAAATGTAAGATTCCTTAGACTAATTACAAATGTATGACAGTTTTTTCTTTATTCGCATTTCACAGACTTTTACAGGTGTAGTGGATAGCGGAAGAGCCTTCAGTCGTGGAAGAGGGTTCTCAAATAAGACAGATTTTACTCCACCAGGCGACGATGGTTGGAATGATAATCAAAATTTTGGAAACGGTATGCTTTTCAAACTTAACACATATCATTACAGCCAACTTTTTTTTTAGGTTATAGTAGTAACACAGATAATAATTTTCGTGGCCCTCGTAGAGGCGGTAGTCGAGGTGCCAGAGGCGGAAGAGGAGGGCCCCGGGGCAGTGGCAGAGGTGGCTTTTCTCGAGGAGGCCACGAAAACTTCCATGATAATGATGACAATTTTGATTCATCATTTAGAGGAGGTAGCAGAGGTGGACATGGGGGCCGGGGTAGAGGTGGTAACAGAGGCGGACGTTTTTACGGTGGTGAGCCAGAAAATGGTGAAAAAGAAGAAAAAAAGAGAGAAATTTATATTCCACCCGACATGGATGAAGAGGAACTGTATCATTCAGGGAACACATCGGGCATTAACTTTATTAAATATGAAAATATTGCTGTGAAGGTAATTGTTTGATTATTTGTGCTTGAATATATTTATTTTTTTTTCATTTACTAATTTGTCACACAAAATTTTAGGGGTGTTTAGTCTGACTTTTAGAGTAACAAAAGGAGATAAAAATTTACAATTTTAAGCTGAAATAAATATGTTCGAATAAAACAAATTTATTAAATATAATTTTGCAGACAAATGGAGACAATGTTCCACCTCCAATAAGGAATTTTGCTGAATCTAACTTGCGTCCACTAATTTTGAAACACGTTAAAAAATCAGGGTATACTATTCCAACACCAATTCAAAAACATTCAATTCCAATTATTATGAATAAACGTGATTTAATGGCTTGTGCTCAGACTGGATCAGGTAAAACCGTAAGTATTTAATATTTATATCAATTTAATGGATCTTATAATATTTTCTTTTTTACTGATTCTTGTTCTTATACTAATTTGTGGTGTTTTCTTTTAACATTACCTACTATCAAAAAGTATATATTTTTACTGTAAGGATGGGCGTTTTTAATATTGTTTTCAATAAAAAAACACTGTATCTATGTGAAATTTAGTATTTACTGCTACGCCGTCGTTGATAAAAATAATTAAAAGTGTTTAATTGTGTATTTATATGTAATTATTAACATTAAAAACCTGACTGTGGGTTATAAATATATGATCTGTTTCTGTGATGCGATTTATGGCATATAAAAAGACTTGAAACTGTACTTAATTCAATGTGATAACACATGACCCAAAAAATCCGGTGCTCCCCCTATGGTACTACACTGGATTATTGGTAAGACAGTTGTCTAGCAAATGACAGATGGAGATTCAAGTGCTGCCCCAGTGCAGAATTTTTCTCTACAATTTCTGTAATTTTAATCAAGGATTGCATGGCAGAAAATACTAATTCTCAATAATTTCCCAACGTCGAGAGCTTAGTTATATATTTATATGTAACTATTAACACTGTTTCTATGTTTCAATTTTAACAAACTTTTTGTTACATCAAGTAATGACTGATATTACATTTTTATTTCTCTATCTGCTTTTTTTTTTGTGTCGTGTGGAGTATCATGTAAGGGTAATCCGACCTATACTTTCTCCGCCCGTACCAGCTCTATCTGGCGGTCGGAAAACACACCTCGCAATTTCAAAATCACATCTGATTTTTCTATTGTTATTTAGGCAGCTTTCCTGTTACCCATAATACATGAGTTGCTGGCAAATAGTACGGATCTGGTAACGGAAAACCACGTCGAGCCACAAGCTATAATCGTTTCTCCGACGAGGGAACTTTGCATCCAGATCTTCAAAGAAGCAACGAAATTCGCCCAGGAATCGGTACTGAAGATTTGCAACCTGTACGGGGGTACTTCGGTGTCGTATCAGAAGAGTAACGTGATGAGAGGTTGCCACATCTTGGTGGCGACGCCGGGACGTCTGAACGATTTCGTGTCGAAAGGGATTGTGACCTTCGCATCGACCAGGTTTATGGTGCTGGACGAGGCCGATCGTATGTTGGACATGGGCTTCCTTCCATGTGTCGAGCAAATAATGGAACACAGTACTATGGTGGCGACGGTGAGTGTTTTGTAATTCTGCAGTAACGCGAACGCTACATTCTTGCACTTTCAGCGTAAAAACAATTTAATTTCAACGAACGATTTTTAACACTAATCGTAAATTAAATATTAAGCAGGCCGATAGCTTAGTGTTACATTGATTATCACGTCGGAATTAAAGTCGTATGGGAAGATTTTCCTTCTCGCTTAAGGTTAATGCTGACAGCCCAAGATCTTAAGTTGCTTTACGAATACTGTTAACAGAGGGTTGAAACAATATACACAGGAGACTTTTGAGTCTTATTATTGTACCATTCAGATAGATGTAATCTTTAAACCACAATAAAATAACACGGAATTTGCGACATCAAGTCTGAAACGACATCGCTATTATAAGAACGCATCTTCTTCGAATCCACGCGTTTTCTCGTGACAACAAACTGCGCGACAAAAATGGCGTAACAATCTATTATTAATCAATTCAAAAACAGAGCCAGATTGCATTTAGATGTAGCAGTCGTCACGATGCGTATATGCACCAAATGGCATATGCCAAGTTTAAAAGTGTTATCTGTCCATATACGCATTGTGATTGGCGGGGCGAACACGAACTTCGTTCTTTCGGACGATTGCATGTTTGGACGACAGAAGAAGGTATTGTTTTTTCATTCTACATTGCTTGTTTAATATCCCTTTGGAAGCTGAAACAAGTTGCGGACATGCCCAACACTGCTTTAAAAACAAAACTTTAAAATTGTCTGTTTTGTTTGTTAATATTATAATAACATATTCTATCTCTATCTCAATCTCATTTTATATGCACAGTAACAAGTTTTGAATTGCTTTCAATTAATTGTTTGTAATTTTCACGCAGCAAATGAAGATTAAGAAGGTATTGTATTTCTTTTATGCTATTTTTTAAATGAATTTTTCATATTTTCGAAAGACAGTCTATAACAGGATAAAAATAACTTCTGTTCTATTATATAACAGAAACCCGTTTACAGCTTAATTATACATGAATATACGAATTCGCATTTGAAAAAGTATATAAACAACATTGCATTAACATAAAAAGAATTAAAATTTAAACCAAATTGAAACAGAAATGAAAATGTTTGTTAACAAAATGTAAAAGTTCTATTAAATCTTATTTTCCACCTCAATTTACTACGGAAATTAGATGCAACTTGCAACTAAAGAAGTAGGGAATATTATAAGAAAAAATGGCTTTTAAATAAACACAGCGTTTATGGTCACTTGTTAAATCGCAGATTGCTTCAAGTTATCGTGATTACATCCGAAGAACAGATAACTATATAAAATAAAAAAACAATATATTTATGGAAATTTTTGAGTGTCAAATGTGGCCCAATGAGAAGACTTATTTTGTCAAACGAGGAGTTGAGTATCCCGCAGAATATAGAGAATGGGTTTGCGTGTCACTTCTCCAGTAGTTTTAATAGTAACTACTCTTTGACTTCTGCATGTTCAATTACATATTTAATCACTGACCGTTTTGCTTGTAGTTCTTTGAATTTCAAAAAAAAATGATTTTTTTCTTCTTCAAACCAAGCCTCTTCTCGCGAATTTTGGCATCCAGCTGGTCAAGAAGGTTAGAGTAATATGCGCCTGTAATTGTTCTGCCTTTTTCAAGGTAATCAATTAACAAGATTCCTTTTGCATCCCAAAACACGCTGGCCATGACATTTCTGACTTCGCTTTCTTTGGCGCCGAACCACCGGCTTCCACCCACTGTTTCGTTTCTGGTGTGTAGTGGTGGACCCATGTCTCATTCATGGTGACAAATCGCCGCACAAAATCGGTCGGGTTCTTGTTAAATCGGTTTAAAGAATGCTCCGAAAATCGTTTGCGCATTTGCTTTTGATCGACATTCAGCAAATGCGGCACTCATCTTGCGCAGAGCTTTCTCATGTCTAATTCTTTGTGCAAAATGTTTCGCACCCTTTCTTCCGATATCCCCACAGCCTCAGCTATCTCAATCACTATCACTCGCCTATCGTCCAACACAATATCATGTACTTTTTCGATGATTTCTGGTGTAGTTGCGGTTTTTGGCCGTCCTTCACGTGGGTCATCTTCAAGGAACGTACGACCACGTTTAAATTCAGCTGCCCACTTTTTAACGGTTGACATCGAAGCAGCAAAGTCCCCGTACACTTTTGTCAACTTCGGATGAACTTCCATAGGGGTTAAACCATCCAAAACAAAGAATGTTATAAGAGCACGGTATTCAAGTTTATCCATTTAAAAAAATAACACGCTCGACGTCTACTACAAAAATTCTTGCAAACTACTTGAGAGAACAAGTTGAAAGTTTTCATATGAACTAAAGATACACGCAGCCACGCAGGAAACATAAATTTCTGTTAATTGTAACGTTATCTCTGTGTCAGACCGAGAATTGTTCACCTTGCCCACGTATACATGTTTTATATGGTATCCCACATATATATTGGGAACAATATGTGTCTCGAAATAATTCAACGAGTTTTTAAAAATTTCTAACACTTAAAATTGATGGGAGTTTCCGGGTTAAACTCCATCAATACTGGGTTAAATCACATGGAATTACTCCGTAGACATGGTTTTGTTATGCTGGGTTCTTATCAAGATGATCACTGTTAGTTAACAAAGTTGATTGTGAATATTTATTATTTAAATTACAGTTTCATGTGCTCTACGACTAGCTAGTAGACACAACTGCACTTTTGCAACACCCAGAGCTAGAACAAATTTGATGAGATGTGACTGTGACGTATACGAGTGCCGAGCAAAGAATGGATGATGTTTTTTTTTATAGCGTGCCTATGATATCTTTGTTTCAGTTATATTTTACTTTAGAGTCCTGTAAAAGGCTATCTGTTGGACTCGATGAAGAACTATTATAATTATTATTTCGATAACATTCTTCTGTAAAAAATTTCCAGTAAATGTTAAACTGGCATTTATACGTTATTAATTCAAACTGGCTCTTGCGGAAGATGTATTGTATTTAAGCAGAATCAGAACCTTTATAGCCTCTTATGTTGTTGCCATTATTTATAATAACCTGTGAGGTAATTTATTGTTTTTGTAGCTGTATAACATTTACAAGTATTCGTACAAACTCAAATCTATACATATATCTCGCTGGTATTTTAAGTTCTTTTAGAATTATCAATCGTAAATACTGTTTTATAACTTTTTAAATAGACAGTACGTATTCATTATTTCTCTTTTTGTATGGTATTTATCTAAGCTTAGTTATTTGTTTTCAACAGGGCGACAGGACGACTCTGATGTTTTCCGCAACATTCCCCGAAGAAATTCAACGTTTAGCAGGGAAATTTTTACATGAATACATTTTCGTAGCAGTTGGTATCGTGGGTGGTGCTTGCGCAGATGTCGAGCAACGTTTCTACGAAGTCGACAAGTTTAAGAAACGGCAGAAACTCTTGGAGCTCTTGCAAGAAGAAGGTATGTTATATAAACGATTAGATTTTTTTAATTTCTATTAGTGTATTTCTTCCTTTTTACTTCCAGGGTCCGAACGTACATTAGTATTCGTGGAAATGAAACGCAATGCCGATTTCTTAGCGACCTTCCTCAGCGAAAACGACATATCGAGCACCAGTATTCATGGGGACAGGCTGCAGAGTCAACGGGAAACCGCCCTCAGCGAATTCAAGAAGGGCATTCGTAATATTCTAGTTGCGACGGATGTAGCAGCTCGGGGTTTGGACATCAAAAACGTTAAGCACGTCATAAATTTCGATCTACCGAAGCACATAGAGGAATACGTACACAGGATCGGACGGACAGGGCGTGTAGGTGAGTACAAAGTTAATAACATTAAATACAGTTTTAGAATATATATCTTTTCAATTTAGGTAATCGCGGAAAAGCAACAAGTTTCTTCGACGCCAACATGGACATGAATTTAGCGAAGGACCTACTTAAAGTATTGAAAGAAGCGGACCAGCCCATTCCCGACTGGTTAGAACAGCACAGTCACGGACAGAGCATGTACCAAGCGTCCACGTTCGGTGGCGAAGACGTTCGCGGCGATAGTTTCAGTGGAGGCGGTGATATTGCGTCAAGTAACGTCGAAGAACCGTACGAAGAGTGGTAAAAGGGCGGTGAAATCCAGGGATGTTCCTAATGCTTAAATTTTCTCGATAAGAAAGTAAACAAGTTCAGCGTCGTTGTATGGGGTGTTACGTAACTAAGAGATGGAATTAGATGCATCACAACACACAGGAGCTGATTACTATACATTTATTTCTCACTTGAAAAGAAAGTCTGCCCCTGTAAAATTATTTAAGTTTAGAAAGCAAAATACTATCCACTAGTTATGAAACACCCAGTACCCAGACTGAGATTTTCTTCGTGTAACATTTACCAATAGATGGCACAAAGAATTTTTTTTAATTTTAGGAAGTTTGTTTTTTAGTTTTTAACAAATGCGAAACAAGTTTTCGCCAGTTCTTGTCCTTAATACTCTGAAGAAAGATATAAATTTGTGAAATCTCAGTCATCGTTAATATTCTCTTTGTTCTTAATCTTTACTACTTAGAAAAGTTTATTCGATATGTTGTTTATTACTTTTAGTATTAATGTGAACAAAAAAAAAAATAGTCAGGAGTCACGTCTCTTTGTTTTCATAATTATGCCATTTGATCTGTGATCATATTGTGCTGTTTAAGGAGTTAAGATGCGCACTTTTTATGTGCAATTTCCTTGTTACTTATAATATATGCGTAGATTCATAAAAAAAAAAACTTATCTTTTTTATGTTGTTTTTCATTATTGACTGAATACAATTATTTGAATTTTCAATGTTTTATTTTCTTACCTTAGCTACTAGTACCTTAGCTATCCTTCAATTTTTGTATTGTTTGGTTGCTTTAGAAATCAATTGAAACTTTGCTGCGAAAGTGACTATACATTGTATCTGTTTTTCATACTTTAATATAAAGAATATAAGATCCATTGATTATAGTCATGTGCAATAAAATAGCAGTGGTCTTAAATTTAGTGAAATATCAATTTATGCGTCAAATAAAAGAAATTCAAGTTTATGGAACTCTATTCCAAGATATTATGTAACTATAACAATAAATAAATACGAAGAGAAAATAAAATTGCTTATATTCTAGGACAAACAAAATAATTGCGTATTCAAATACTAACCAAATATCGTCCTTACTTAGTTAATTGAATTGAAACACTTTTCACAGCTGTAGGACGAGTTCACCATTTGCCTGCATGTCTCTCCTAAAAGTGATTGCCACCTATCAATTTTCAACGGAGTTTAAGTCTGGCGATTGTGCCGGCCAACCCAAAACGCGAATGTTATTATCTTGAAACCATGTCCTTTCTTTTTATAAGAAACATGCTTCGGATCGTTATCCTGCATACGACCATCTTGGTGTCATTTTATTCTCTGAATATGATAGAAACACAGTTTGTAATATGTTCGTAGACATCAAAATTCATTATGTCTTCTATCTTATGGAAGGGCCTATGCTATACCATGAAAAACACCCTCACCGTTTAATGCTTGAGCCTCCGAATCTTACCGTCTTTTTGGTGTACTGAGGTTGAAATGCTATCAATAATGATCTTCATACATGTTGTTGGTATGCATCAGAATTAAATAAAACTATTTTCAATTCATCAGTACATTACACTACTTTTTTCCGTTCCATTGTACGTGTTCATGAGCAAACAACAATCTACTTCGTATTTGCCATTTATTTAATAATGGTACCTTCCTAGATCTTGCACGCCGCTTTCCTTGAATCAATCTTCGTCTAATAGAGGTGCTTATACAAAGGTGTAACTCACTTTTAATTGCAGTCGAGCTTATGAACAATATTTTTACACATGTTATAATGTTTCTGTCTTCTCTAGGGCTAGTTTTCCTTTTTCCACCACGATTTTCTTTTACTTTTCCCCAGATTTTAGCGTTTGCAATCATTTTCGCAGAACATGTGAATGTATTTTGCATAAAATTGTAGCTTTTGTCTCTATTAAGTAGATCGAGTATAATTGTTCCTTTTTTCGACGAACAATGTATTGCTCGGTCCATATTAAAACAGATATGGATGATTAAAAATATTGTTGAATTATTCTACAACACATAGAACTTTATATGTCTGCGTTTAGTACCGCCAACTATGGTACTGCTATTTTAATGCATAGGCAAATAACAGCGCATGACTAGAAAACTCAGTAATCCCCCCTCATATTCGGTACTCTACTGGAAACCATATTCATATGGGATTTTAAATAATTTTAATATAGCTGTATTAGAATTGTCCGCTGTAAATGTTAAAGTATTAATCTAGGATTGCTATTTTCGTGCACTGACTGTTCACGATTCTTCCTTGATAGAAGGATCTATATTTATCGACAAGATGACAGTATAAATGCAAACAGTAGTTTCTCTCTTGAAAAAAGGTGAAATAAAATGGGAATTTAGGCATATCAGTGCAAATTAGTGCGGGACAGTAAAAATTGTAAGTATGAATTGAAATATATATATAAAGGAGACACTTGATACACCTTGATTTGCAACGTTAAACGTTTTATTGTCCAAATAAAAATACCAAATTCTTATAGGCAGTCCACTTGGCTTTGTCACGCAGTTCTGAACGGTTGATTAACTGAATTATAGATATTTAACGATTCCGCAATCTTTCGTGTTGTGCGCCGTGGATTGGACACAATCAACTTCAATGGGTCTCTAATCGGGGAGTGTTGGTAATATTAAAAGGACTAGTATAGAAAATCGTGAACTATTATTGCTGTTGGTATTCTCATAGTTTTTAAATAAAAGTAAATATAAATGGATCTTCCATTTTCAACTTTTTGTAAAATCCAAATAACCAAATAAATTTTTTTCCAAAATGAAGTTAGAACTATCAGTTGTCATATATTATAGTGCGAAGATAGATGCGAATGACTGGCGCCATCTATTGCAAAAATGGGTCACAACTTTCCACCGACAACTCTATACATCAATTGTCGAGAATTACAAAGCTTATTTCACAAAAACATTTTATTTATCTTTTTAATACAAAACGTAGAAATATACAAAAAATAACTCTTCAGTTACAAATAAATATTATGTACGAAAGGTAGATAAAACAATAGAATGCATTTTATGAGGTATATATCAAAAAGTTTTCAGTTTGAAAATATTTTTTGGCGAAGAACTTTCCTAACTCGGAGGGTGAACTGAGCGCTATCTCGTTGGAACGCAACACGTAACCATAAGAGAAGTTTTTCCGGAGGCATTCCATCATAGCGCTGGCAATTCCCTGTCTCCTGCTCGCTTGAGACACCCAGATGCGAGAAACACCGCACATTATTGGATAAGATTCTTTGGAGCAGACGTCGATGCCATCAAAGCTGGACAACATTTTGAAAGCCTCTGTTTTAGGTTCCGCGATAAGGCAACCGACTATTAATTTATTTTTTATGTACAAAAAAACCTGCGAACACAAAAAGTTTTGTATTACAAAAGAGGTTCTGTTAGGGTGATTATTCTTTATTTTACGATAAATTTTGTGATTGACAACAGTGTTCAATTTGTGCTGATAAAGTCTGTCAATTAGTAATGTTAATTCTGAAGTCATCTCGTTTTTGAAAGTCGGAAACTTGTGTATAGCAACTTATCAGTGCGATCAACTGTGTCAGTACATCTTACTTATTACACAATGATTTTAAAAAGGACAAAATGTGCAAAGAAAAGTCAAGAACTGAATATGTTTTTAATAACTTTGGGAATTGAGTTTGTGAATTATTTCTCTGTTGCAGCCCCTTAAGTAAATGGGAAATGGAAAAGCATGTTTCTTGTTCCAAAATCTTAAAACATTGCCTACAAAATATTCCTTAAGTTTAAGTGTGAAAGGTCATCACTCATAATTAAGGTTGTACAATTTTCCGTGTAACCAGCAACAGGAATTGATGAAGAACAAAGTCCAATAATAATACATTTATTAATCACGTTCGCCACCTAAATAGATGTAAAAAGCTATAAAAAAAACCATGCTATGAATAAAAATATTGCAAAGGTGCAAAATTGTTAAATGTAAAATTATATAAGAAAAAACAATAAGACGAACAGTCACTAATGGTCCTAAAAGAATTCTCCCACCGTGTAATAAGCTTTTAAAATTAAGTAAAGCTTTAATTTTTTTTTAAAAAGGTTGGTAATTATTGACATCCCTTCCAGTGTCTGGAACAATGTTGTACAAACGTCCACCCATATGCATAGAAGACATTTTGTAACCCGTGAACGTGAAGGTCACAATAACTAAATTGTTCTTTGTTCTGATATTATAACCATGCAAGTCGCTTCCAATTTTAAATAAACTTTTATTGAGAAATACATACTGCAGCAACTTAAACATGTACATACATACATAAATGCAAGTAATGCATTATCACAAAAGATTCAACAAGTATCTATTGGCCCCAAGTCAAAGATTACCCGCAGTATTCTTTATTGGATAATAAAGACCCTCTCCCAATCACAGAATTATATTGTAATTTACCATCGAATGGGCAAAAGAATAGAAAGCAGTTAAAAGGGGACTTTTTTTCCAAAAAGTTATTAAATTTTGCACTACATATTACAAAATAAGCGGCATTTAATCTGCATACAACGTCAATATGCAAAACCCAATCCAAATTATAATCCACATTAATTTCCAAAAATATGGAAGTTAAAGTCGATTCGAATGTACAATTTCTAAAGTTTATAGTAAGATTCTTATAATTTCTATTATTTAATTTATGGTGATGACAACTTAGTTGTCGAAATACGTATACAGAATACGAAAATTAAGGTGGAAAGGGGTTAAGTGATTAAGTTAATCAACAACAGGCTCCATCAAAATTATCTACCATTAAATAGAATGTATTTATGTACAGGGTGCGGCGCGGAAACTTGCGGGGTTGACAAAGGGTGGGGAGGGTCTCATTCGACAGCAGAGTTCATGAAGTTTTATTACACATCTAGTCAGTTCTCGCCATGCGTTGGACGAAGGAGCAGCGCGCGTTCGCCGTGGAGACTTATTTTTCTAATGGCCGTTCCATTATCGCCACTCAAAGAGCGTTCCGCGCTCAGTTCAATATTCGTCCTGCAGGTTTGGTGCCTGGACGGCAATCGATTGTTACGTGGGTGGGCACATTTAGGGCTAGTGGCAGTGTGATAAAAAGTGGATCAGGTGGTAGGCGTACTGTCACTATACCTGACAACGTTGAGAGAGTAAGGCAATCATTTTTGCGCTCTCCACGGCGTTCCGCACGGAAACACGCTGCTGCCCTGGGTATTTCGGATCGCAGTTTGAGACGAATTCTCCACAATGAACTTAACTTTCATCCCTACAAAATGGCTGTGTCACAAGAGCTTAGTGTACGTGATTTTCTCGCTCGCCGAAATGCATGTGAAGAGCTCCGTGAAAACTTGCCTCAGAACGCACTCGTGTTCTTTACTGACGAAGCTCACTTTCACATTTCAGGGTGCGTAAACAAGCAAAATATGCGTTACTGGAGTGACAACAATCCGCGTGAACTTCATCAGCGACCACTTCATTGTGAACGAGTAACTGTGTGGTGTGCGTTGTCAAGAGTGGGGATAATTTGTCCTTATTTCTTTGAGGAAAATGAACGCGCAATGACGGTAACTGCGGCTCGTTACACACAAATGATTCAGGATTTTTTTCTGCCTAACCTGGCTGAAATGGATATTAGGGATGCCTGGTTCCAACAGGATGGAGCCACGGCACACACAGCCCGACTTTCGATGGATCTTTTGAGACAACACTTCGCAGAGCGCCTCATCTTCTTGAGAGGCGACCTTGTTTGGTCGGCCCGTTCTCCCGATTTGGCACCATGTGACTATTTCTTATGGGGTTATCTGAAGTCCATTGTTTATAACAACCGTCCAAACACCATACCTCACTTAAAAAACAACATACGCCGAGCGTTCGCCAACATACCCGTGAATATGCTTGAAAGAGTTGAACGAAACTTTAGAAATCGGCTTATTCGATGCATTGACAACGAAGGCCGACATTTGACCGATCTCATCTTTAAAACTACGTAGTATAAAAATTCAGATTATGTATTTTACACGAAAAATTAAACTATCATTATATCTCTAGTACTTTTTCTTTTATTGACCTTTCAAATCAGTAAGTTTCCGCGCCGCACCCTGTATATACGAGATTTCGCAGAATCATATTTTTATCATACATAGTGTAATACTTACAGCGGAATTATCGACGTTGAATTCCATTTCATAGTATCCTAAGTCACGATTGATTACTATTACCAGATCTTTGACTTTCTTCCACCATATCTTTGAATCACCAGGGCCAATCTTGATAATTCTTGCGCCAATTAAACTACCCACAACGTTTTCATTTTTCCACCCCTAAAAAAATATATATATACAAGATTATATCCCCAAAAATTTAAAACATTCACACATGAAGTTCTTTTTTCATTAACATTCACGATTTCAATTCTTATTCTAGTCAAACACCGTTTCAGTCCTTATTTTATTCAAACGACTTCAATTGGTTCAACATTATTAGACTTTATAATAATAAAAAAAACATACCTTAAAACTTAAAATGTCCTTTGCATTATGATAATTCATATGCATTATTTCTTCACTAGGATCTCCCATGTGGTACACGATTTCACATTCAGGACACTGTGTAAAACCAAAACGTTTCTGTCCGGCGTCTAATAATAACTGATCCTCAGGTAAATTCTTCCACCTTTTAAACCCACCTACTTTATTACTGCTATTGTTATTAATTTTTGTTTCTTTATTTTGAACATTGGTCGACGGATAGAAGATAGGAAACAATTTTTGTTTTTCCATTGCTGAAGCGGAAGAAATTTTGTTAAAAATGTTAGCATTTTTAGCTGAATTATCCTTAGAATTCGTATCGATTAAGCTCGTTATGTTCAGCTTGGCTCTTTTGGGGCTGTTTATAGCCAAACCAGAAGTCATATCGCACATTTGTGATGTAGGCGAAAGCAATAACTCAACAGAATCATTTTCCTTATTCTCCAGTTTACGTTTTCTTTCCTTACAGTTTGTATATTTTGAATGGTCTTGTGGATGGTGGAATAATATTGAATTATCAGATTCATTTATAGTATTGCTAGCTTTTAATATTATTTGACTACATGGCACTGATACATTTTGTTCGTTATTAGAATTAGCGAAAAACATATTTTGTTCCTTGTCTAATGTACTGATAAGTGTATCTAAACTGGGAACAACTAAGTCCTGTTCATTATCATTTGTGAAGTCCAAGGCATCCAAAATTATTCTATCTCTTACACTGTTGTCTAATTCACTACAGTTATTTTTTGAAACTTGATATGTGAGCTCTTTATCACATAGTACTGCATTTTTAGACGTACTAAATTTGAAAAACTTTTTATTGGCATCATCTACAGGAAATTTTTCTTTATTTATATTTTTATCTTCATGCTCTTTAAGGATTTTTTTATTATTGTCTAGTGTGTTTATTAATTTCGGTCTCGAATCTGTCATTAAGTCATTCATTTCCTTTATATACTCAAGTAACTTTGCACATTGATCGGCGCTCATTGCAGTCTTTTTAATTCCAAATTTAGTGGGCAATTTTTGTTTGGGTTTCTTGATTTTGTGTCTTACTCCAGCATTTATTGTACCAAATCGGTTTCTATTACTCGGTCTTCGATTACACAGAAACATTGGTGTTGATTTATTCCTAATACATGTATTTTGGCAACGTAATCTTTTTGGTAAACTACGGACTTTTATTTCATTTGATTTTGGATAGAAACTTTGTGTTGATAGAGTTATATCGGGAAATAAGGCTGTGCGTACTTTTGACATTTTAGAAAAATTATTGTCTACTTTCTGAATTTTGCAACATGGCGAATTTGTAGGAGAAAAGTTATGTTTACCAGTTTCAATATCATGCAGAAAGTCACCATTATGTTTTCTTATCAATTTTGGCACTTTTACACTATTACAATTGGATGTATCATGTGGGGTTTTCAAATTTTTTGTTGGTGATTCCTTCAAAGGTGTATCCTGAATGTCTGTATTTAAACATCTGGGAGAATTCTGACTTACTGGACTTGGATATTTATCTATGTGATGTGCGGTTGTGACCAAATCTGTATCTTCGTCTTCATATTCTAAATCACTGCTTTTGTCCGATTTTCTATGGATTACCACATAATTATTCACATTGTTCCTGAACGAAGAAAAATAATCCTTAAATGATTTTAATTCATCATCACCAATGGACTCAGATGGATTTGAATTTGTATCACTTAAAAGACTCATGGGCCCCAAATCACTGTTATCATCATTAAGTGCTGGGAACAATGCCTTTCTTCTGCTCGAAATTCGTTCAGAGTATTGATATTTACTTGCAATCTGTGGTGCTTTTTCTGGCATATCAAAACCTGTGTCTTGTTCCATGTTAAATTTAGCTAGAAACGTTTTCATTTTATTAATTAAACTTCACTTTGGGAAGCTACTAATATATGGTTAGTAATTAGTACAAAATATTTCGAACTATCATAAAAAAAACGATTAAAATTTTCTTATCATCCGGCGATATACGTAAATGTACCGTTAATTCGTGCAAGAATATATAATTTGTGATAATATTTAATGTAATTATTTAATAAAATCCATGTTATATGATAAAATAGCTTACCTGATTGACTAAAACAAAAAGTATAGTCTAAAATGTAATAATAACTCTATCGCTCTTCAATCAAACGACCGTTGAAACGGTTAGAAAACAACTGAAACGATTTCTAACCAACATCTGAATTGTTTACTTGCAACAGATGTTTACCGCCGGCGCCAATTATCAGATACTGGTTACATCGCTTCCTATTGGCTGGGATATTTTTGGATTAATTCCGCTCACAATGGGTGACGTTATTTAAATTTTAGGTTGAAGGATTCAATTAAAATAATTCTAAATATTTGTATTTATTGCTCGTATGAAATTTTAAACAAAAATTGTAAATATTTCATCGCTTATACTTTTCCTAAAATCTACAAATAAATGATGCGTTCATATAAATGTATTCAGCCAAGTCAAAGCTTAAGGCGCTTTCACCGGCATCATAGATTTCATTTCTAGTTACAATAGCATTATTTTAAATTGAAATATGTATCAGAGAATTTTATCTTTTATCATTGTAAGATGTCTCAATATCTTATCTATATTTATGCAAAATGTATTTACAATATCGTATAATTATTTTCGTAATATTTGTATTAACTATAATTTGATACTAATATTAACGTTGCAAAATATTTTGGCTGAACGCTATATAAGAATTATTTAATTACAAGGGTAAAAACATAAGGAACATAACCTAACAAGTGTAAATATAAATAAGCTTATAAACTGTAAGGTATTCCAAATAATACTCTTTGAAGTTGGAAATTTCTATTGCTCGTTTTTAGATGGGTGATCGATACAACATTCACAGTCAGTTGGAGCATTTGCAATCTAAATATATTGGAACAGGACATGCCGATACAACAAAGTATGAGTGGCTAGTAAATCAACATCGCGATAGTTGTTCTAGTTACTTGGGTCATCCCGATTTGCTAAATTACTTTGCTATATGCGAAAACGAAGCCAAGGCGCGAGTAAAATTCAACTTAATGGAGAAAATGTTACAACCTTGCGGACCACCCCCTGACAAACCCGAAGATTAAAGACAAGTCTTATTTCAATAATTCTAGATAGTAAACATTAATCATTTTTATTTCATAAATTTATAAAAACAATAAAATATCGAAGTAACATTTGAATTAACACAATTAAAAGACTGGATTACAAAATTATTTTTCTGTTAATGTTATTTATAAACATAAAGGTGTGATGTAGTAATACTTGAATTAATAATACAATTGTATGACTTGATTCCAATAAAATTTTAGGTGCAAAAACTGACCAAATAAATAGATGATGTCTTTGTATAAATGATAAGGTGAAAGTAATGGTTATTAATGACAATCTAGAAATGATTGGTATATTCCATATTTTCAAATCATTACAATATCGTAATGATAAAAGGTTTACTAATACTGGCATTGAATACGTGTGACATAGTATTTGTAGTAAAACATATATTGGTCTATAATCTTTCAGACCTATATATCCTGCTGCTATATCAATACTTGCTAGACTATTACTATGGCCCTGGCAGAAATATAATACATTCCCCATCCATAAATGTAGAATCGATAAAATTAACATTGATTTTGTCTGTTTCGATAAAATTAAACTAGAACAAATACAAAATGGAGTTAAAATTAGGTTCTGTGGTCTATATAGTAAGCTTATAATTAATATCCATGTATTTATTAAAGAATGCAATGGAATTTCTAAGCCAAGAAAGAAATTAATGAATATTAAAGACCAAATAATTTGCCCGAGGTAAGTGTAATTTAAAGCAAACATTTTGAAAAAGTAAATTAATGTAAGTACTAATACGGTAAACAATTTGTTTAATTTGTTTTGACAAAATAGTTTTAGAGACAAAACTACTGTTACAATTAAGCTTATAATGTACAGAATATGTAAATAAATATGATGATCATCTACGAGTAACCATTGAGTTATATCTGGTTCGGCAGCCCATTTGTCCCCAGTTTGATTAAACTTTCTTATAAATCTGAAACTTAATAGTATCACAACGGAGTAAAAATTCCAATTTTTAATATTAAGAATGAAGAGAATTGTTGTATATAAGAAATACCATGTTTGATGTTCTTCTTCAATGAAACTAGATGACAACATAGAAACACTATGGAGAATATTTAGAAATATTAATACCACTTCAAAATTAAGCTCAAACTTGTATAATTGTTTGACAAACGAGAAGAAGTAATTTACGATAAATAAAAAAATTGTTAATGTAATAATCGTAAGTACATATTGATTCCACTCATAAAGAAAACTACTCATAGTAAATATCATCATAAATATTATTATGCCTTTTGAAGAGTTTTGTCTAAATAATGCTGTCCTAATAATTCCGATTAAACAAAAAAATAATAGGAAAACGCAAAATATTAAATTCGAATCATTTTGTATAACAGAATGACGTACTAAATGTGAACTCATATCCCCTAAACAATGCTCATATAAAGAAACTGACAGATTTGCCGTCCAGAAATTGCCATGTTTCAAAAAAGCATAATGCATACGAGATGCTTCACTGATAGTTTCATCGCAAATATTAGTTTTATTTGCAAGAAATAGGGTGTTATATCGTAATATATACAGCAGTTTATTCATAGATAGAGATGACAGTAATTTTGCAGACACTTTTCCAATACTGTTTGAAGGAAATGGTAAACCTAAAAATGCAGATAAAAGCATTGGTATGTCACTTTGTGCTAGCATATCACGAGAACACTTTCGTCCTAATAATATGAAAGGTACTCTTGTTTCAGAATACGTTGTTCCGCCATGACCGCCACTATCTTTCATACCATGATCACCCGTTACTATTATTAATTTTGTACCGGATTTGATGGAGGTATATATTTCTTTTATTATGGTATCCATTTCTTTTAATTTTGGACCAATTAATGCACTAAATGGTCCTGTAACATGACCTATATGATCTAATCCTGCAATATTGAAACATTTTAACTTAAAGAATACAAAATAGTCACTACAGCAGACCTAAGTAATGCAAAATCATAACATCCCAATCACTTTTTAATAATTCCTGCCGTGCATTTCTAGTCACGTTATTATCCACTTCGAAAAAATCATAAACATAAAATGATGATGTTCCCTCACTTCTCAAAAACATATTCGGATACAATTTCAGCCAGGTATCGTCTCCATAAAATACAATTTTTTTACCACTGCTAACTGCTTGGTGTAATAAACTGTCGACTGCTGATTCAGTATCTAGCAAGTTCAAAATTACATCTATGAATTGAGGTACATTCCCTGTTGTTAAAGCTTTTATTCTAGGCAGTGTAACAGTGGGTGCTTCGACTTTAACCTGCGAGAGACAACCACCATTTCCAAGCAAACTAATAAGATTTGGGGTGTTATTATACGTAATGAAATCATATCTTAATGCATCAATTACAATTACTACAACCTTATCGATATCGCTTTTATAAATGTCTTTTTTATTAAATACTACATCTAACAGTTCATTGGGAAGTTCATGTTTTTGAGAAAAGTTTTGGCTTATTGGAAAAAATGAATATAAATAAAGGAATATTGTTAACACAGCCAATGTATAGTACAATAACATGCTTAAATATTTACATGTGTATTTTAAATAATAAGCAATTCATAACAAAAAAACCTTATTTTAAAATTTTATAGATTATATGACTCAATATACAATACATTTTTTTAAGCAGTTTAAAGGTTAGGTTTGTATATAAAAGAGGTTATATATCATTTGTGAAATGTCAATTTTTCAAATAATATGAAAATTAAAATATGTCTTGAACAATTTGTGTTTCCTTTATGCCGAAAATGAATTTAAGCTTATATAGGTAAAAATACAGGATGATGTAGACGTAATTAAAGATTTATCTATATGATAATATTGACAAATATTACATTATTCCCATTTTCACAAGAGTCAAAATTTAGATAGGAATTATGGCAAATAGTGTAGAATGGTAGGTATACCATTGTTCAAACACATTGATGTTTATTTGTATGTAAAATTTTTATTCTTTTAGGAAAACTTTTATTAACTATAATATTAAAACAACCTCTAAAATGAAATCTGAAGTTGTCGAAGATCACCCTTTGAAAATCCCAACAGTAAATGAATTTTAATTGTGATATAGTAACCCATTACAAACTAAAATTTCAGGTTACAGAAAGAATTCCTCGTCGTGTAATGGGCTCTCAATCAAGTACTGGCAGAACTACACCAGTATCTACTCCTGTAACACTGTTAGACCTCAGTGCAGTTTTAGAAGGCATAGACCCATTAACAAAATTCGCCATTGAGGAAATGGATCCCTTAACACAAATGGCTACAGAAATGGTATAGTTTTATACATGATATTTTATAAGTATCTTTGTATTTTAAAGACGTAATATTCCCAGGCTACAAAAGACCTTCAAAGTAATGCAAATACTAATAAGAAAACTAAGGATAGAAAGAAGAGCTTTGATATGGAACCTTGGAATGCTCGGAAAGCTTCTATCCTAGCAAAATTTACCACATCTGAAAAATTATCTATTGTAACTAGTTTTTTATCTGATGGAGAAAAAGGTTTAGAATTTACGCAATTTTTTTAATTAATAATTTATAAACATTCTATTTAGTGGTGGTTAAAGCACAGAGTACTGCAGTTGACAAAGTACAACATCGTTTAGAGCAATTAGATTATTTCGAAGAGGGCTCCCAACATAAACTGGACGTTTCGCAATCAGAATACGTCGGACGTATCGAACAGTTAAATAAAGAGTTGGTATCTGCTTGGAATTCGGAACAACGTGTTAAAGCACTCAAGATTGCTATACAATGTGCCAAATTATTATCGGATACAGACGTATTGCCTTTCTATCCCAGCAAATTCGTCTTGATAACCGATATTCTGGATATTTTCGGGCAATTAGTTTATGAACGGTTACGAACGAAATCAGATTATATTAAGTGCGTTAGAAATGCTGTAGAGACTTTGAAATTGATGTATTTTAAATTTGCAGACCTGGAACCCAAGTACCGACTGCTTTGCCGGAAGATTTTACACCAGATATGGTACCGGAAAGTGCGAAAGAAACTTGCAGAAATTGGTTTTATAAAATTGCCTCAATAAGGGAGTTAGTACCCAGAATCTACGTTGAGATGGCCATATTAAAGTCCTATAGTTTTTTAACGTCAAGGTGATGAATAAAGAATTAATCGAGACTTTCAGTTTGTACAATAAGAAACGCCGGCTAATGTTTCTATAATTCACTTTGCATTTGCTTATTTGGAAATATTTTGTGTTCGCTACACTCATTTAAAAAAAAACTAGACTTGGAGTATTAGAGGGAAGATATTTCTACCGTTCCTCCGAGTCCTAATCTTCCACAAACTTTCCCGTCGCAGGATATCGTCCTGTGTTTCTTATTATACAGACTGTACACATACATAAATTTGATTGCACATAGCTGAGTGTGTAACACGTTAATAGAAGCAATAAATAAAATTGCTTGCCCCATTTCTATCAGATTCACGAAGATCTCAAGTTTGACTGCGAGCGCTGAAGAAACTGATACAAATGCTTTATTCCAGTGAGTTTTCAGCAGCTCTCCTGCGTTTAACCCACATGATACGAGGCATAGGCAATCCATTAGTTGCTGTCTACGCCAGGTGTTATCTTTGTCGTGTCGGCATCGTCGTGACAGGACCGAGAGCGGACACACAGTATTTAGTCGAAAATTTCTACGATTTTTTGGATACTTACAATCACGTAACGTTTCAAATTGCTTTCGAGAAGTATCGATGGAGCTTTTTATTTTGAATTTTTCAGTTATTCAGCGATGGTGTTAAAAACGAATTGAAAAAGCAGAACATGGACTGTCCGATATATTTGACGCTCTATACGCCAGCACTGGATTTTATATTACAAGCCATGGCATCTGGGGCGACGGACACATTGTTGTCTCAACTTTTAGAAAGGTGTTACAAACAAGGAAATAGGTACGTACGTTCTAGGATTATTATACTATTAGGGTTATATAGATTATTATAAAAGTAATGTCATCTGTTCAGGCGAGCAATTATCTATATCGTCTTCTACATGACGGGCTGTCTTGTGATTTAATTTTTATGAGTTAGCTTCAATTCCATTCTATCTACATTTGATTGTATTATGAAATTGCCTGGACGTTGGACCAGAGTGGTATAAAATAATAGTATGTTTGTTAAAAATTTCTACTCTTTTAAAATATATATTTCGTTAATAAATGGTATAAAACCGAAGGGACTTGTGTAACAACCAGATACAATAATTCCCATATTCCAACAGTTTAAGAGATGATACCTAAATATTACCATACAACTTAGGAATAGTGATATTAATATTTGCTCATCACTGCGTAGAAACATTACTTTATAACAAATTGTTACAATTTTTTTCCTTACGTTTACAGATTTTATTATTTTTCGCAGTTCCCTGTTATTAAACAGCATCATGGCCGCTTTTAAACCCGTTTACATAGCGAACAGATGCCTACAACTACTAGATATGATAGTGCATAATACTGAAGAAAGTTTTCCACCGCATTTGCTGTTGAGAACGTTAGGTTTGTGCGTGTCACTCTGTCCACCTCCAGCCGAGCACCGAAGACAAGTCCTGAGCATTGTCTGGAAACAATTGTCTAGCCTAAAGAACCCGGAAAATTATATAAATTGTGTGGAGGCTTGGATCGAGTATGCTGTACAATATTGTACTGTAGGTATCAATTTTTTAATTTTCTTTGTAAACAAGTTGATCGATTTATTATGAAACAAATATTCAATTCTTAAACACTATGTATGATGCGTCGAAATTAAACATCGCATTTCCATTAAGTTTCTTAAGACTTTTTTTTGTTACTGGACAATAGCATTTATCTAATGACTTAAAGTAGTTAGTAGAGCAGGATAGTTGCGTTGTGAAAGATGTCGCCTGCGTGTATATCGTCTGCCAGTCAACTTTCGACAATACATACGAATGAATGCATGCTATAGAATCGGACAAATGTACATACTTACGTGGTAATTGGTAGTATAATAGCATACGTATATTGTCTGCCATTCATCCGCTGACAATCGACACGGGCGGATGCATTCTGTCGCATTAAACACAGACGCGTAGTTGTAATAATGACTAAAACCACATATGAGGCCCACACAACACATTTAATATGAAGTATATTAATAATTAAAACGATTTGAAAGCGTACTAGTGGTCGTTCTTTTAATCTATTAAATTACTATTAAATCAGTACTCTATTAGCATCTATAAAACAGCTTAATCTAGTATATTCGTTTCTTTCTTTCCTCATCTGAAGTATATCCATTTCAGAGCAGAGAGGTCAGTATGATCCTGGGCGATTTAATAAACCACGTTCATCCGGATAAAGCCTTTGAGCATCTGTACAACCAATTGAAACAGGTTATTCAAAAGGTTATATCTCACATGTCGGATTTTGAAGTTCTTCTATCTATGGTAAGTACGATGACTTGTCTCTTTAAATAATATTTGTGGTGTTATATCGTGTTCTAGTATAAAGGCTTAGGTTGGATAGATATTTCTGAAATAAAATGACTAGTAATGGATAACTTTATAGCATACAAAGGGTACTGGGAAAGTTTTGCAATATGACGCAACAATGAATCGTAGGAAGCTGCTTGTTGCTGCATGTTGAAACATGTTCACGGGAAAATTTAAGTGTGGAGGATACTGAGAGGCCGGGAAGACCACGAACGTCAGTTACGGAGGAAAACATTACTACTGTGAGGAAAATGCTTGGCGAGGACAGGCGAGTGACCTACCAACAGATAGAGGGTACTTCAGGCCTAAATGCACCAGCAATTCGTTCGATTCTGCATGATCATTTGCACGTGAAGAAACTTTGTTCTCTCTGGGTTCCGCATCGACTTACTGAAGAGCAGATGACACGAGGTGTGACTTGGTGCCCGGAGATGCTAAAAAAGTTTAATAAGGGATAATCTCGGTATGTTAACAAGATTGTGACAGGTGACGAGACTTGGCTGTACTATTACGATGTGTCAACCAAACCTCAAAACAAAGTTTGGGCCTTTGATGATGAGGACACACCCGTAGTTGTCAGAAAATCCCGATCTGTTAAGAAGAAAATGATAGGTGTATTTTTCAAATCGAGTGAAATTGTGGAACGCGTCGTTTTGGACACAGTAGACAGTCACAACTAAGTGGTATACTGAGCAGTGCCTGCCTAAAGTCATTGGATCTATGAAGAACCTGCGGCCAAAATCAAGAATGGACACCTGGTTCCTCCATCACGATAATGCTCCAGCTCACCGCTCCAAAGCCTGCACCGAATATTTGACCACAACAGGATCGAAGCTTCTCGACCACCCTCCCTACAGTCCAGATCTTGCTCCCTGCGACTTTAAACTGTTCCCGCATGTGAAAATGAAGCTAAAAGGGAGGCGGTTTTCCAGTGATGAGGACCTTCTGCGGGCTTGGGACAACGAGTGTGCTTTACCCCCTAGTGAAACTTGCCAGAATTGGTTTAAAGATTGGTTTCGGTGGATGGAGAGGTGTATTGAGTGTAGAGGAAATTACTTTGAAAAAATTAAATAAACAAAGCTGTATTGCAAAACTTTCCTAGTAGCCTTTGTAATATATCAGGTCACATTTATCCAATTATCTGGTGGTGCATAATAATATACTTTATTTTACCATCAATATGAAATATAAATTAGTGGTAGCGTCATAGTGTGTGAGTTGGTGTGTATATGTGTGCGTGCATATCTGTTTGAATATGCATGTGGTGTATATGTATATACATATAATAAAATATACATCTTAATATTTGCTTGATTTTATCATTTCTAGGATCTCCGTTATTGTGTAAAAGCGGTTTTATAAAAGGAATGCTTTTACAATGCAGCCTGTTTGTGTTGAGCAGCGGCAAAGAGAATCTCTTTCTTCCATCTCAGCTGCATCGATCTTTCCTCTCCTTTTCTTTTTTGGCCTGGTAGTTTTCTTTTACCGCGCTGTAATTTCTTGTAATGTATATGTGGACGCCAAGGACATTAATTTATTTTCTGTGAATATAGGTCTGTAATGTGCTGTTTGCTTCACTTATTCTATTATACGTAATGCCTTCCTTTGTCAAATAAAAATTTAATTTGCATGAACTTACTCGTCCCATACTTGGATACTGTAATTCAATCGTTACTGAAAAAGTCCCCGATACGCTGTTCTTGCCATTTCCTTATTTGCAATAGTTCTGATTCTCTGTATAGCATATATTGCACAAGAGAGCTCTTTCGAGAGAGTTTTTCAACCACATTTCCAAGTTAGTCTGGTGTCTAAATATCTCAATATTTATACAGACCCTTGCGTTAGAGGGAATTTTGTTCCGTTTAGAAGTAAAAGTTGACAGTTTTGGTTTTATTGAGAATTAACTTATTTGTTGCGAACCATGCCATGGATTCTGATAGTATTTTATGAACTGAGCTGCGCGTTTTTATCTCTACATAGAAACGTCGTGTCATCACCGTACTGTACCACCAGATCCGTGATATGTTGTGGAAGGTCATTGACATACAGGCAGAATAAAATAGAGCTCAAAACTGACACTTGATCCACTCCATATCAGGTAGTTCTTAATTCGCCGGTTGCGCCACTAAAATGTACAGCTTGCTGCCGATATTCAAAATAGGAGTGTAATAATTTTGATAGCTGATCATGAATACCATAGCATTCACACTTCCGTAAGAGTATGTCACTTTGGACACAGTCGAAGCCCCTAGATAGATCACACACCAATACTATAGAATCTTCCTCTTCTTCAGAGGAATCCCAGATAAAATTTAGTATAGATAGTATGGCTTAAGTAATGACAATACATTTCTGTGTTAGGATAGTCGACTCCGAATTAATCATAGAATCGCCCTACCTACATTAATGAATTTCTGATCACCCTATATATGCTTAGGCAATCTATGGTTATCCAACGTTACATTATGTTCTATTTCTAAAATATGTTAAACATCACTTGGTTTTTGTGGTGTGCTGAATCTTAATTTCATGTGTTGTTAATATATAGCGATACGCTTAATCAAATATTAAAATAGCTTTTGTTTTTCCTCACGATAACGTGAAAAATATAATTAGCATTGGTGAAATAGACTTGAGGATTTTGTATTCTGTCACTATATCTGTAAATCCATTATTATGAATAAAATCAGTATTCGAGAACCAAATGTCTTGTCTAATGAGCTCTTTAAAACTAACAATGTAAACACCAAATTTAGCGTGCATATTCGGAGCTTGTAATTGTTTTTATCACCAGGATAATTTCCTACCGCTACTCGACCTGTTCCAACAAGAAAACATCAAAGTGGAAATCTGCAAAATGATTATCTCTTCTTTTTCGGGGAGCCATCAAACCAGCGACCCCGTCATAACAAACGCCTTGATGTACATTTGTTCAGTTCTACACGATTCCGTCGACGCTTTGACGGTGGAAGACGAGGTGAGACAAATCGGGGAGCTGCTATGCAACGTGATTCGTAAGGTGGATTACGGAAGAGATTTCGAGCAACAGCTGAGTTTTTACGTCGAAGCGAGAGGGGCTTTCTCCAACATCGACGCCGCCTTAGCTCAGTTGGTTCAAGTAATGTATTCTTGTGATATCTGTGGAGATTGAAATAATTTGTATTTCTCCTTGTATTTGTAGTGTGTTAACACTTTATCTGTAAATAGACGGCAGGAAGTTAAGGGGAATCACACGAAAAAGACGGGAGCTTTCGTTAGAGCTTGCGCGGCTTATTGCTATATAACTATTCCATCAATTGGCTCAGTTAGGACTAGGTTGGAATTGTATTTGCTCTCTGGACAAGTAGCTTTATTTAATTCTTGTTTGGGACAAGGTAATGTACAATAATTTCGATGTGCGATTTATAACTAGAGCGGCGACGAAAGTGGCAATACCATAGGCGGTACGGTAGAACGGGCAATTGGTGCGCAGTGAATGAGATCATTCACATCAAATACAATACGGTTCACGGTTAGTGTTTATAATAACTTCACACAAACATGTCGCGAAAGTCTGTGCCGTTTGCTACGTCGGTTAGAAAATACATAGCAGAATTTCCCGATTTAAAGTATGATGGATGTGCAGTATTGTGTTTGGTTTGTAATAAGCGACTTATAATACGGATGAAAGACAATTGTAAAAAACATGTGAACAGTGCAATACATAAACTGAACAAAAGAAATGAAATACCTTATGCAACATTCCTTTATGATTTTTTATTTATGTTGACTGCATGTAATTTGCCGCTTCGTTTAATCAGCAATCGTCCTTTTCAAGTGTTCTGGAATAAATATCTGCCAAATTATAAATTACCTGCAAGAAGAACTTTACAGAAACATCTCTCTTAAGAGAGAGGCTTGAAAATATAGCAAGAAGAGAATTGCATAATAAAAATGTGTTGATTACTGTAGATGAGACTACTGATCTAAAAAAAAATAGTATAATAAACGTAATCGTACGTATTTTATCAGCCAACACATTTTCACAGCCCTATTTGTTAGCCTGTAAACGTATACAAGCATGTACTGCGGCAAATAATAATGAACACCTTAAAGAAATTTCACATTCATAGTACTCAAGTCTGCATGCTTGTAACAGATGGTGCTGCTACTATGTTACTACTCGGACGTTTACTAAAAGTAACTTTTCCTAAATTAATACACATAACTTGTGTACTCCATGCTCTTCATTTAGTTGCTGAAAATGTTAGAAGTAGTTATAAAAACGTTGATCATTTGATTGGATCCACCAAACAAGTGTTTCTTAAATCCCCTAAACTACTTAAAGAATTTCATAAAACTTGTCCAGATATTTCAGAACCACCGGAAACCATTCTTACACGATGGGGCACGTGGCTAAATGCAGCTTTTTATTACCATAAGAATTTTCACAAAGTTAAATCCGTTATATCAAAATTTAGGCCAACCGAATCCCAAGCAATCAGAGACAGTCAACATCAATTTGAAAATCCCCAAATTCTGGAAGATCTGCATACAATATATAACAATTACCATCCATTAGTAGAAGCAATTACAAAACTTCAAAACGAAAACGATTCGCTGCCCTTAGACGCATCACTATGCATAGTGCAAAATGTGACCGCTCATTTGCATAGTTTAACTGACGCTGCTGGTGTACGAGCTCATCAAAAATTATTAAGTGTTTTAAAAAAAATCCGGACTTGCATGTTTTACGAACTATTTATGACAAATGTGCAAATAGTGAGCCCTGGAATGATTTTGAACAACAGCTTCTTTCTGCCAAAATTACATCAATAGACGCCGAACGATCTTTTTCTCTATACAAAAACATTTTCTCGTCGCGAAGGACGTCATTTACAGAAGCAACCGTAGAGACGTATGCAATGATGCAGATGTACAGTTACTTCCACAACACATTACCAGGGTTATGAAATTACATATTACTAGGTAAGCACTAATTGTGTAAGAATAAGTCTAGACACGGCACTGCTACGGACACTTTCGCCGCAGTTTATAATTTACACTTAAACACCAACCGTGAACCGTATTGTATTTGATGTGAATGATCTCATTCAGCGCGCGCGCGCGCGCGCGCGCGCGCGCGCGCGCGCGCGCGCGCGCGCGCGCGCGCGCGCGCGCGCGCGCGCGCGCGCGCGCGCGCGCGCGCGCGCGCGCGCGCGCGCGCGCGCGCGCGCGCGCGCGCGCGCGCGCGCGCGCGCGCGCGCGCGCGCGCGCGCGCGCGCGGCGCGCGCGCGCGCGCGCGCGCGCGCGCGCGCGCGCGCGCGCGCGCGCGCGCGCGCGCGCGCGCGCGCGCGCGCGCGCGCGCGCGCGCGCGCGCGCGCGCGCGCGCGCGCGCGCGCGCGCGCGCGCGCGCGCGCGCGCGCGCGCGCGCGCGCGCGCGCGCGCGCGCGCGCGCGCGCGCGCGCGCGCGCGCGCGCGCGCGCGCGCGCGCGCGCGCGCGCGCGCGCGCGCGCGCGCGCGCGCGCGCGCGCGCGCGCGCGCGCGCGCGCGCGCGCGCGCGCGCGCGCGCGCGCGCGCGCGCGCGCGCGCGCGCGCGCGCGCGCGCGCGCGCGCGCGCGCGCGCGCGCGCGCGCGCGCGCGCGCGCGCGCGCGCGCGCGCGCGCGCGCGCGCGCGCGCGCGCGCGCGCGCGCGCGCGCGCGCGCGCGCGCGCGCGCGCGCGCGCGCGCGCGCGCGCGCGCGCGCGCGCGCGCGCGCGCGCGCGCGCGCGCGCGCGCGCGCGCGCGCGCGCGCGCGCGCGCGCGCGCGCGCGCGCGCGCGCGCGCGCGCGCGCGCGCGCGCGCGCGCGCGCGCGCGCGCGCGCGCGCGCGCGCGCGCGCGCGCGCGCGCGCGCGCGCGCGCGCGCGCGCGCGCGCGCGCGCGCGCGCGCGCGCGCGCGCGCGCGCGCGCGCGCGCGCGCGCGCGCGCGCGCGCGCGCGCGCGCGCGCGCGCGCGCGCGCGCGCGCGCGCGCGCGCGCGCGCGCGCGCGCGCGCGCGCGCGCGCGCGCGCGCGCGCGCGCGCGCGCGCGCGCGCGCGCGCGCGCGCGCGCGCGCGCGCGCGCGCGCGCGCGCGCGCGTGCGCACCAATTGCCCGTTCTACCGTACCGCCTATGGTATTGCCACTTTCGTCGCCGCTCTATTTATAACTGAGAATCTTTTTATTTTGTCAGTTCTTTATAAATGTACACACTGTTTCAGCCGAGTAGATATATTTTTGGTGTCGTTTAATTACATTATATGCATTAATAATAAATAGTAAATTTACTTTTACAGCATTTAGGTAGGCAATCAAAGATTCAACAAAAAAAATAGATAAAACCCTACATCAGTCATTTCATATGCGAAAACGATATGATTAAAACTAGAAATGTACTGTAAAACGAATAGATAGACTAGAACTAGAATTGTACGAGTTACATTTGAAGTTAACAAAAATTTAATTAAGTTTCACTTTGAAGAGTGTTGTAATTTTTGTAACAAAATCGGAGAAATCATAAACCATAAATTAAAAAGAAAGGTTAAAGCTCTAAATAAGAAATTCGAATAGTTTTATCTGCCATTAGAAAATAGTATTGATATAATGTTCATAAAAGAAACACAAGTCGTCAATCAGTCATCTGAGACTTTTAATAACGAAGAAACAGACTTAATAACAAAGGTTTAAACTATTGTTTGCCAACCTGTGACACTCCTACCGTGGAGATGATTACAAGTATTGAAACCCCAATTAAGAATTTAGAACCAGATTCAAAACAAAAACAAAAAAGGGAGGCTTGCAAAATCCAAATTAAGAAGAATTTACAGCAGCACAAACAAAGGTCGATTAATAATGAGTGAAACTCGATTAAAAATCTTAGGTCTGCTTATGTGTTTATATAAGACGTCCACGTTGTTTGTTCCTCGCTCCCTTGTCTCAATTATAACTTGCACATATATATATTTAAAAAAAAACCTCTTCATTGATATACAATCGTTTTTCTTAAGTTGCTTTGAATTGGCAGTTTTTCCTAACTGAAAATGTGAGAGTTCTTGCATACATACAAGGACTGTTCATTAAACATAAAATTTACTCTTGTTTTCCCTTTATGTTCTTTGCTAACCCTACCGTTACCTTGCTTGCCACTGTTGTGTTTATATAAGACGTCCACGTTGTTCCTCGCTCCTCATTCCCTTGTCTCAATTATGACATACACATTTATATATATATATATATATATATATATATATATATATATATATATGTAAAGAATCCCTCTTCATTGATATACGATCGTTTTTATTAAGTTTGTCCTTGCCGCATTATCGACAAGGACTACTATATGTCACGATTGACGGTTGTGACATTTAACGAAATAGGAGAATGCGTTCTAATTTTTGGTAACAATAAACTTTCTTTAAAGATGTAAAAAAGACCTGAAGTAAAGGCTTTAAATGTTGTTTCTATTATTTTTACAGAGACACGCAATTACGTCTTTATTTCATTATTCCCAATTATTTATGGAAATATCATTATATATATATATATATATTTGGATTATGTCTGGTACAACTGTGCAGCCTTGTGCTTGCTGCGATACATCAACTGATATACACCAGTTGATTTACTGCTATATTTGTAAGAGCAAAATTCATTATTCGTGTGCTGGCTTGTCATTGTTTGAAGTTGAAGTAATCAACACAGTTGCTACGACAAGATGTCGCTGGTGTTAATTGGACAGTTACGAGAGCATATTTGTTGTGGAAAATAAGAACCATCAAATCGAACATAGATAAAGGTTCGATAACATATTCTTGCCTCTTTGAGTTACTGGAAGACACAACCGTTGAAAGAGGTCCATAAGCGGAAGCGTACTTTTCTATATGTTAATTTTAAGAGTAGGAAACATATTAAATTGTTTGTGAAATAAATCAGTGTGTATTTGGTGGTTAGCGGGGACAGTTATGCGTAATTGTTTCTGTGCGTATTTTACCGCGGACCCAGGTGCTACACTGTGATTATCTGCTGATGATGACAACGTAGTTGTTGTACAGAATACGAACATTGATGTGGTAAAGGGTTTTATTTATCTTATTTCATTAATTAAATCAACCACAGTCTCCAACAAACTTTACAATCAAAGATTCGTGAAGGAGTTTTATTGTTTACCCTAGTACCTCGCGTCAACACATTAGTGTATCTACTCGGCTGTCTTTAATTTTTACACTTTTAAAATGATGCGAAATTTTCATATTTCAGCCGATGCTTGTTTCAAAGCTGCGTTTAGTATAATATCCGAAATGTCACAGCAACCAGATAAGAGAAGTAACGAACAGTTCCTATCTTCGTACGTAAAAAAGTTCCTTTCCGTATTATTAGTGGTACCGGACAGTCCAGATCGCGGCGTCCTCAGTTTAATCCGTATTTTATTGAACAACATCCAGAATTACGAGTGGGACGTTCAAAGTGGAACTTTGTGCTACTTGTACATGAACGTTCTGGATTTGTTGAGTACAATGGCACAGGAATCCTATCCGTATCATGTAGATAAAGGTAAAGTTTAATAATTATAATCTATGCCTTTACGTTTCCACATAGCTCATCACCAATTACAATGAATATTATTTGTGCAGTTGGTTTCAAGTAAATCTAAGATAGCAAAAATTGCTTAGCAACTAATAATACTTACCTTAACGTGTGTCAATAATAATGTTATCTACACACAAGTAGAATTAATCGAGGAAGATATAGGTGATGAGTATTATGAAAATGAGGATGCGATTGATAATGCTAAGTAAACAGCAATTTTTAGCAATCATTTATAAAATTTTGCAAGTATTAAAGCTATTTTTAAGAATATTTTGTCTTGCTTTCTATTTGAATTTCTAAAAGTTTTATTTTGAGAGCATGCTTCTCACAGGCTCGTTTCTTGAGTTTCCCCATGTTTCTTTATTAATAATTTAATTTGTAAATCTAATTCTATTTTTTTTTGGCCCACGTATTGTTTTAATCACTGAAGGTCACCGCTGAAAGCCAAAACGCACACTGGGAATGTGCGTTTTGGCTTTGGTACAGATCGTGTGCGGAATTTGTTTTCGTACGGGTATTTTTCCAGATGCGACACTGTTTATCTGCTGATGATAACAACTTAGTTGTCGAAATACGGGAACACGGAAATTAATGTGGAAAGGGGTTATATATCAACCTTCAGTGATTAAGTTAATCAACCACAGGCTCCATCAAAATTAACCACGTATTGTTTATTACTTTTCATTTCATATACAATATTTGCTGCTGATTTTTTCAAGCTAATATAATAAATTTCTTTTCGTTTGAAGACCTTAAAAAACAAGTGAATTATTTTTACATTCATTAGCGTTTATTTAAGAATTTACAAATAAGATGATAATAAAGAATGTTATATATCCTGACTGCATAATTGCAAATTTAATATGAACGAAATGCATATACAATCTAGAAGATTTGTGAAACCATAAATAACATACATGATGATTTTTCCATTGTTCGTTATAAAAAAATAAATGTTTATACAATTACAATACCTCTCCTTACTTGATTTCTGGCCCAACGTAATTGCATTTGGAACTTCCGAGGAAAAAGTTTTTATTTAATCGCTTTACCCTGGGTTGTGAAATGGCCATTGCCGATAATTTAGTTTTAAAGTCTTTAAATACATAAACACCGAGGAATATATATGTATCGTGTTTATCTTTTAATTAAAATTTAGTAATACGAGGGTAGTTTGACAAGTAGTGAGAATGGAAAAGAAAAACGAAATGTTTAAATACAAATTAATTTTTATTTTTCAATATATTCTCCTAAAAGGGCAATATATTTATTCCAACGGTGCTCTAATGCCTTTATGCCATCTCTAAAATGCGATTCCGGAAGGCTTGCAAAATACTCATTTACGAAGATGATAAGCTCGTCGTTAGACGGAAATTTCTTTCCAGCTAGTGCCGTTTTCAATTTTGGAAAAAGGTGGAAGTCGGAAGGGGCTAGATCCGGAGAACAAGGCGCATGCGGTACTAATTGGAATGCAATGGATTTTGGACATCGCCACTGTGCTGGTATGCGAGAGAGCGTTGTCTTGGTGAAACAGAATCTTTTTCTTTGCCATTCCTGGCCGTTTAGCACGAATCTCAACATTTAATTTCTGTAGAAGTTCTGCATAATATTGTCCGTTTATTGTGGCACCTTTCTGAAGGTAATCAATGAGCAAAATGCCCTTTGAATCTCAAAAAATTGATGCCATCACCTTGTTTGCCGATAAAGTGGTTTTCGCTTTCTTTGGAGGTGCAGAACTACGTTCTAACCATTGTTTCGACTGTTGTTTAGTTTCGGGTGTACTGTAGTGTATCCAAGTTTCTTCGCAAGTAACAAATCGCCTACAAAAATCAACCGGATTCCGCTTATAAAGATCCAAACACTCATTGGAAATGCGCAAACGACTATCTCTCTCACTTTGAGTCGTCGATCTTGCGTAATAATATGGATTTTTACAATCATTTCCTTAGAAATCACGATTTTGGGTGTGCCAGGGCGCGCTTCATCAACACAGCTTGTTTTACCACGTTTAAATTCATTTACCCATCTACTTATTGTGGCGGATGATGGAACAGATTCACCTAATGTATCCCGTAACTCATTTTTTACTTCGGTAGCTTTCATACCCTTAATTACGAAGTATTTAATCACCGCACGATACTCTGCTTTTTCCATTTTAACAAAACGACGTGTTGCTTCCTTTTCAATCAGCTGTCAAAAATAAACTAATCAACCGATTTCTCTAAATATCGGAATGTAAACATAAATAGGCAACCTAAATTACGATGCATTTGTTTTACCAATTAGAGCGCCACCTATGTGTCATTCTCACTACTTGTCAAACTATCGTCGTATATTGGTCTTAGGCAATAATATTTTGTATTTGAATAATATGGAAATATACACGTGAGCAAACACTTATGGTCGGTAGTGTACATATTTTCGACAAACAATAGAGTGTAAAGTGTTAGGTACATGTTCGAAAAGGTTGAATTATTGAAATTTGGATTGTATCAGTTTAGGCATATTATTAATAACTTTTTTAGTAAATAATTCTTAACATTTGTCGAAACAGTAAAAATATGAAGAAAAAACAGTTTCACACATTTAAAAAAATACAAAAAAACACAACGCTTGTCTCATTTTTTGTGAAACCAACTGTACATTCAGTGAAATTTCTATAGTTTCACATAAGTAATAAAATAGTTGTATTTTTTGATAAATTTTGTTAAATTATAACGGCGAATTTCTAAATAATTTTTGCGATAATACGATTTGTTTTTCCTCAGTGGAATCCAATGATACCTTGTACGGATCAGATCTGAAGTTCATCTTGGAAATAAACAAAATGTGTTCCGTAATTTTGAGCGAGCTGTTATCGCAGTTGAAACGTCTCGGGTCGTGTCGCAGACAGTTCAGTTTGGTACTAGAGTTACTAATCAAGGTGGCAATTAACGCCGACTTAGAAGATGCTGGAATACTGAGCTTGACTTCAAATTTAATGCAATTAATTAAAAAACACGAGTTCAAGGACCTCAAGTACATGGTAAGATATTTAGATCTGATGCTGTGAAGGTCTGGGAATAATTCAAATGTTATCAAAATCCTTTTTACGCGCGTCACAAGTTATAAACTATCATCAGGTAAACTGTGGTAGCAATAATATCACAGTTAACAAACATATAACCTAATGAGAGTTGATATACTGAAAACGCGCTGTAGGCAAGGTATTATTAACATTTGAATGTACAAATTGTGGTTTGTCTATATACACACCGTGATAGCAGTGTTGTACATTTGACGGCACGAACTTGTTCTTTCGGACAATTGCATGTTTGGACGATAGAGGGAGGTTTTATTTTTTTCATTCTGATGCTGTGCCTATTGCGAATTAATCTATAGAATATTTGTGGGTATAACCACACAAAAAGTGCTTAAATTCTTTTTATTTACCTGAGCAGAGCGCTCTGCTTTAGATGATTCACCGTAAATATTCGGACGTACTTATTAAAAACCTGGTGTACTGACAAATGTGACCGCTAAAATAATAAAAAAAATAGGATATTTAAAACCATACTCCACATAAAATTCTATTTACTAAAGGATTGACTTTAATAAATCGTTTCCAAAAAAAAAATATTCAAGTTTTGTTTTTGGCAAAAGCTTTAATCAGACTTCTTTAATTATTTGCAAACTATTTAAACGCGATTATAAGTTAACGAAATTAAACATGTCTTTAATGCACCTATATTTTCCTTTTGCAAGCAATACCAGTTGACTTCCACTTACTAAACTTTACACAATCAGTGCAAATCATCTTATTAAGAGCATTTCGAAACAGCACAGTATTTGCTACCAATATTTCATAAGATGCTAAATATTTATCCCAATTATTTTGCACAGCATTAGATTATTGAACTTATTTGTACATTATTTACCTGCTTATATTTCTAGAAACGATCCATCGATTACTTGGGAACTTACAAGGCAAATGAAAATATATCCGAACAGGCATTTAGCAAACTTTCCAATTTTACTAAAGAATAAATTAAGGTATTTAGTATATAAGTGTAAATCTGCATAAATATTTTATATGTATATAAGTTTATACAAATAAAGTTTTACTGAGAAACTTACTTTCTATAATCAAGCGCATTTAACTTATAAATTTTGCATATTTTCTTGGCTGTCTCTTTGCGACTGAGATCAATAAAATACAAATAAAATGGATGAAATATTTAACTCTTATTAACCGTCGAGTGCCACCAATAGTATGCGTTTACAGGACAGGAAATAGGTTAACAACGACGACCAAATACATATTAACCGTTAATCTGAATATGCGCGACTTTAGATGCGCCATAGTTTTAATCACAAAATAATAGTAACTCCTATGTTTAAAAATGCCATCGTTGATAACAATCACAGAAATACAATATTTCTGCACTGAAACAGGACATGAATCTGTATCTGCCGGTTTCAAAATGACTGCCTCACCAATTAAGCTACCAGGCAATGGTTTTTAGTCTCTTAATACGCCATAAATCAACATTATGGAAGCAGATCGAAGTGTTATATCCCACAGTCAAGTTTTGATGCTAATAATTACATTTAAATGTATAATTAAGCTCTTTACGATGGCCTAGCAGAAAATACTAATTTTCATTAATTTTTCATCGTAAAGAGCTTAATTATATATTCATACATAACTTTTCATAATACAGCAACATTGTAATAAATGATTTTATTCTTTGAAGAAATAAGAATTCATATTTTAAGATACAAATAGATTATAGTTTAATAAAAATAAAATAGATAATTCAGATACTCTTAACTATTCAAGAGACGGTATTATATTGTTATAAGACATCAAAAAACAATTAAAATTTGAAAATGCTTGAGAATAAAAGTAAATAACGAGATTTTCCTTCCTCTTTATTTGGGTCTACCTCTCCCCTTGCCGCTTGCGACTTTTCCTCTCTTATTGGGAGTGTTCTTCTTGTCATCAACTTTACGTTTTTGTACAATATTCGAAGATATGACCGTAAAGAAACCATCTAATCGACCTTGCGTGGTGTGCCCACGCGCTTTCATTAACTTTTTCGCGCCATTTCTAACACGTTCCTCGTTAAATTGCCTATCTCCGCAGAGGAACTTGACTAAACCATCTTCATCTGGATCTGCCCACTTTAACTACAACATACAGAGTCACAGAGTTAAAAAAACAACTTGCCCATGCTACAATAGAAACGTTGTTTTTTAGCGAATAAAAGTTTTTAAACTAAGCCTATTATTCTTTAAATTATTTTACGATACGTACATCTATCGTTTCGGGATCTGTTATTTCGGGTTGCTCAAAAAGTTGCCTGGCCCCTTCATAATTCCAATTTTCCGGCGCTGGAAACTTGTTCTTGTCAATATTTTGTAATATGCTTTCAATAGTTCGATGCGAATTCAAAAACTCTATAGCTCTCTTTGCGCCGACACCTTTTATACTATCTGTATAATCACATCCTAATAATATACATAAGTCTATGAACTGAAAAATTGAGTTAAAAAGTTAAAATATGCTTATGGTAATGTCATTTTAGTACCTCTTTTTGAGACATCTCCAAACCACTTAATACTTTATCTAAATAAAATTCTTGCACTGGCATTTTTCGGGCTTCACTATGTGTTAAATGACGCAGTAATATATTTGATCCAAATGTTAAAGCATCCATATCTTCTGTTGCCGTAGCATATACTTTTCCAGCTTTTACCTGAATATGGAAAAATTTTAAGGGCTTTCTCTGTTTCCTTCAGGTCTCAATATTAAAAAATTATGACATAATTTGTTTGTCATAAGGTCACACATACATTTAACTTATAAAAGCTTTTTACATTTATAAAACTACATTACTCACCATCGCTGCACACTGAGCTTCAGCTTCACAAGGTGCTTCAATATAAGGAATACCCATCAACGTAAGTAACTGTTTAGCCTCTTCAGAATGTTGTTTAGTTACCTTAACAAGTCTGCGGTTAAATTTATCCATTTCCACTTGATCACCAGCTTCCGTTGCTTTTTCTAAGGCTTTCTGTGCTTCCTCACGTCTTTCCATACGTTTATTTAATTCGCCCGATTTCATTTGTGGTGGTTTCCCATCAAATACATATACTGGCTTGATGCCATTTTCGACAAGTCTTATGGTACGGTAGAACATACCCATTAAATGTGATGTCGTTTCTCCATCAACTGATGTTAGTTGTGCGCCTTCACTTCGTACAGCGATTAAAAATTGGTACAAACACATAGAAGCATCCACGGCAATTTTACGACCTGTGCAAGTTTTTGTTAACATAATAAGCGAAAGTAAAGGAATTATATTACCAAAGTAATTTTTAATCTCATTTTCTTTAATTGCCTGTGGTACAATATCGGCTAGCAATTTTGCTAAATTTGTAATTCCCATATTGAAATCATTTAATTGCAAAACAATAAATACCTATAAAAACCCGCCAAAATTAAAAGGTTAGATTAGGTTATCTAGAGAATAAGGATAACCAACCTTGACAAAAGAAAAATACTAACTAAAAGATGAAATTTTGTAATTTATATGTAAAACTCTTTTTACTTCTTTATTTTAAATATTTGTGAATCATATTTTGTTTATATATATTCCCAAAATGAATTATTTGCACATTGTACAAAGACAAATTTGCTTTAAAATAATTGCAGTTAACTTCACCAACGTGCATTGGTCAATAAAATGTCAAATTAGAACAAGTGAGGTTAATCAATTTATGTTATCAAAGCCTACTAGATTTTGAGTATGGCAAGTATTCCATCAGGACTTACTTCTCACACAAGAAAAGTCCAGAGTCTATATAAAAGAACTCTTAGATGCTTAGAATGTTGGTATGATAGAAGGTTTGTTGAAATTAAATTTTCTGTACCAAACTGTGTTATATAACTTTTTCAGAGAAGTGTACAGATATCATGCTGTGTTGATGAGAAAACGCTTCGATGATAATAAAAACGTTAAGGATATGCGTGTAGCTAAAGAGTTGATGGCTGAAGCAGAGGAGGAGTTGTTCCAAAAAGCACATTGGCTCCCTCGTAAATGTTAGTATTTGATTCTATTTTCTTTCACTTAAAAGTAAATCGACTATTTAATACCTTTTTAATTTTACACTTTGTAAAATCCAAAAGGTTTTATATAGATATTCCCAAAATATATAATTTCATTTACATATCTAATGAATAGATTAAATTGCCTTATCCCTTAGTCTTGTTTAACTTGAAACTTTTCAAAAATAATGAAATGCAATGTAAAAAACATTTGAATTTTAAGTTTTCCTATGCTTCTAGGTGTCTAAAATATAAAGTCCAGTGATTTTTAGAAATATTTTGAAGTTGCTTGAGCATAAGAGAAATAATAAGACAACACCCTTTAACAGTAAATAAATCATATTTCAATGTACTTTACTTTTTTGACTATTCAAAAAATTTTTTGATATGCCTTCTTCATTTGTGACTATTTTACAGCTTTTGTATATTAATTCTAGTAAAGGTTAATTGCGATACAATTATTTTCAGTCCCCGAGTCACCGGGAGGTGTTGCATATGAAAGAGTAGTCGTTCCCCCAGACTGGATGATAGATCACTGGCATCCACTGGAGAAGGCCCAATATCCCGACTATTTTGCGAAACGTGAAAAACTCAAGCAGGAATTCATCAAGGTTTGGGAGAAAAAGTACGGCAAAGTGTCTCCGACGCCGCATCATTGATAGATGTTTTTCAGATAGGGTGTAATAACAACATACATATTGTAGACTTTATTTCTCTTTATTTAATAAATTGTTGAATAAAACACGTATTAAATTTGTTGTTGCTCTTACAAAAAACATTATTGTGTGTACACTCTTTTTCGATATTTTGTTCACGGATACATTTTCTTAATTTTTTTTCCTTCTGAGTTGTCATCGATAATACTGTTCATTGGACACCATGGTTTTATAATTGCTGTCAAGTAAAGCTGTGCTCGATAATATATTCAGAGAAAATTTAAAAATCTTTGTATATATAAAAGACGAAAACTATTTTCAAAGCTCTACGGCGCCTAAAAAAGTAGTAAGTTGTAACTACTTTTTCTATTCGATTTTCAAAGTTTATCGTTGATTGGGCAAGCCAACCATTAAACTGGCACCCCTTTGAAGAACTTAAGAATTCTATTAAAAGAAATATTGCTAGTGTATAACCACGGAATGTCTACAGTTCTTTTTTAATGTTGATTATTGAAGTGTTCGAGGAAAAATCATTTTATATACTAGAACGTTAAAAGATTCTAATTGAACACATTCTTAGTTTTATTTAAATTATTGTCTTTAATTTAATATATTTATTGTATCTCTAACAGAAAAAATATGCTATTTTAAATACAAAGATTTTTAAATATCTTGTGTCGACATTAAATATTATTTTTAGTGATTATAACATCCACTAAAGTGCAACTTTGGTCGATATTCTAAAATATACAGGATGTGAAGGGAAATAAGCACATTCCATTGCATGGAACCAATTAATCATTTAAAATTTTGACGAACGAACTCATTAATCCGTTAAAACTTAAAAGAATCGATAAAAAGACAAAGTTGCTGCACAATTCCATTCCCGTGTTTAGGCGTTTTTAAATTTATGTACCTTAAGATCACTTTATAATTCAATTGTATATTTATTAAATCACCCGACATGACATTTTTGATCAAAAGAAAGATATAATTAAGCAATGGTAAAATCAAAGAAAGTTGTTCTAAATTGCATGATTGTTGTGAAGCAACGTTGAAGATAATTTTTTTGTTTGAGGGTTGCTCAAAAGGACAGATTCATAAACATTTAACAATGCATTAACATTGGTTACGTAGCCAATAAACAAATAAACTGTGGGCTTATGAGTAAAAAGATAAATGAATTGTTTTCACAATCATTCTTACTATTATTAAGTCTTTTTGACGGTTATTTTGTCTCCTTTCATTTTACTTTTTATTACATATATTGACATCAATAAGGTACAGTCTGTGGAAAAAGTAATGCCTCGCACCTGTTACAGTTCCAAATAGAAGAGAATGTACCGCACCGCATTCGAAGATAATGGACATTACCTTCTACACAAACTGTACACACAATACAATTATTTATACAGTACAATACATCCATGTTACTTCCAATCTTATGCTTCCCTCGATATACAACCCTTTATGAAACAGACCTTTCTTATTTTTTCTAAATGTTGGCCAGAAAAACTATCATTTGGGTTATATTCAACATTCTCAATAGGTTGTTTTCGCATGCATTGATTGTTATGGTGCTCGACGTAATTAATATCAAACTTATTTAACTCGAGCCACATGTGTTAGTCCCCATGATTGTTATGATGCACTGCGTATTTAATATCCAACCTTAACTCAAGCCACGCGTACTGGGTGCCATTAATCAAACTAAAAGTTCTAGTTTATATTATATTTCGTATGTCGCTGTTAGTAACATTATTTTTCTTCTGGAGACGACATTCTTTCCAATACTTTTTTCTTTTTTGTACACTAAGATTGATTTCTCATCTTTCAACTCTACTGTTATTAATAGTTCATTTGTTACGCTTAGTTTGTTAGTTTGTATTGTTCAGAAATATTTCAAATTTTACCTCTGAGATGACGACTAGGTATTCAATTAGATAAGAGCTTGCTTTTCTATCTTCTAATAATTGTTTTACTATTTCCACATAATTTTTTTGAACAATTTAAATCTCTTTTATTCCAATACTACCTTTTCTTACTTATTACTTAATCCTAATACCTTTGACACGTTGCAGTATAAGATTAAGATTTAAGAAGTTTTTGCAAACATTTTCTGTATTTGCCTTACTTTCTCCCTGTCCATCGACAGTTTTTTTCTGTTTGCCTACTTGGATCAGTACGTTTTAATAAATCGGTGACTTTTACTGTCCTTAGTTTGAATAAAAAAATCTCCAGTCAAGTTGATAATGCAAGTGCTAAGATTATGTAACCCAGTAATTTAAAAGAGAGACAAAATTTATGAATTAAAAATTGAACCCATTTGCTTTTCATTTAATCGTCAATATCTGACGACTAAGTTGGACTTTTCCTGATGCTCCACAATTTGCTTCGACATTTGTCTTCTATAACCTTGTTTCAAACATCAAATAACTCCTTGGTCTGTAGGTTGCAAAATTGATGTAGGATTAGGTGGAAAGAAATGTAAGTTAATGTAATGAAGTTTATCATTAGGATGAAGGGGGCAGTTATCGACTAACAACAGAATTTTGCAGTTTTTGGTTATAAGCTTCCTGTCAAGTTGATAACACAAATGCTAAGATTATGTAACCCAGTAATTTAAAAGAGAGACAAAATTTATGAATTAAAAATTGAACCCATTTGCTTTTCATTTAATCGTCAAAATCTGACGACTAAATTGGACTTTTCCTGATGCTGCACAATTTGCTTCGACATTTGTCTTCTATAACCTTGTTTAAAACATCAAATAACTCCTTGGTCCGTAGGTTGTAAAATTGGTGTAGGATTAGGTGGAAAGAAATGTAAGTTAATGTAATGAAGTTTATCATTAGGATGAAGGGGGCAGTTATCGACTAACAACAGAATTTTGCAGTTTTTGGCTATAAGCTTCCTGTCAAGTTGATAACACAAATGCTAAGATTATGAAATTTATGTTAAAAATTGAACCCATTTGCTTTTCAATGTAATGCAAAATTGATGTAGGATATCATTAGGATGAAGGGGGCAGTTATCGACTAACAACAGAATTTTGCAGTTTTTGGTTATAAGCTTCCTGTCAAGTTGATAACACAAATGCTAAGATTATGTAACCCAGTAATTTAAAAGAGAGACAAAATTTATGAATTAAAAATTGAACCCATTTGCTTTTCATTTAATCGTCAAAATCTGTTGATTTTCCTGATGCTGCACAATTTGCACATTTGTCTTCTATAACCTTGTTTAAAACATCAAATAACTCCTTGGTCCGTAGGTTGTAAAATTGGTGTAGGATTAGGTGGAAAGAAATGTAAGTTAATGTAATGAAGTTTATCATTAGGATGAAGGGGGCAGTTATCGACTAACAACAGAATTTTGCAGTTTTTGGCTATAAGCTTCCTGTCAAGTTGATAACACAAATGCTAAGATTATGGAACGCAGTAATTTAAAAGAGAGGCAGTTAAAACCTGCAAATTTAAAATTGAACCCATTTATTTTTCATTTAATCGTCAATATCTGATGTTCAAGTTGGACTTTTCCTGATGCTCCACAATTTGCTTCGACATTTGTCTTCTATAACTTTGCTTCAGACACCAAATGACTCCTTGGTTCGTAGGCTGCAAAATTGATGTAGAATTAGGTGGAAAAAAATGTAGCTTAATCTTATAAAGTTCAACATTAGGATGAGGGGAGATAGTTATCGATTTACTCTAAACTCTGTCAAGTTGATAACACAAATGCTAAGATTATATATCGCAGTAATTTAAAAGGGAGACAGTTAAAGCTTGTGAATTAAAAATTGAACACATTTCTTCTTTATATAATTGTCAACATTTGACATACAAGAAGGCCTTATGCATCTGTAAGTGCTCTACACTCATTTCTTTTTTGTGCAGACCTAATTCATCATCTATTTATCAGGTTGATGGCATCCTACATTTGGTTGGTCATCTCTTGAGCCACCATTCTATGTTTATTGTCCATTTTCCTTTAATTGACAAATATGTCTTGCCCATCTCTAGAAACTATTAAAATATGACTTCGTTCTATCTTGCATACATGTTTTCTTGCTACTTTTGTTTCGTATATAAAATATATTTATTAAATAAAGCTATCAATTAAAAATTGCATTTTAAATCATAAATATTGGAGATTGCAGATTAAGATTAAGTCTTAATCGTCGTGATTAAACAAAAATTCGAAGAACGGTTTTATATTTTTGATTTAACGTGATTAATTTTGATTACGCTTTTATAGATTTAGAAAAGGCAATTGAATTCCGGTGAATGGGAGTGAAAATAATCGAACGAAAACATGAATATAACAAAATTGTATATTTTAACTTCGGTACAAATTTATCATCACACCCTGTATATTTCTTAAAAATGTGTAACCTTCTCACAAAATTATTCAATATGGTATATATCTGCATCAATATAAACGCCATAAAAACTTAATAAATAGGAACGAAAACAAAATAAAAACAATAACATACTGAAACGAATAAAAATATACCAATCTTCTTCTGTTAGTGATATATTCTAGCCTTCGTGATTGAAGGAGCATGCTCAAACCGGAATAACCTCATGTGGTCTCTTTAACCGTAAAGTTTCTCTAATATTGCCGTCGGCGCGTCAGCTTGATATTTTGACAGTTGCCTGAGCAGTGCGAATTTCTTCCTGCGACCCTTCGACGATTCCATGTCGTACAACGTACATAAATTAAGTAGCAAGGATTCTTGAAGGCCCTGGACTGGATTTTGATTTATTGCAGACTCCAAAACGGCTATTGCTTCTTTGAGTTGACCGCCGTACAGTAGGCAGACGCCCATATTGTTTAGGATCTGCAAAATCACAATGGATAATCTTAATTTTTTAATCATCAATTTTGTTTTAAACTGTATTTCAAACGACCAACTTTCATGAGAATTTTCAAGTATGTTGCATTTAAATTTATACGAAAAGATTATTTTAAATAATAGTGTTAATGTGTTTGGAGAAATATCCTATTTTTCTTGCAGTAATACAGTAGAATCCGCTTATAATGGAATCCAAAGGACCGAGTAAAATAGTCGATTATAACCGAGTTTTAATTTCATCAGAATAATTACTACTAAAAGAAATATACATGTGTTATTGTAATGTTTTTATTAAAAAAAGGTAACACAACCTTAAACTATACATTAGTAGGGAAATAAAAGCAATCTTATATGCATGTAATTACTTATTTTGAAAAAAACGGTTAGTTTTGTTTAGATCCTCGGTCTGGTTATATAATCTCTATGTATAAAGAGCTCGACTCTCCTCTCTTTGCTGAAAATAACTTTGTCGTAAGTTAATAGCTTCTTAGTTGCTACCACAGTTTCATTCTCTAATAGTTCTTCTTCATCTTCCATGTCTTCCTCTTCCTGGGCTTATTTCGGAAAATCCTGAACTACTAGGGAGCGTTTTTATATTCGCGGAATGAGCGGGTTGTAGAGGGGTGAGTAGGCGCATTGGGGGCGTGGCCTGTGCAGCGACTCATGTTTAGTATAAATACGAAGTTTCATTGTTATTAGACAGTTAGTCTTTGAGCTATCGTCAACCAAGTAACATAATCAGGAGTGAAAAGTGAAATATGGAAAAAATCGAATATCGTGCCGTTATAAAGTTCCTTACCAGGCAAGGAAAATCAGTCGCGACCATAATGAATGAGATGTCATTGGTTTACGGCGACTCTTGTCCAGGAAAAACCATGGTGTACAAGTGGCATAGTTTATTTAAATAAGGAAGGGAATCCCTTGAAGACGACCCGAGGCCGGGCAGGAGCATTGAGGTGACCACGCCAGCACTTATCCAAAAAGTTGAACAAATTGTACTCGAAGATGCTCGACTAAAGAAGAAACAACTCGCAGAAATGGTTGGAGTATCCGATACAACAATTTTTAAAATCCTACACGATCATCTCGGCATGCCTGAGGTCAGCGCAAGATGGGTGCCGAGAATGCTCACGCCGCCGCAAAAACAACAGCGCGTAGAGTGTTCGCGTGCACTTTTGGACCTCTGCAATGAAGACAAGGATGGTGTATTGAGTGGAATTGTTACTGGAGACGAAACTTGGGTTCATCATTATGAACCTGAGTCCAAACAAGACTCCATGCAGTGGCATAAAAAGGGCACAGCACCTCCCAAGAAATTTAAAGTGTCACAATCAGGAATGTTGTTGATTGATTATAAAGATAAAGGCGCTTCTATAACCGGGAAACTCAATATTAGAGCGACTAAAAGAAGCCATTAAAGAGAAAAGACGGGGAAAATTGACAAAAGGTGTTCTGCTTTTGCACGACAACGCGCCCGTCCACAAGAGCCGCCTTGCGTTAGCTGCCCTGCATAAGGTGGGCTTCGAAATCGTGAATCACCCACCCTACAGCCCAGACCTGGCCTCGAATGATTATTACCTGTTTCCGAAAATGAAAAAAGAGCTGCCGGGTAAAAAATTTACTGCCGATGATGAAGTCAAGGAGGCAGTTTCGGTGTATTTTGCAGATAAAGAGAAATCATTTTTTTATGAGGGTATAAATAAATTAATTGAAAGATGTGAAAAATGTATCCGTCTTGCAGGTGAATATATTGAAAAAGAAAAATAATTTGGTTTTTTTATTTCCACCCCTTGTCCCCCATTCCGCGAATATAAAAACGCTCCCTCGTATATCATTATCAGATAATGCTTCTACGGCTGCTATACTTTCACCAATCCTCACATATTCATCAAACTTGTTTAGAGACATTCTGCTGTTGATGTGGGCCAGTTCACTTAAGGATATATCACCTTCTGGGTCGAAATCCATTACTCCAGAATTATGTTTCACTAGGCCAGCATAATAGAAATGGCTAGTAATTGTTTCTGATGCAACGCCAGCCAACAAATTCACAGCATCTAAAGAGAGTTTTGTAACAGTAGTTTTTTCAGGATATTTCATAATTTGCGTCAACGTTTGTCGTCTATAACGTTGATTCAGACACCAAATGATTTCTTGGTCCATAGGTTGCAAAACATGTATCATTAAATGGAAAGAAATGTAGCTTCATGTTATAAAGTTCAACATTAGGATGAGTGGGTCAGTTACCAACTAATAACAGTATTTTGCGTTTTTTGACTATAGGCTCTCATTTCTTCAAATATAAAGGGTTTTTCAAATTTCGCGGTTATTTTAAAGAATAAATAAAACACATAATTTGCATTCACTTTCGAAAACTTTCTATTGGTAATTGAAGAATCAGTTATGATATTTATATGCGGAAAATAATATCAGCCAAATGACCTCCTCTTGCAGCTACACAGACGTCCACTCTTTTGTTAAAATTTTCAATGACATTTTGACATAATTGAGGCTCTATCTCACCAATGACACGAATAATTTCATCTTTCAAAGCAGGAATTGATTGTGAACTGTTTTTATAAACCTGACTTTTCACATAACCCCAAAGAAAATAGTCTAACGGTGTCAAATCACATGATCTTGGTGGCCAATTAACATCACCGTTTCTTGAGATTACACGTCCAGGAAATTTTTCTCTCAATAAATCAATTGATTCGTGTGCAAAGTGAGGTGTAGCGCCATCCTGTTGAAACCACATATCCTCTAGATCAATATTCATTAATTCAGGCCACAAAAATTTGGTCATCCGACGATATCGATCACCATTGACAGTTACAGCTTCACCAGCAGCAATTTTAAAGAAGTAAGTTCCAATTACACCACCTAACCATAATGCACACCAAACAGTAAATCGTTTAGAATGCATAGGTTTCTCATGAATAATTCGTGTATTTTCCTCACCCCAGCTGTGGCAATTTTGTTTATTAACATAGCCACCAAGTTCAAAATATGCCTCACCGGAAAACATTATTTTTTGAGAAAAATCAGCTGGCTGTTCATTGATGAAATTGACAAATGAACGACGTTTTAAATGATCTAATGGCTTCAGTTCCTGTGTTATTTGAACCTTATATGCCTTCAGAGCTAAATCCTTGTGTAAAATACGCCATGTTATTGAACCACTAAGTCCAAGTTGTTGTGAACGTCGTCTAATGGACATTTCAGGATCTTCAGCAACACTTTCACGAACCAAACTAATATTTTCTTGTGAACGACCACTACAACTGTATTTTTCACTTTTTTGATCTTCCGCGGAACCGGTCTCTTGAAAGTTCTTAATAATTCGACCAATAGTGCTTTCAGATGAACGATTATGTAAACCATAAAATTCACGTAATTTTCTAAAAACTCTTTTCACAGAACGCTGATTTTCATAAAATAATTCAACAATTTGAACACGTTGTTGTACCGTGTACGAAGCCGTTTTAATAAATGTCATACATCGCACTTTTTAAATGCCCACATACCCAGACAAATTCAGTGCGCCATCTATATTTTATTTATTCTTAAAAAAAACGGGCAATTTGAAACACCCTTTACAATAAAAGATTTGTGGTGTCATCCATGATTTATGACATGCTCGGTAATTTACATGTGGGCTTTGTACATTACTGAAACATAAGGATTTTGTGTAATTTTCCTTAAAAAAGCTTAGCATTAGCACAAACCATCGCACTTTGTGCTCATTTGTAACACTGGGCCACAAACTGCTAAATTATTCGCTCTTTTCTACGGAAACTATTTAAACAAAAACTCGTCTACCGGGGGGGGGGGGGGGGGGGGGGGGTGCGAAAGTGATTACATTTTCTTCTTTTTACCATTGATTTTCCAAGTGTTTTTAATTTTCTCGCGATCCGCCCATACATTCGAAATAGAATTTTTTTAACTTCATTTTGACATAAATATCTGACTGGGACGTTCTTTTCTCAACTTCTCTTATCGTCGTAAATTGCTCATACTTTTATATGCCTGCGTTTTACTTTTTTCGAACATTTTTACGACTAAAGCAACATTGTTCGAAGCTTTAAAGGACGCGGGAAGATTGTATATTAATTTACATTCTGTAGTTTCTCTGGTACGTATCTATATACATGTACACAGTGAAAGTACCGAATAATAGATAAATACTAATGAGTTTTAGTTCATTATAGGCGGGCGTCTATTATGAATGAGTCCATTTGAACCCAAGGTTTGTCATATGTTTGTAACGGAGCTTTAAAGAATGGTATGTTATAATAGATTTCTGTTATAAGTGAGTTCATTATAAGTGGATTCTACTGTAGACAAAATTTGGTAACTCGTGGAAAAATGCGCGAAAATCAAACAACTTTAATTCACTGATGTGAGCTTCACTCGATGAAAATCCATAACAAAATTAAATATAATAACTCAATTGTATGAATTTCACAAACATTTTTTAATTTCAAAACTGGTAACAATTGTTTGTTGAAACTGTTTCAGTGCAACGACAATAGTAACAGCACTGAGACTGTTTCAAGGGTGTCTTATTTTGGTACTATAGTGTATTAGAAAATCTAAAACAGGTATGGGCAACTTTTGACATCTGGTGGGCCAAATTTTAATGTGCAAATACGTTCGCGGGCCGCGTTTAAAAGCAGTGCACTTTAAAGTAGTGTTCATAACTTCCTGCGATAGATATCAGACATGAAATAATACGACAATGTCTCGCGGGCCGGTTGTTTCCCACATATGATCTAAGAGTTAGTACGCTCAAAACGAAACGGGATAAATGAATCTAAAGACGACTATTAAGCAATAGTTACCATAATATTTGACGGTTCTAGATGACTAGCTTGTTGAAAGTAGGTGTAGGCATCGCCAAATTGGTTCTGGGCCATCGCCAGGAGACCTCTATCGACGAGTTCTCGCAAGTCCGGCGGCGTGCCTCTAATCTCGCTGGCTTCGTTGAAGCACACTTCTGCACCGCTGATATCACCCAATTGCAAGTGAAGGCGGCCTAGAGCAGAAAGTAGCATGTGTCGCGGAGCCCCATCTCTACAATACAAACATGATTTAGTAGAAGCAGCTGTAATTTATAGTAGAAATGGCTAAATTTTCATGCGACCAACACAAGTATCGTTTCTTCTTCTGAGCTTTCGGGCTGGAACCGCGTCACTGGTAAAACTACCGACGTTTCGTATCCACTCATATGGGACATCTTTGGGACTCATCTACTGCTACTCAGTTTCAGTGCGACAGACAGTAGCAGTAGTTGAGCCCTGAAGATGTTCCATACAGGTGGGTGCGAAACGTGGGCAGTTATACCAGTGACGTGGTTCCAGCCCGGAAGAAGATAGTATGAACCACGACCGCGAAAGTCTACGTACCAGACAAGTATCGTTTGTTTGGTAAAAGACTGTAGATATTTTGTACGACAAACAATTCCTTTTTACAAACTTTGAATACGGTTGCGTCATCTTTAGGAAGTTTTACAAAAAGCAATTTCATCCAACTTTAAAAGAATTTGGCCCAATAATGCATACCTTTCACATAACTGACCCAGTATGTCCATGGCGAGTGCGTAATCCTTGAGTGATAAGGCACAATTTACTATTGAATGCATTATTCGCGTCTCCCGACCGGTCCAGAGTCTGATGGAATCCGCCCTGTCCGATTCCGATATTTCTATGGGATTCCCATCTTCGCAATTACCGTCCTTCAGATTCTGAAGCATCTGTTTAACAGTCGCCAATATACTAAAAAGTTTCGTCAGGGATTCTTTCGGCTTCGAGCAGTGCATCGGCAGTTCTGCCAGAAGCAAGCGAAAGGAGAACGATGCTATCGATCCGGGTCTGCCGCCGTACATTTCAGGATAAAACTAATGCGTAAAAATAATGATTAGAAAACATGTTTCGCAGTTTTCTTTGACTCCAAATTACCTGATAGAAGAGATCCGGTTTGTCTAATTGTCCAAATGGCTCAGCTTCGGCTTGCGCGAGCTGAAACTCCTTCGCTTTTACCAATAAAGCTATCCTTGTGAACCATAATTGAAGTGAATGTGGAGAATGTTTACTTGGATGTCCTGCTCGACCCACACCCTGTCCGTATATAGTTAAAAGCCTTGCCGTTAAGTTAATAGCGGATCTAAAATTAAACAGTGCAATGAGCGGTTGGTATTTTTCTTGGGCTTCCAAAGTATACCTGTAAGCTCCGTTTTGTACTAATTCTCTGAGACCTCTTTCGTCTTGTGTAACGTCTGCGGCGCTGAGAACTCTCCGTTGTGTTGCCTCCGCTTCACCTATATAAGAAGTTACGGCATCTCCGATACTGTCACTCTGTTGGGAACAAAAGAGTTGCATTACTATTACAGGTTTAAAAAATAATAATAATAAATAAATAAATTTATTGTCCAACAGATCTCTTCATTAAGATGACAATACAATTTTCAAAAAACAGTTTGTAATCCTCGTTACAAATATTGGGCGGAACATATAATAAAGTAAACAGTTTATGATACAAAATTACACTTAGAGATAAGTACGTGAAAGAGTTAAACGTAGAAACGCGTGCACTTATAATCGCGCACCATCGAGGTGGCAAAAGCAACCGGCAAATTGCGAAACAATTAAAGTTAGATAATACCACCGCAGACGATACCGTCAAAAAATACCGAGAAAGTGGTAGTGTTCTGAATAAATCACGAAGTGGGAGACCCAGAGCGACAACTTCTCTGAAGATCATGCAATAGTGGTAACTAGCAAAAGAAATTGACGTAAAACAGCATCAGAAATCGCTACTGAAGTCAATGCAGGTCGGCGAAAGTCAATAAGCGTAACTACAGTCAAACGTCGCTTGTACAAAGTAGGTTTGTACGGACGAATTGCGATGAAAAAACCGTTATTGCGCATAGAGAATAAACGGAAACGCTTAAACTTGACTCGTGAACACCAGCATTGAACAGTTGAACAGTGGAGTAAAGTCTTGTAGACCGATGAGTCAAAGTTCAAGATTTTCGGTTCAAGAAGACGTGTTTTCGTTCGGGGATCTACAGATGAGCATGCGACAGAACAATGTGTTATTCCTACGGTTAAACATGGCGGTGGTTCTGTGATGATCTAGGGTTGTTTTGGTGGTACAGTCGTGGGTGATAAAGATTGAGGGGAATATTAAAAAGACTAGTATCGAAACATTTTTAAAAACAATGGTATACCTTCACGATTAAGACTTTTGGGTCCGAATTTTGTATTCCGACTAGATAATAGCTCGAAGCATACATCTAAATTGTGCAAAGAGTAGTTGCATCACTCGGAAGCAGACAGATCCATCAAAATTATGGAATGCCCACCCAAAGCCCCTATTTAAACCCCATGGGGTTATTGTGGAAGGAACGTCGGGAGATCCGAAAAGCAGTACCAACATCGGAGGCTGATTTTTAGAAAATGCTGCAAGAAGCATGGGTTACCTTGACAAAACTATAATGTAGCAAGAATGCCGCTATTGTGTGCTGCCGTTTTCAAAAACCAAGGAAGTCACATAGACGAATCACAATAGTAGATATAATATGTAATCCTACTGGCTGATATGTAATTAGGTATATACAGTACTGTGCAAAAGAAAGAAGCACCTAACAATATTTTCCAAAACTTATTTACTAATAATTATTGGGTTAATTTAATTTGATACTTAACAAATCTTTCCAAGAACGATTCACTTATTGGTAGAAATATAATCACTGGAAATTTCCAAGTTCATAACATCATACTTCCGCGTAGGGGTGAGATCGACCGCCAGATAAGAGGATTAAAGTAATAAATTTTATTGCACCACAATGCTCTGCAATAAAATTTCAAGGGAGAGTTATTTATCTATAAGATTTTGTTTTTAATTCAGTGGTAGAAACGATACGGAGCGGTTCCACAATAGAATTTATTTAGATTCTTAAAAATTGTGAGCTGTAAATTGTTATAGTAGATAGAAAATGCCTAGAATAGCATTACTAGACAGAAATAAAATTTTGTTTTACACCAAGAGGATTATAGTCAAGTGAAAATAGCAAAGATAGTGAAATGTCCCCGGTATGCCGAGCAAACAAACAATAAAAAGAATGACTGAAACCGGCAGTGTAAGTGATAGACCAAAGAGTGGATGTCCAAAAAAGCTTAGAAAAGCTGATGCACAGTTTTTAAAAGTTAGTTACTTAAGAAATCGTAAGAAAGTTGGCGCAGAATTAGCTCAAGATCTTACGCGAACATCTGGTACTTCGGTACATGCTTCACCAGTAAGGCGATACTTGCTCAGATCAAGCTTGAGAGGATGTGTGGCCGTGAGAAAACCCTTACTGCGATGAGGTAATAGAGGAAACGATTAAAATATGCCAGAGACCACGAAACTTGGGGATATAATGAGTGGCGACAAGTACTATGGACTGACGAATCTAAATATCAATTATTTGGAACGAACAGACGTCAGTATGTTAGACGACGCCCTGGTGAATCGTTATTGGAACCATGTTTACACACTACCATAAAGCATGAAGGAGGCAATATCCAAGTTTGGGGTTGTATTTCGGCAGCAGGTGTGGGTGAAATTGAAAAATAGAAGGTAACTTAATTGGTGAGAAATACAGAACACTACTATAAGAACGTGCCATACCATCAGGGCGGTGACTTATTGGCAATAATTTCATTATACAGTAAGATAATGATCCCAAGCATACCTCAAAACTTGTGAAAACTTATTTAACACAGCAGGAAGCAAATGGGGTACTGCAGACTATGATATGGCCACCTCCAAGTCCTGACTTAAATATTATTGAGCACGTGTGGAATTATCTTGAATTCCTACAAACGATCCTGACCTGTCGCGCCGTGGGAAAATGACAAGCCTGTTGATATGATCTACTACCTATTTATCCTTTATATTACTATTCATTTTAGTTCTTTGTAATATTGTTATAAAATATGTTTCCGATGAAAAGCAGTGAAACTAGAGAAGTAACCTTACTATACATTTAGTCAAGGTTCCAATTTTAGCCATGTCACTGTCTACCTTATATCATTTTCATGCAAACTACTATCTGTTCAAATGAGAACGTCTAAAATACCTAATGACGCATTATCACTGAATAAATAATGATTTTTTCTTAGTAACGTGTTATCGCCTAATGGTGTTTAATAGTTAGCCGTTCATACCTACGCTCTGGTCGACCCACGCCTTCCGCAAATTTCAAACGGCAGGATCATACGTAATAACGTACAATTTGTCATCGCAGTAACGTTCCCGGCAAAGCTTTCATTGCAGACTTTATTTTTTCACAGATAGCGTCTTTACATGAGCGCGGCGATCCGCTATCTAAAGTAAGACACGTTCGGCATTCTACTAAAAACAAACAATACGCGCGTACACTTCACGGTTAATCGAATTATTTTCGCGTGTTCTTGCGTCAGAAATAAACTACAATATATCAAAAGAATCATCTGTTTATTGACATTGAAAGGAAAGTATTTTAAACAGCGAAGGAGGCATTGAAAGTGTTTGTTTATTTTACGAAAAGATAATGGCTTTATAAAAATAAAACTTTGTGCTTCATACATTTTTTATTTTTTTTGAGAATTTAGACAGATTATAGTATAACGTAAACTGAAGGAGCTATTTCCAACTTAATCTAGTTGGAACTCCTTGGTGACATCCGGTACAAATGTCCTAATATGATGAGTCTTGTCCCAGGAGTTGACCAATGTTAGCAAATTTTTTATTATAATAAAAACACCCCACTGGGTAGATGTATTGTGTACCAATCTAATAAAATAATTTAATCACTAAGGTTGATATATAACTAGAGCGGCGACGAAAGTGGCAATACCATAGGCGGTACGGTAGAACGGGCAATTGGTGCGCAGTGAATGAGATCATTCACATCAAATACAATAAGGTTCACGGTTGGTGTTTAAGTGTAAATTATAAACTGCGGCGAAAGTGTCCGTAGCAGTGCCGTGTCTAGACTTATTCTTACACAATTAGTGCTTACCTAGTAATATGTAATTTCATAACCCTGGTAATGTGTTGTGGAAGTAACTGTACATCTGCATCATTGCATACGTCTCTACGGTTGCTTCTGTAAATGACGTCCTTCGCGACGAGAAAATGTTTTTGTATAGAGAAAAAGATCGTTCGGCGTCTATTGATGTAATTTTGGCAGAAAGAAGCTGTTGTTCAAAATCATTCCAGGGCTCACTATTTGCACATTTGTCATAAATAGTTCGTAAAACATGCAAGTCCGGATTTTTTTTTAAAACACTTAATAATTTTTGATGAGCTCGTACACCAGCAGCGTCAGTTAAACTATGCAAATGAGCGGTCACATTTTGCACTACGCATAGTGATGCGTCTAAGGGCAGCGAATCCTTTTCGTTTTGAAGTTTTGTAATTGCTTCTACTAATGGATGGTAATTGTTATATATTGTATGCAGATCTTCCAGAATTTGGGGATTTTCAAATTGATGTTGACTGTCTCTGATTGCTTGGGATTCGGTTGGCTTAAATTTTGATATAACGGATTTAACTTTGTGAAAATTCTTATGGTAATAAAAAGCTGCATTTAGCCACGTGCCCCATCGTGTAAGAATGGGTTCCGGTGGTTCCGAAATATCTGGACAAGTTTTATGAAATTCTTTAAGTCGTTTAGGGGATTTAAGAAACACTTGTTTGGTGGATCCAATCAAATGATCAACGTTTTTATAACTACTTCTAACATTTTCAGCAACTAAATGAAGAGCATGGAGTACACAAGTTATGTGTATTAATTTAGGAAAAGTTACTTTTAGTAAACGTCCGAGTAGTAACATAGTAGCAGCACCATCTGTTACAAGCATGCAGACTTGAGTACTATGAATGTGAAATTTCTTTAAGGTGTTCATTATTATTTGCCGAATATTTGCCGCAGTACATGCTTGTATACGTTTACAGGCTAACAAATAGGGCTGTGAAAATGTGTTGGCCGATAAAATACGTACGATTACGTTTATTATACTATTTTTTTTTAAATCAGTAGTCTCATCTACAGTAATCCACACATTTTTATTATGCAATTCTCTTCTTGCTATATTTTCAAGCCTCTCTCTTAAACGCGGCAAATGTTTCTGTAAAGTTCTTCTTGCAGGTAATTTATAATTTGGCAGATATTTGTTCCAGAACACTTGAAAAGGGCGTTTGCTGATTAAACGAAGCGGCAAATTACATGCAGTCAACATAAATAAAAAATCATAAAGGAATGTTGCATAAGGTATTTCATTTCTTTTGTTCAGTTTATGTATTGCACTGTTCACATGTTTTTTACAATTGTCTTTCTTCCGTATTATAAGTCGCTTATTACAGACCAAACACAATACTGCACATCCATCATACTTTAAATCGGGAAATTCTGCTATGTATTTTCTAACCGACGTAGCAAACGGCACAGACTTTCGCGACATGTTTGTGTGAAGTTATTATAAACACTAACCGTGAACCGTATTGTATTTGATGTGAATGATCTCATTCACTGCGCACCAATTGCCCGTTCTACCGTACCGCCTATGGTATTGCCACTTTCGTCGCCGCTCTATATATAACCCCTTTCCACATTCTTTTGTAATTTTGTATACGTACTTCGACAACTAATATCTGTACGAAAACAAACACTGTACCAGTGTACATCTTGGTTCTCAACTGTATAGATCGCGTACGAAGTTTGTTTTCGTACAGGTATTTTTCGCCGTGGTTTACCAGGTGCGACGCTTTGCAATTATCTGCTGATGATGACAACTTAGTTGTCGAAGTGCGTATACAGAATTACAAAAGTTAATGTGGAAAGGGGTTATATATCAACCTTAGTGATTAAGTTAATCAACCACAGGCTCCATCAAATTCAACTTAGTAAAATAATACTAATTGGCTACTGGCTACTTGTTTCTAACTTAATTTGTTACGGTTTTGAAATTACATGATGGTCACTTTGGTTCTGACATTTATATTTGACACAAACCAATTAAGATTATAACCTCTTTCCACACCATTAACGATTGACGACAACTGATGATGACAATTTAGTTGTCGAAATGCGTATACAGAATGAAAATTATTGTGGAAAAGAGTTATATTAACTTTAAGTTAACAGTTTCCATTAAAATCTACCATATTTGACACTGTTCTGAATGTGCACTGGGTTTTTTTTCATTAATAATTACACTGCACTAGGTCCAATAGTTTCACTTTTTCTTAATCTTTTGACATTATCCAGATGCTGAAGAGCCTGGATGTTGATGTGTTGATGGAGCCACTGTTTATGACTTTAGGTACACTTTTTAATATCGTTTCAGGGTCCTTATGCAAACTGTCATTGCGAATGTACCACGGAGTAATACCTCGCAGTCCTTTATTTTGGAACTTTTATATGATGTTTCGATTGTTTTGACAGGTACAATCCCAAGGTTGAATACCATAAGTCCACAGGTGGTTCAGGACTTGTTGATAAAGCAAAAGCTTATTATATACTGACAGTGTTGAACGTTTACCTTTGGGAAGACGTGAAAAATAAAAACCAGGTGTTAAACATGGATAAAGATCCGATAGCATATTCTAGTCTTCGTAAATTCCTGGAAGATACGGTCGTTAAAAAAGTGTTAGCTTTAAGACTAGGAAACATATTAAATTGTGTGAAGTAAATCAGTGTGTATTTTGTGATTGGTGTGACACTGTGATTATCTGTTGACGGTGACAACTTAGTTGTCTAAATACGTACAGAATACGAACATTTAAGTTTTGTCGTTCAATAAGAGATGGCGCTATAGGTTCGTCGTTTTATTTTTCTAAAAATTATACTACTTTTTTATGAACACGTATGAAATTTTCTCAGTTTATATATTCCTCATTCGTATATTTACAGATGTTCAAGGTTGACGTGTCACACAATTTTTTACAAAAAAAAAAAATTGAATATCGTCCAGTGATAAAATTCTTATTTCGAATTCATGAACGGTTGTTAAAAGTGTATAAAGACTCTTCACCATCAATTAGAACAGTAGAAAGATGGGTTGCTGAATTTAAACGCGGTCGTACAAGTCTTGAAGACGATCCACGTCGAAGACGTTTAAAAAGTTCATTAACGCCAAAAATCGTAGCAAAAAGACAGGAAATGGTTTTGGAAGATCGTTAATTAACCGAGAAAGATTTAGTAGAAGCCCTAGGCATCTTATTAGGCAGCGTGGGTACTACTTGGGCTGAAGTTTTGGGTATCAGAAAGCTGTGTACAAAATGGGTGCCGCACTCGTTAACAATAGAACAAAAATACATACGAATGCGACTTTCTCAGCAACATTCGAAGCGTTTTAGAAAACATAAAATCCATTTTGTGCAACGTTCCATCACTATGAATGAGAATTTGGTCTACCATCATGATCCAGAATCAAAATAAGAGACTAGGGAGTGGCGTAAACCCGGTACTTCAGCTCCGAAACGAGTTAAGCTCCAAAAATCGGTCAAAAAGTTGTTAGCATCAGTTTTTTGAGATGCAAAAGGAATTTTGTTAGTTGATTACCTCTAAACTGGTAAAACAATAAAGTCGGATTATTATTGTAACCTTTTGGACCAACTAGATGTAAAAATTCGCGAGAAAAGACCTGGTTTACAGAAGAAAATATCGCTTTTCATTAAGACAACGCATTCTTTCACACAGCTCAAAAAAACCATCGCAAAAATCAATGAATTAAAGTAAGATTTGTTGCAGCATCCACCCTATTCGCCAGATTTAGGTGCTTTTGACTTCTGGCTGTTCTCACATCTCAAAAACTTCATGCGTGGGAAACGATTTTCATTGAACGAAGAGGTAGAAAGCAGTCGTGGAAGGGTATTTCGACAGTCTTTTCGGATTCTCACTTCAGGGATCGAATCCATAATTTAGAAGATCACTGGAACAAGTGTATTGAAGTTCAGGGAGCTTATATTGAATAATAAAATGTATTTCAAACTATAAAATGGTGTTTCTCTTATCGAGCGACAACCTGGTATAACTTTTCTATGCAAATCAATAATCAATCTTTGGTTTGATTTTTAACCCAACGACAAAAAATACATTTTTTATGGGTAAGTTTTTAGATGCACCACATGGACACCTCCTGAATTAACATTGAAACTGAAAAATAATTATCCTTTTCAAGTATCGTTAGTCATTTGCTTTTCGTGTAAAATAATTAGTTCGACGAAGTTTATTCAACCACTACAAATGTGAAACGGTCAACGGCGTTTCCAATTTCCCCATAATGGACTAAGAATCGATCGCTTTTTCCAGATACATACATACATAGATATCAAACCCATTTACAATAATTACTTGACGAGTTGCGTAGATTATTTCCAATAATTAAAAGGGGATATCGATCGTCCAATGGCAAACACAATTAAAGGCGATTTTGTGTTTACAATTTTTACGACGCAATGCCTATTTCAGTGCAGTTAAAAATTAATAAAAATATAGGAACTGAATATTGCATATTTGGAAGTGTATGGAATTTGGAACGGCACATTTTTATGGTCTCCTTCTTTAATTTTACTAAATGTTTTGTTCTATAAATAGGACGTACGACCTGTAGAACAACAACCGGCCTTGTTGCTATTCCTTAGTTACTTGAATACGATCTGTTATTTATTGCAGAATTTTTTTAGTCTTGGAAGGAACAATATTTGTTTCTCCGGTAAAATGGAAACTATCACCACCCAGTGACGTCGTAACTTTTTATGAATTCATAAAATGGAATTGTAGATTAGAGGTGAAAAAAACCTTTATTACGTTCCTAAAAACAACGCCCACGCGCGATGGACGTCTTGGGGCAAACCATTTCGGGGAAGCACGACCTTTCCTACATGGATAGAAAACAAGTATCGATTCGAATAATTTACTTCGTTCCCTACTATCAGATCAAATATTAATTCATTTACGCACTACTAGGTATCTACACACGTACACTACCGGCCATAAATGTTTGCCCACCCGGGAGATCACAGAAAAGCAAGTGTAATACTTACTGTTTTATTACATAATTATAGGAATTGTTTCAAGATCTTAAAAAAGTATTATTTCAATAGTGGAAATAATAATTAAAATTTCCGAGAAAAAGGTCCTGTATTTACCAGGTGTACCGGAGTCGTCACCGGTTTTTCTAACAGATGTCGCTAGGCGTAACTATGTAATGTTACGATTTGATACATATGTCTTTCTATTCGACTGACATCAAGCTTCAAAGCCGTACATGTTATATTTTGCGAAAGTAACACTGTCATATATTTATACCTCTTTGACAATTTCGAGTTTCGTGCCTGAAAAAATGCATTTGCGGTGCGCATTACTTTTCTTATTTAATCTAAGGGAAAAAAGCCGCTAAAAGTCATCGTTTGCTGGTAGAACTTTATGGTGAGCATGCTCCAACTATAGAAACATGTGAGGCGTGGTTTCGACAATTCAAAAGTGGTGATTTCGAAGTGCACGACAAAGAACCTTCTGGCAGACCGAAAAAGTTTGAAGATGCGAAACTGCAGAAATTATTGGACGAAGACCCAACCCGAACTCAGAAACATTGGCAGAAGCGTTATATGTGGCCCAAGAAACGATTAGCGACCGATTACGAGCAACGGGAAATATCCAAAAGATGGGAAAATGGGTGCAACAGCAATTGCATGATAGGCGAATAGAAAATCGAAAAATCGTCTGTGATATGCTGCTTTAAAGGTATGTTCGTGTGCAAGTGCAAAAAATCATGGTTATCGCCCGGCGAAACCGGTCCATCGACTCCAAAGCCAAATCGTTTTGGTCGCAAGACAATGCTCTGTGTTTGGTGGGACCAGAGTGGCGAGTGACTGTTGTAACCTGGTAAAACAGTCAATACTGATCACTACCGATAACAAAGTATCAATTTGAACCATGCATTGATATAAAAAACGTCCAGAATAGGCTCAAAGACACGGTAAAGTGATTTTAAGGTACGATAACACGCCGTCTTATACAGAAAAACTAATCAAGGAAGAGTTGAAATTGAAAGCACTTGGATAGGACATAATATCGCACCCACCATACTCTCCAGACCTTGCCCCGTCCGACTATCACCTTTTGATATCAATGAGACACGCGCTTGCACAGCAACACTTCACCAATTTCGAAGTTAGAAAATGTCTCGATTAGTGGTTTTGCTCAAAAGACAAACAGTTTTTTTTGGGACTACCTCCATAAAATGCCTGAAAGATGGGCAAGATGTGTACAATCAAATGGCCAATACTTTGAATAAATAAATTTTTCCATTTTCTTGAAAATTATATAGTTTTTTTTACGAAAAACCCGGTAATAACTTTCCGGTACACCTGGTAATTGGCTAGTCGATAATTTAGTTTTAAAGTACTTAAATACATAAATACCAAAGAATATGCAAGTATTAAGTTCATCTTTTAATTGAAATTTAATAATTTATTGACTTTAGTTAAGCTATAATATAGTTTATTTAAATAATATGAAACGTGGGCAAACACTTATGGCCGGTAGTGTATGTATTTAGTAGAGGATATATAGATAACTCGAAAGCGATCGGAAAATAACGTTCTGTATGTTACGCGTTCCACACACGTCTGTGTAAAATTAGTGTTGAATTTTTGATGAATGTAATCATTAAACTCTTCGTGTAAGTTTCTTGCGGGCGTTCACTTTTATGTTATTCTTAGAAGAGTTCGACTGAACAGAATATGATGTATTTATGTGCTAAGGGTGTTATTACACCTAAAAAAATTTCCAATATTGGCTACCCTAAAGTTAAAAATACGTATTCGAGAGATGTCCAAACTTTTAGTGTTATGGTCATAAATATAAAGTAGGCTAAGCTTGAATACCATAAAAACAACTAATTCAGTATTCGGAAAAGTCTTCGCGTATGTTTCCTATGTTTATCATTTATAGTCTGTCTTCTTCGACAACCCGTTGCCATTTTTGGATGACTTCATAATTCTCCGTTTATAATTATAGAATATACGAAACGACACACCTTTCGATTTAGCAACTTCATTAGATTGCTTAAGGTGGCTATAGAGTCAATTCCATTGCGACCTTCTCCAGGTCCTAAAGTGTAGTTAGATTACATTCTCTAGCTTCATTTTTTAAATTAAATCTGCACATAAATGCAGCTTCTTGAGCTGTATTTCTATGTTAAATTCCACGTCGGGATATTTATTTTCCATTGTTCAAATAGCACTCACACTGGTATAGTGAATAGATTGACTTTTCCTCTTGTATCAGGTTGTTACATATGAAATGTCCGATTTTGTAAGGAATAAAAAAAGTCTAAATTTAAAAAAATATAAATATTTATTCTCCAAGATAGTCTCCATTTACATCAATAGTTTGTTGCCAACGGCCTGGAAGCTGAAAAATTCCCTTTGAAAAGAAATCTAGGTTTTGACGGCTCACATATTGCTCAAACACTATTACAGACTCAGGGTCAGGGAAGTCCCTATTTTTTAAGTGATTGTCTAAACTTCGGAAAAAATGAAAATCAGTTGGCGAAAGATCAGGTGAATAAGGTGGGTGAGGGAGAATTTCGTAACCAAATTCCGAAAGTTTTTGGATTGTCTATCGTGCAACATGAGGTCTTGCATTATCATGAAGAAGTATGGGTCCATGTCTATTGACTAGTAAAGGCTGTAAGCGGCTCAATTTTCCATGCATAGTTTCCAGTTTGGCACAATAGGACGCTGCCGTGATGGTTTCACCAGGTTGCAAAAATGAATAGTGAATATTACCCTTACTGGTCCACCATACAGTCACCATAATCTTTCGCGGGTGAAGTGATGCTCGTGCATGCTTTCTTGGTGCTTCACCTCGATCTACCCATTGTCCTGACTGTCTCTGATTATTATAAAGTATCCACTTTTTGTCACACGTTACCACTCGATGTAGCAACGGTTCAACTTTCTGTCGATTAGCCAACGAGGTAGCCACCTCTAATCGACGGAGCTTATTGGCTTCCGTTAAGTGGTGCGGCACCCATCGATCGAGTTTCTTCACTTTGCCAATCGAAGAAAGGTGACGACTAATGGTGGTAATGGACACTTGAAATGTTTCTGAAAGGCTACGCAGTTGTCGACGGATTACTTTCCACTTCTACACGCAGCTCGTCGTCATTAACGGTACTACGCGCATATCCACGAGGCTCATTTTCCAAATCAAAATTTCCCTCGCTGAATTTTTTAAACCATGGCCGTAATGTGCGTCATTACACGTGGTTTCACCGAACGTCTGATTAATTTCTCGCGTTGCTGCAGCTGCACTTAATCCCTTTTTAAATTGAAAGAGGTAAATTGCCCGAATATCTCTTGCCGACAGCATTTCCATAGGCGAGACAAGGACAGGTGTATTAATCTTTCCAAGAAATGGAACAGGTACACACTTCAAAATAAATACCCTTTTCTACAAATACAATAATAATTTTCACCAAAAACATACACATCTTCACACAGGTGCGATTCAGTTCAGACTGAAGGAAAACATGGACATTACATTTGTAACAACCTGATATTTGGCAGAATCTACACATGGTTCCCTCTGTCAGCCTCATACTGTTCATATGCTTGTTAAGCTTACATCTGCTTATGTCCTAAAAAGTTCTTTTGATGTTTCTTCGTTGAAAAGCTTTCCGTGGCATTTCATGGTGCTTTTATAGATCCGATGCCCGTTTATAAAGATTATTTCAATCATGCGTGGCTTACATCAACAATCTTGAACTATCTTTCTCAAGATAGCATTTTTCATGATTGTTGACCGAAATAAATGTTAAAATCTAATGGTGCAAACTTTTCACCCAACCTATCCACTTCGCGCTACGTAAAGCAGCTACGAGGGTCGCCCTAGAAGTATCAAACTTGTAAGCTCAAATTTGAAAGTTGACGACACTACGTTGTTTAATATTTGTTCGACGGCCATCAACATTAAATGCTCTCAGCGAATTTGGAAACATGAAAAGAATTGATCATCGTTATGTGATACTATACTTTCATTTGAGAGACGTCAGTCCAACTAATATCAAAACGGAGCTAGATTCTACTCTGAGGGAGTTTGCTCCTTCGTTTACAACAGTAAAATATTGGGTGGCAGATTTTAAACGAGGCCGTAGTGGTCGACTAAATGGGATGACTAGGCCAGAAATGGTGAAAAAATCCAGAAAATGGTATTGGATGACCGTCGACTGAAACTGCACGAAGTAACTGACATGGCAGGCATTCCAAAAGGTTTTGTACATCATATATCGACTGAAAATTTTGACATGAAAAAGCTGTGCGCAATATGGGTGTCACGATTACTTACAATGGAACAAAAACAGCGTTGTTAAGGATTTTTCATGGTAATAAAGCCAATTTTTTTGGGTCAATTTAGTATTCAGTTCATCACTTTTACGCCTGAAATGAAGGAACAGTTAAAACAATGGAATGGCGAAGGGGAGAATCGGCTCCAAAGAAGGCGAAGACAGCTCCATCTGCAGGCAAGGTCATGGCGTCAGTTTTTTGGGATTCCCGTGGGATTATTTTTATCGATTATCTTCAGAAAGAAAAAAACTACCAATAGCGTGTATTACGCGAACTTATTGCAGCGTTTGAGTGATGAAATCAAGAAAAATCGACCGCATTTGGAGAAAATGAAGTTTCGTTTCATCAAGGCAATGCACCAGTTCACACATCCGTTATCGCAATGGACAAAATAAATCAATTAAAGTTTGAATTGCTTCCTCATGCACTCTATTCGCCAAAATTAGTCACCTCGGATTATTTTCTGTTTCCAAACTTGGAAAAATGGCTCGGAGGTAAAAGATTTGCCAACAAAATTGGAGTCTGCGGTTGATGACTATATTGAGGCGCTCAGCGAAAGATATTGAAGTTATTCAGCATCGTTGGAAAAAGTGTATCAAGTTGAAAGGAGACTATGTATAGAAATAAAGATATTTTACACCAATTTTTTTGTGTTTTCTTTGCTGGGTCGGGTATTTCTGAGACTAGCCTCGTATAAACAAGGTTTTTAATTTTTTCAATTTTAAAATTATTTATTTCGTGCATCGCCAATTGTTAATACTCGTTGCGCTCACATCAGATTGTAGGTACGAATATACGTACTTACTACGACCGATCCTGACCTATCGGGCCAGTGAAAAAGAAAAACAAGCCTAGGAATGACTCGAGCATTTGTAAAAATAAACTAATGCCATCTGTTGTAAAATACGTCAAAACTTTCTCAATAATACAACATTTATTATGTGTTGAAAAACTTTGTTTTTTGTTTTATACTTTGAACTTGTTTATATTAAATTGATCCTCCAAAAATCAATTTAATATAATAATTTTCAAGTTTACATTTACGTGTTTATACCGTGAGATTATGTCCAACTTTGTCTTAAATAATTAAACATTAAATTACATTAAAAATGTAAAAACACATACTACTAACATTATTCTAGAACGTTATAAATTAATCAATCATTTTGTGTCGTTTAACCTTGTCCTCCATTACTTTTCGTCTCTCATTGTACGCATATAATTTACTGCGTTTTTCCATTAAACTGATGGACGACAAGTTACACGATGTCTTTAGTAATAACATACATTTACGATTGATGGTACTGTTATATGTGCTTAAATCGGTATTATTATGTTAAAAGCTTTCTAGATTATGAATGTAAAAATATATATGTCTTTATATCTTGGTGGTAGACCCTTTTTTTATATAACACGTACACTACCGGTCATATTTATTTGCCCACCCCAATTTTATATGTTTCCTGAAATACGGATTATCTTTCGAAAAATTTGTATTATAACTATTCAACAATATTATTAGTGGAAGTAATTCCATATGAATTTCTACGAAAATCTTAAATTGTTCATGATATATCGTAAAGGTGTCATAAATTGGAAAAGTACCATAAATATTATATACGCTAATCCCTACAGTATTAACAGTTTTACCTGCATTTCCGAAAGGTATTACCAATATTGTGTTATTGTACTAACTAATTACAATATTAGGATGTGTTATTTAAAAAGGAAAATAAATTTTATGTCAGTCATCGTTTATCTTTTGTTGCGAAAACAGTCAAATAGAGAGTTACTGTGAATATTTTAATGCAATGCCGAAGACAAAGGAATTATCTGTTGAAGTGCGTGCTATGATAATTGCTTATCATCGTACGGGTAAAAGTAATTGCGAAATTGCAAAAGAATTACCATTAAATCGCAGAACCGTTGATTATAACGTTAAAAAATTTGAAGAAAGTGGTACATTTTCCAACAAAAGAAGATCTGGACGACGCAGAGCGACGTCATCTGCAGATGACCGGCATCTAACACGGATAAGTAGACGCGATAGACGAAAAACAGCAGCAGAAATTGCTGCTGAAATGAATAGAGCGCGTGCTAAACCAATTAGTGTGTCCACGGTACAGAGAAGGTTAAGGCAAGCGGGTTAATACGGAAGAATTGCTCTGCGAAAACCACTGCTACGAAAGCAAAACAAGATAAAACGACTAAATTGGGCTAAAGAACATAAGAATTGGACGATTGATCAGTGGAATAATGTGTTGTGGACAGACGAATCGAAGTTTGAACTTTTCGGTAGTAAAAGGCGAATATTCGTAAGAAGATCCGTAGGAGAAAGAGTACTGCCAGAATGTATTGCGCCTACCGTAAAACATAGAGGAGGTTCAGTAATGATTTGGGGGTGTTTTGGTGGAAGATCTGTAGGCGATCTCGTCAAAATTGAGGGAATCCTAAGAAAAGAAGGCTACAAGGAAATTTTAGAAAATAACGCTGTTCCTTCAGGACTAAGGATTCTTGGCGAAAACTTTGTATTTCAACAGGACAACGATCCGAAACACACTTCTAGATTGTGTGGCGATTACTTGCGTCAACTAGAAGAGCATGGGCAAATCTCTATAATGGTATGGCCAGCTCAAAGTCCTGATCTGAACCCAATAGAGCTTCTTTGGGAAGAATTGGACCGGAAGGTTCGAGAACGTGCTCTATCATCCACCACTGTACTGTGGGAACAACTTCAAGAAGCCTGGGCACAAATTACAGAAGATACACTGCAAAAATTAATTGAAAGGATGCCGCGGTTATGTGCCGCAATTATCAAAAATAAAGGTGGGCACATTGATGAGAGCAAAATTTAATAATAATTAATGATCAAGTTTTTATATAAAGAAAAATGTAACTATTTTATGTTTATTTTACACTATTGTATTGGTACAATAAATAAATTTTCAGTACACATTTGATAGTTTAATAATTTTGGCTAAGACTAAGGGTGGGCAAATAAATATAACCGGTAGTGTATATGTATATATGTCTTTATATCTTGGTGGTAGACCTTTTTTTATACAACACGTATGCTGTCATGTCATTAAAACTTTTATTTCATAAGCGTGGAGGGTAGGCGAGAACAAAAAATCCATACAAGTGTGACTTTAATTTATCATACGGCCAAATTCTATCGTTGTTTTATGACGTAAACAAAAATATTTGAAATAATTTTGTTCATTAAAGATTTTTTTTTACTCTTTTACTCTTAACGCAACAAAATCGTACAGCTTTATAACCATATTAAAAAATTGTTTTTTCAACACACATGGAGGGCAAAAAAATAATTAGTAAACATACTATGATTTTTTTTCCCTGACAAAATATACACTATAAATAGATAAATATTGGGTTGGCAACTAAGTACTTTCGGTTTTGTAGTATAAAATAAAACACTTTTTTTTAAACAAAGAATAGTTTTTAATCAATTATATATTTTCCATTTTGCTCAATGACCTTTTGCCATCTTTCTTTCAGCTGCATGATTCCGCGCTCATAAAATTTCTGGTACTTATCAGCAAAAAACTGAACCAGATGCGAGTGAAGGTCATCGTCATTTGTGAAAGTTTTACCATTCAAAGAATTCTGCAAACTTCGAAATAAATGGTAATCAGATGGTGCTAGATCAGGGCTGTGTGGGGGATGTAGCATCACTTCCCAGCCAAGCTCCAATAGTTTCCCACGAGTTACCAAAGATGTGTGAGGCCTTGCATTATCTTGGTGGAAAACTACACCTTTCCGATTTGACAATTCTGGCCGTTTTTCTTTGATGGCCGACTTCGCCTATCATCTGGCGAAGTCGGCCCATCGGCTCCAAGGTCAAATCGTTTTGGTTGCAAGACAATGTGTGATGGTGGTGTTTGGTTGGTCCAGAGTGTCGTGGTGTATTACGAACTATTGAAACCATGTTTTTTTGCGCTTAGAGTTTTCAAAATAAATCCATTTTTCACCACTTGTCACTATTCGATGCAGAAATGACCTCCGATCATACCTTTGAAGCGGCATTTCAGACGACTTTTCGATTTTCCATTTGCCTGTCGTTCAATTGATGCGGCATCCATTTTCCCCTTTGCTGGTAATCGGTCGCTAATTGTTTCTTGGGTCACATTTAACGCTTCTGTCAATTTTATTTTAGTTTGGGTTGGGTCTTCATCCAATAACCCAGTTTCGCATCTGCATACTTTTTCGGTCTACCGGAACGTTCTTTGTCTTGCCCGTCGAAATCGCCACTTTTGAATTGCCGAAATCACGCCTCACATGTTTTTATGGTTAGAACATGCTCACCGTGGTTCTTCCAGCAAACGATGACTTTCAGCGACTTTTTTCTTTTGATAAAATAAGAAAAGTAATGCGTGTCGCAAATGTACTTTTTCAGGCACGAAACTCGACATTTTCAAAGAAGTATAAATCTATGACAGTGTTACTTTCGCAAAATATAACATGTATGGCTTTGAAGCTTGATGTCAGTGGAATAAAATGACATGTATGTGAAATCATAACATTGCATACTTAAGTCTAGCGACATCTGTTAGAGAAACTGATAATGACTTTCCGGTACACCTGGTAACCTTTTGGAACACGTCGATTAGAAACTTAACATCATGATGGCTTTTAATTATAAAATGAATAGGTGACTGACAGTAATCAATTATCACTTGAATTTATACTTATAAAAGAAAGAAGAAAACACGTCTCCTTTCAACTATGTTTTCTTTTAACAAAATACCAAAGTAAACTAAACAAACATTTCGGTTTAGCAATTATACGAGGGGTGTTTCCAATATTCTGGGAATTGGTGCTATAATTAAATAACGCAGAACTTATACGCAATGTTATTGATGCCAGATAAGTCTTGACATGTTTATGCAACTATCTAGTGCAACATTGTTCAGTCTGATTCAGGTATTCGACTGATGTAGACGCGTTTTAGTAGCACTGTTTTTGTAACCATGGAACACGCGGCAAAATCTCAAAGAGCGATAATTTTCTTTTTGTGGAAAGATGTGAAAACATCGGAAATTATTAGTCGTCTGCAAGGAGTATTTGGTGAATCTGCAGAATCCAAAAGTACTGTTTATCGGTGGATCGATCGTTTTAAAGCCGGTAGAACATCACTAGAAGACGATTCACGCAGTGGGCGGTCAAGCATGTCGGTAAATGAAAGAAACATTACTGCCGTCGAAAACCTACTGAAAGACGACAGGCGAATGACTATTCGTCAAATTAGTGTACAACTAGGGATAGGTACACGACAAGTTCATGACATCTTGCATGATTGTTTGGGAGTTAGCAAGGTTTCGGCGCGCTGGGTGCCAAGGCTGTTGGGACCAGAACAGAAACTCAATAGGTCCGATACTTGTCAACTTCAAGAGCTGTTAGCCCGTTACGGTGATGAATTTTGGCAACGAATAAAAATCACTGACGAAACGTGGATTCCTTATTTCAATCCTGAGACGAAAAGTCAATCCAAAGAATGGCGCAAACCTGAAGAAGGGCCTCCACTTAAGGCGCGTGCAGTTCCGTCTGTTGGAAAGGTAATGCTTATTGTATTCTGGGATTGCGAAGGGATTATTTTCATGGATTATCTGCCGAAAGGTACTACAATTAATACAGAATATTATTCAAATTTATTATCCGGACCACTGCGACAGGCACTAGTCAAAAAAACGGCCTGGAAAGTTGCATAAGCGTCCGTTATTGTAACAGGATAATGCAAGACCACACACCGCAAGAAAAACGAAGGAAGTTTTGAACGATTTACAATGGAAATTGCTGTCGCACCCACCTTATTCCTCGGATCTTGCACCCAGTGATTACCATCTGTTCCCAGATTTGAAAAAACCCATACGGGGGGGGGGGGGGGGGTCGATTTGAAAGTTTAACATAAAACGTGATATAAATAGGTGGATCGACAAGACACCGAAAAACTTCTTTAAGGACGGCTTAAAAAAATTAGTTTATCGTTGGGATAAATGTATTCAGTTAAATAGAGATTATGTTGAAAAACGACATTGTAATATTGACGAAAATTAACAAAATTATATGTAATTACCAGAACTTTGGAAACATCCCTCGTAGATAGAAAATGCTTTAAAACACTCTTTTACCTCGCGATCCTTTTATTATTGCCTAATTTAAACACATTTGAGACATGCTGGTTCGAATTTAAGTGCCAATATTAAATCATTTATTGTCCCTTTCTTCCTTTATCACGCCATAAAATAATTACAATTATCCTTTTACATAAATTTAATGGACGCGATACACATTTTACTTTCGTACATACAATTTACGCAACATCGAAGACGTCCTTCTATTTCTTTATTATTGCTCGAGTTTATTTTCAAAGTATTTGTATTTTAAAACCTGTTTCACAATAACAACTGTTTTCGCGTTGCGTTTTGCAATCTTGCCCAAAATTTAATTGCAAAATTATTGTCGTTATTCTGCCAAGCGGTTTCGCAGTGAAGCAATTACAAACGTATTTTCAAATTTATCAGTTATAATCTCTCTAAAATTTATTGTTGCTTAGTTCTTTTCTAAATAAAAAAATTATAAATTACTAGAATTTATTATTACATTATTAATTTATAAAATAATTCAGTTGTGTTTGAATGTTAAAAGGAATCGTTCAAATATTAACAACGCTATTTACTACGTATGTTTCAAGGAATAACACCTATCATCAGGTAAACTTGTGTTCTAGGGCTTATGTACCTTTTCGATACAGAAAAATAATGAAAAATAATTTACCTGATGATTGGTGTTATTCCTTGAAACGTACGTAGTAAAGAGGTTGTTATTAATATCTGAATGGTTCCTTTTAACATTCATCTATTTGGCAAATAAACGCGCCCTTGTTCTGTCGCTCAGTACATTTATGTGTTGTACGATAGAGGGAAGCAACGTTTTTTCATTAGTTGTATTTGGTCAAATTGGCTCATAATGAAATTTAAAAAATATACAGAGTGTTACATTTGTGGTACAATCTTTTCTAGGATTTGTCTGTTCTATCGACGTTTCGCTACGCATACTACCAGATTCTTCAAGATCTATTGTTAGTAGAAGAGCAACAGGTCGATAGAAACTATGATAACAAGACGAAATCCGTAAGATTGTACTCAGGTTAACGACAGGCGAAACAATTCTTTATAGAACGATCGCCCTAATTTACAAGGCACCGTAAAGACAGAAAGTCTGATGAGTAATAAGAACATAAGAGAAGAAACTGCATGCAGATTCTGATAAGTACGTGGGATGTCTTTTAAGTTTTGCATAGTGGGACATGGAAGGCGCTATGGTTTCTGTTTTCGGTAATAAAGCACAATGTCATTCAACAATTTCTCTTGGTATGGAGAATTCAAACGTGAACGGATTAGTCTTAGCAACGATCCAAGAACAGGTTCACCAAAAACGTCAGTCACTCAATAAAACGTCGATGCGCAAGATCATCAACGAAGATCGACACGTGACATATCGCCAGATGGAAGTATTATTGGAGATTTCAAAGACCTCGATGCAAAAAATTTCGCATAAAGAATTGTGTGTAAAAAAATTAGTTCCCCGTTGGATACCGCATCTGTTGACCGGAGAACAGAAAACTGCTAGGGTGAATTGGTGTCAAAAAACTCTAGATCCCTTCGGCGCCGGAAACTCTAAAAACGTGTAGAAAATTGTCAATGGTGATGAATCTTGAATTTACTCGCACGAGCCGGAAAATAAACGTCAGTTGTCTGTTTGGGTGTTCCAAGATGATGAAAAGCCGATAAAAGTAATCCGTTCTCGAAGTGTCTCCAAGAAAATGGTCGCGACATTTGTCTCAAAAGCAGGTCATGTAGCAACAATTCCTCTACAAGATCAAAGAACCGTTACTGCCGATTGGTATACAGCCATTTGTTCGCCGCAAGTCATCGCTGAGCTTCGAAAAATCAACCCCGAACGACGAAACATCCTCCATTAAAACAATGCATGAATTTCTAACGCAACAAAACGTCGAATTGTTGAACCATCCTCTGTACAGTTCGGACCTAAGCCCCAACGAATTCTTTACTTTTCCGAAAATCAAGAATGGACTGCGTGGTCAAAGGTACTAGTCGTTAGAAGGAGCAGTCGATGCCTTCAAAAATGCAATTTTGACTCTACCAACAAACGAATGGAACAATTGCTTCCAGAGTTGGTTCGAGCGCATGCAAAAGTGCGTTAATCTTCGTGGAGTATACTTCGAAAACCAATGAATGAAGTCTTTAAAAGCTATCGACTGTTTCATTCCAGTTTTATGTGCAAAACTTAAAAGACAACCCACGTAGAATAAAAAAGCGCAATTCATGTACTATACCAATGAGATGGTGCTTCCTACAAATGAAAGATGAATATCCTGTTGCGGAAAGCCAAACAGAAAAACCGCTCTTAAAGCTAGTAGGTCTAGTTAAGGGGACCAGATTAGAGAAAATACTCTAATAAGAAGAATGAGGAGTGAATATCTTTTAAACAGTCCCCCTACAATTACAAATAAGAAAAATAATGAGCATCCTTTTGATGGAGCCTGTGGTTGATTAACTTGATCACTGAAGGTTGATATATAACCCCTTATACAACTTTAGTTCTCGAAATACGTATACAGAACACGAAAATTAATGTGGCAAGGGGTTATATATCAACCTTCAGTGATCATCCTTTTGATATTTGATTTCTCCAAACGAGATTTTTAGGATTTCCATCATCTGGTAATCGCCATTGATCAGTTTGACTATTGATCGTTGAACCGTACTGAAAACATTACGTCTCTTCGTCAATCGCAATCGTCTTCAAGAAGTTTTCGTCTCCTAAAACTTCTTTGAACGATTTTGACTTGATCTCTCGTTTGAAAGAATTTCGAAAAGGCCTGTAAATTCATAATATTGGGTTGGCAACTAAGTACTTTCGGTTTTGTAGTATAAAATAAAACACTTTTTTCTTAAACAAAGAATAATTTTTAATCAATTATATATTTTCCATTTTGCTCAATGACCTTTTGCCATCTTTCTTTCAGCTGCATGATTCCGCGCTCATAAAATTTCTGGTCCTTATCAGCAAAAAACTGAACCAGATGCGAGTGAAGGTCATCGTCATTTGTGAAAGTTTTACCATTCAAAGAATTCTGCAAACTTCGAAATAAATGGTAATCAGATGGTACTAGATCAGGGCTGTATGGGGGATGTGGCATCACTTGCCAGCCAAGCTCCAATAGTTTCCCACGAGTTGCCAAAGATGTGAGGCCTTGCATTATCTTGGTGGAAAACTACACCTTTCCGATTTGACAATTCTGGCCGTTTTTCTTTGATTGCTTCATCCAGTTCTATTAATTGTTGACAGTAAATATCCGAATTGATCGTTTCGTTCCTTGGAAGCAGCTCAAAAAACACAACACCTTTGTAATCCCACCAAACTGACAGCATGTTCTTTTTTGGATGCAATTCAGCTTTCGATATGGTTTGAGCTGGTTTATCGTGTTTGCTCCATGATCGTTTTCGAACTATGTTACTGTACAGGACCCATTTTTCATCACCAGTGATGATTCTTTTTAAGAAAGGGTCGGTTTTATTTCGTCTAAGGTTCATATCGCAAAAATTGATTCTTTGTGTTAAATGAATTTCTTTCAATTCGTGAGGTACCCAAATATCAAGCTTCTTAACTAGCCCAAGGCATTTTAAATGTTTTTCAATTGATGTGTGCGATGCATGTAGCCTCTCCGCAACCTCTCGAACAGTTATATGACGATCCTCTTCAATTATGACTTTGATTTGGTCATCATCAACTTCAGTAGGTCGACCAGAACGTTGCTCATCTTTGAGGGAAAAATCTCCAGAACGGAATTTTTTATACCAATTCTGACACGTGCGCTCAGTTAAGCAATTAGCACCATAAACTTCACATATCTTTTTGTGAGCCGCAGCAGCTTTCTTTCCTTTACGGAAATAAAATAGTAAAATATATCGAAAATGTTCGTTTCTGCACTCCATTTAAAATTAACCCACAACTAATAGCTTTAATAAAAATCACGCACTACTTGCTTCTGAAGTTACGTCAATGTGACTAGTATCACGCGACAAACGGTAAAGTACAGCACTAACATACGTTATACAAAAAATAAAGCAACGCTCTCTATCAGTAAAAACCGAAAGTACTTAGTTGCCAACCCAATATATATACACAGCCCTAAAGTATATACATGAACACTGGGCACAATACAGAAGAAATGGCGAAGAACATACCCACTACATGAGACATAGAAATGAACTATCTATTCCAAAACACTGGATTGTAATAGGGTATCAAGCTTTACAATCACTTGCCTTACTTAGTTGCCAACCCAATAATATATTAACCATTCAAAAAGTAGGACGCATTATTTCAGGTAAAAAAAGGACCACTTCTTTGAGGTTATTCTCAGTTTCCACGCATTTGAGAATGGGAAACTAATACAGGCCTGAGCCTTAGGCCTTCATTAGTGAAGAAATATAACATAATTTCAAATGTTAATTCAATCAAATTACTTACAACACTGTGTAAACATAAAAATCGTGTTCCTAATGTGACGTTTCCTAGACGATTTTTTTATTATAAAAATTGAGAATTCAATGTCTCGTTCTCTATGTCGTCTTTTTATTGCAAATAAAAAATGTCTTCAGCAGAATATGTACTAGAAAACATAGAATAATCTCAATAACTTTGTTTTGTTTTGAAACGTGCGAAAAGAAAAACTTCGCTCTGACAGCCCTGACACGAAAATTCCTTTCGACCAAACGTAACAGTGCGAACCTCGCATAAACATGAAAAGAATTTCTTACATAAATTTATAGCTTTGACGTAACGAATAATTTTTCATGGTAGTGGTGCTATTATGTTACTCCATTACATGATGTACAATACAAGAAGTGTGTGTATATTTAGATATCGATTTTAAGTCACCCATTCATTGCGTGATGAACTTGCACATGAAGACATTACAAGTGGGGTGGTAATTACATTCCTTTCAAATCTAATATACCCTTAAATTGATTTTCAATGATGCCCCTGGTCAGATTGCACAGGTAAATAATACAATTACTGACCGATATAGACACTGTCATATATTTGTAATGTGATAGGATATTGCTTTTGTGCACTGATATTTTGGAGGTAATAGAAATGTTATAATATACAGGCAGTTCATATAATTTCTATACACCGAACGCAATACAACTCAATATTGAATCTAGTAGGCAATTTATTTACTGAATCAATTAGAATTGGGATATTTTGATTTCGTCTTTAGTGAATTTAGCAAAGACGACTTTGGAAAAATACTGTGGCGCTTTGAAAATGCTCATTTGATGACGTACACAACTGCGTAATGCTATTAAAGAGACTGTTTACTTTCATGGTAAATTTATTTATAAATTACCAAATTAACATACGATTCAAGTAATTGACATTACTAATCTAAGTAATATTATATTAGGTGCGCAACTAAGTTCTCGCTGTCTTTTTGATGAAAATGCAACTTTATTGTGAAAAAATGTTTACAAATGAATCATTCAAAATATTGCACATCGCTAGCGACAACTTTTTCCTATCTTTCTGGCAGAGCTCGAATACCGTCACGGTAGAAGTGTTCGTCTTTTGAGGCTATCCACGAATCAAGCCATTTTGAGATGTCTTCATATAAGCGGAACTGCTGATTAGCCAGACCATGTGCCATCGAACGGAACAAGTAATAATCGGACGGCGCAATATCTGGGGCGGGTGGGACCTCCTATTTGAGCGTTTTTAAGTAGGTTTTAACGGGTTTGGCAACGTGAGGCCGAGCGTTGTCATGCCGTAGAATCACTTTTTCGCGCATCTGCTCGTATTGTGGCCGCTTTTCGCGCAGTGCTCGGCTCAATCGCATCAATTGAGTTCGCTACCGTTCCCCAGTGATGGTTTCGTTCGGTTTCAACAGCTCATAATAAATAACATCGCCCTGGTCCCACCAAATACACAGCAAAACTATCGCAGCGTGAATATTCTGCCGAACCGACGACGTAGAAGCATGACCGGGCAGCCCCCATGATTTTGTTCTCTTTGGGTTGCTGTAATGAATCCATTTTTCATCACCCGTAACGATGTGATGAAGAAAACACTTCCTTTCTTGCCGCTGGAGCAGTTGTTCACAGGCGAAAAAACGACGCTCAACGTCTCTTGGCTTCAAATCATAAGGAACCCAAGTTCCTTGTTTTTTGAATCATTCCCAACGCATGCAATCGCTAGGAAATGGCTTGGCGGGTAACTCCTAATTCTGAAGGAAGCTCTTTTTGCGTTTGGCGCGGATCCTCATCGACCAATGCCTCCAATTCAGTGTCTTCGAAGGTTTTTGGTCTTCCTTCACGCGAACGGTCGTCAACATCGAAATCACCGTCTTTGAAGCGATGGAACCAATCACGGCACGTTGTTTCACTTACAGCAGCATCTCCGTAAACTTTTTGGAGTTCTCGATGCGCTTCAGCCGCCGTTTTCTTCGAATGAAAGAAGAAAAGCAACACTTCCCGAAAATGACGATTATTTGGCACAAAATCAGACATTTTCACACAACCAAAAGTATAAGACGCAAAAACAAAATCAATAATGTGTCAAAGCGGTTTGTTTATCAAATGCCTAAGCTTGGTTCATGACGTTTTGGTTATGTCACAATCGACCAGCACTTACTACTGGAGCCATCTCTTGAAAAACAGCGAGAACTTAGTTGCGCACCTAAGAATAAGTTAGCTTAAATTTTACTTTCGTCAAACCCCTAGCTACGATCACGGCTTCACAAACACGTGGCATTCGTTCCACTAGTCGGTCGTGATATTCCTCATCGATAGAGCTTCATGCATCCCAAAGATCTCTCTTGCTAGTTGGAGGTATTTTACGCACTTCACGATCCAAACAATCCTATAACAGCTCTATCAGATTACAGTCCGAACTTTGGGGTGGCCATGTTATTAATGTAAGGAATCCTCTTTCAGTTTGATCGGCGAAAAACCTTTTTACAATCTCTGCTGTGTGTTTGGGGTCGTTATCTTGCTGATAAATAAACCCCGTACCCATTAGCTCCATCGCTGACGGAAGAGCATGCTCTTGCAATATACCCAAATAGACTTCTTTTGTCATTCTTTCTGTGATTTGCACCAATTTTCCGATGTGCCCAGCTCCACAGCAACCCCAAACCATTAACCACACATTCATCTAACATTCTCTCCCCGACACGACGACGAACAAAAGTACGGCGTTTATTTCCAAAAATTTCAAATTTGGATTCATCTGTCCATAAGACTTGTTTCCATTCTTCGACAGTTCAGTACCTGTGTCTTCTCGCCCGGGCCAATATTTTTAGTTTATGTTTTGCAGACAGACGTGTTTTTTTTTTACTGCTTCTCGACCTCTAAGTCCAGCTTCAGCTAAACGACGTTTGGTTGTTGTTACGCTAACCGTGGCTTCGTGGTATACGTTATATTGTGCTGCTATTTCCGGAGCTGTAAGGCGACGATTGCGCAAGGACATTAATTTCAGATATTCATCTTCTGTTTTAGTAGTTATCCTCGGCCGTCCACTGCGTTTTAGATCCCTGAGTTGATCAGTTTCCGCCATTCCCTTTCTAGTTTGACGAACAGAATACTCGGAAACATAGTTTTCGGGCGATTGCTCTATTAGAAAGCTTTGTTTCGTGCAAAGCAATAATTCTTGCACTTTGTTCAACACTTAGTTACTTTCTCCCTGCCATGTCTTAAACACAATTAAAAAAAAAATACGCTCACTCGATAGCACTTGCTGACACTTCATTAACAACGTGAATACTGAGTATTCACTGTGTAATAGACATAAAATATACCCTTACAAGCCCACGAATATCAGGTAAAGATTGGCTGTTACGTCCACGTAATAAACTATACAATAAACAATCCCGAGTAAGGGATAATTACCATGACACCCTCATTATATTTCTTACCTGAATATTTCTTGAAATAGAAAATAAGGCGTTCATTCGTTTATACAAAATACTTCGGTTAAATAACGTGCAAATATGTACAATGATTTCAGTTTGGATAAAATTTCAATATATTAACTTAAATATTTTATTTCCTTCTGCAATTAAAATTATCTCTAGTGCAATTAAACTTATGGACAGTAGTGTATATGATATACCTGAATAGAGACGTGTATTCAATTTTACTTAGCACCTAAGTAGAGTATAATGATTTAAACACACTAGTGGATATTAGTAATGCATAGCTAAAGGTGAGATTTGGATCAAATAATATTTAGATATTCCCTTATTTGCGTTCTGTCTTTGAAGTTATTGTCTTTGGTATGATAAAATGCTGTGAACAATGTATAAGACCTAGTAAAGATGAAAACTCAATATTTTCATAGTGTATAATTTTAAGTTAAATAGTTTGCATTCTTTAATTAACAAATTGGAGTTACCTCAAAGCATATTGGCGTCGTTGGTGAAGATCATTTCTGAGTAGAGTTTTATATTACACTGGGAAACAACTTTTAACACAATTTCTGTTGAGCTCAGTGTAAGGGTAGATGGTACGTACATATGATGGATGACTGTTGCTGTAGAATCAACTGAAACAATCCACAGATTGAACACTGCAGGGAAAGCTAAGTATAGGCGAACATTTTTACCATAATATATAATGAATAAAATTATTCTCCGTGAACCACATTTGGTAATTTTTTCCCTTATTTTCCTTCACATACACATTTTGTATGACTTTTAAAACAAAGAGAGGGTATCCTGTGACTTAACCTCTTGACGTGATAGACAATAATTGGAGTTATTTTTTGATTCGGATGCCAAAAGTTGGTCAAATACAAGTGTCAGATCTAGTTCAACGAAATTTGTGTTTCCCAGTGTTATCAGTGTACACGAGAATAGGACAATTGATGGAAGTAAGTCATTGATAATTAAAACAAACAATAAGAGACCTAAATTTGTCACTTGAGGTACACCAGAAGTTATAACATTTTGCATTAAAGGGAAGATATTACAATAGCAAAAAAAAGGTATTGATTAATTTATATGAAGTTAAATAAGAAAATGCAAGTTTAAATTTAAAAAAAATATTCCTAAAAAGTTCCAGTACTTCAAAGGGGTACTGTAGCAAAAAATAAAAGCTAGTCTGATAATAATTAAATTATAATAAAAGAAATTAATAAATTTAAAAATAATTCTTTTTAAAGGCTAAACTGTTAAATTTAAAAATTAAAAACATTTCCTATTTCAATGAATACAATCTCTTCATATATTTTATTTTTAAAATTTTGAATTTTAATCCAGTTTAAGAATAATTTACATATAAATTAGTCTTAAATTTCTTACATTATCTTTAAATTGCATTAAAATGTCATCTTATTTTTATTATTATTATCATTTAGTTAAAGCCAATGAAATTTGAAAAAATAACTTACCAATTCTTCTTCTAACAGAACACCGGGCATAGTTAGCAGTTCCCTGTCGGGAAAAAAAGTTCCTGGAGCAGCAGTCGAAGCAGATATCAAACATTTTTTTGTTCTTTCACTAGGTATCCATGCATCTCTTCTCCTATCAGCTTCTGATCCAATTGCAACCCTTGGACAATATCCATCCTAAAATAACATTTATATTCAGCACTAAACGTATATGTTTAAAATTTCTTTTTAAACTAACATCAGCTGGGAATCCCAGGTCGGGAACAGTTTCTTCACCTGTTTTGGAAGAGTTACCAATTAGATCAAAGAACGAGGCCGTGGGATCTTTAGGTGGCGGTGCAGTCTCCGCAAAGAGTCTACAAACTTCGGGCTCACCCTTCGAAGGGTTTTCCAGTTGCAAATTTCCTAGTTTCTTGGTGGCTTCCGTTATCTCGTTGGTGAAACTAACCTGCACATCACTCTTACTTCGATTGTCAACAGCAAAGTACTGACCCAAAGACGGTGTCTTGTCGGACATATTTAAAACGTCCACTAGATTCGATCACATCGCGCGTTCAAATACATTTTTATCCGATTGGTTTGGGATTAAATTGAAATAACCACGACATATCGCTTACACAGTACGCCATCTGCGTAATTTGAACACATTAATAACCGTCAAATTTGATGCCAGAACCATCTCTTAGTGAACATTATAACTTAATATAGAGTACTATATTATTACGTAATTATAGTAAGTTTGGCGGGAATGTTTAATTTCAACATTTATTTTACACAAATACTTCCATGAATCATATGTCACCATATTATTTATTCATATAGAACATTAATTTTGTATAAAAGCTATTAATACGATTATTCAATTCATACTTCTAAATATTGTTATTTTAACAATAAAAATACAGGTTACGTTTTAATTAACAATAAACATGTAAAAATGTTTAATAAATATTTTGCCAATATGGTATATTATATTAGCTATTTAGTTTTCGAAATTAAGTCCATGTAAACATAATATCATTTGGGAGATACACTTTGGAAGGAATCTGCACTATAAACACTATGAAAGTCCGAATTTGAAGCAAAAGATGATTTTGCGCTGTACATAGATTTCAAAGATCTTCCACTAGTGGTTGATTTTAAACTGTAAATTGACGATTCTGATACAGTTCTAACGACACTTCTTTCCGGTTTTGGTATTGTCGTTAAATCAAGATCTTGACTCTCTCTATTATCTACAATCATTTAAAAGATCGTATTTTAATATCTAAAAGGAAATGCATTTAGTTTGTCTTACCTGTTTGTTGCGGTTGTTGCTGTTTTTTGAAACATTGACAAAAAATATTAAACATTTTTCTTTATTTTAACACATTTGTAAGAAGTGCTACCTATATTTTTTTAAAAATGTGTACGCACACAGATACTTGATCAGTCATCTAACATACTCTGAACTGATAAACATTTTTTATATTATCACAACGATATTTCACTAATAGTAATCTTTATCTGTGTCCAATGTTGCACCACGTTTAAATATGCGTAAATCATGATATAGAAGATAGAGGAGTATAATACGTAAATACTGTTTTTATACCTAAATACATATGTTAAAATTTATATTGAACTTTAAACGCTTTTACACTTACAGAGGTGTTTTGAAATCAAATACTTGATCGCTGACTATTAATATTTTGAGTAATTCCAGTATAATACGATTATAATTGATCTTTTCTAAATGCTCTCAATTTATCATTGTCATTGTTATTTAAAACTGGACGTTAAAATTATTTTGTCACACATCCGGGTGTTTTTTTAAATTATCTTAAATTACTCTAAAAGCTTTTTAATGAGTTACGTTGCTTGCATAAGTGATCGTGCTAATTAAATAAAATTCAATAAGTAAACATTTCGAGTAAATACGCATTTTGCGAATATTTTAACATTTTCAAAAGCTCCGCTTATTTATGAAATACTTTGAAATTAGTAATGAAAGAAAATGTCATGTCATATTTGAAAAGCAAGAGGGGTTACTTCGAAAAACTTAAAGCCAGACATTTCAAATAAACAAAGTACACGTGTCCTTTTACTTAAGAAGATTTTCGTTAAAAAAAACTGGTAATGTCATCGTGTGTAGCATCCTAATTTCTTTTAAAATAAGCGTTAGCGATTTATATAGTTACTTAGGGAAAATAAGGTGAGGTTTTATGCAAACAATGATTGTTTTCACATGAAAGATCTTTTTAGAATAAAATGTCAGATATAGGAGATTGGTTTAGAAGCGTTCCATTTTTCACAAGATATTGGTTGACGTTAACTGTTGTGTTCACACTTCTTGGACGCTTTGGTATAATCAATCCATTAAATCTTATCTTGCTCTATGAGTATCTAAAACGATTCCAAATATGGAGACTGTTTACTTGTGTATTTTATTATCCTCTCTCACCAGCGACTGGGTTCCACTTCCTGTTAAATTTATATTTCCTATACAATTATTCCCAGAGATTAGAAACAGGTATTAATAATAACTATTAATTTGAATAATGTCTAATATTTGTTCTTATTTCAGGACATTACGCCGGAAAACCTGCTGATTATTTCACAATGTTGGTTTTCAATTGGCTATGTGGAATAATTTTAGGATTAATACTTGATTTTAAGGTAATTAAAAAATTAAGATCATTAAAGTTCCATATTATTATTTTCTTTCTAACATATAACAGTGAAATCCTATTGATTAATGAGTAAATAAATTGAAAACGATATTTTTCCAACCTTTAAAAATTGTTTAGAATACATAGTACAGAGATATATGTTTCTAGATATTAATGGAGATTATGGTGTTATCTGTGTTGTATGTATGGTGCCAACTCAACAAAGATGTTATTGTATCGTTTTGGTTCGGTACACGCTTCAAAGCAATGTACCTCCCATGGGTCTTCTTGGCTTTCAACATGATCTTATCAGGTGGTGGAATAACTGAATTAATGGGCATCTTAATAGGGCATCTCTACGTATTTCTCATGTTCCAATATCCACAAGAATTAGGAGGAAGACAGTTGTTACAGACGCCAGCAATATTTAAAGAATGGTTTCCTGACACTGCCGGTGGTGTTTATACATTCGGCGCTCCTCCACAAAGACCACCACAGCCCGGAAATAGAAGAAGAATGTTCGGTGGTCATAATTGGGGTACTGGTCGTGTGTTGGGTGGACAATAAGTGCGTTCCTGCTTCAGTAAACTGAACGATTTTACTGTTTTTTCTTGACCAAAAGAAAACATTAATAATTAATTATATTTATTTAATAAAAAAATTTTTTAAGACCTTTTTTTGTATATAATTAATACAAACAATATGAAGGCATTAATATATAATTGATTTCAAGTGCTTTATTTATAATATATTCTCTTTAATAAAGGTTTGAAAATGTTTTTATTATTTGAAATCTATCAATATTATTTACTCACGTATTTCTTAAAAGGTAAGAATTAAATTATATACTGTCTAATTTACAAGTGATGGCGAGGCAAACCCTATGCGCAGTAGACAAGCACCTTCCACAAAACTCCCTCCACCTCTTGAAAACAGTTCAGTTTACACTATCAGCGACGGAACTTCAATCAGTGTCAATTTGCAACATACTTTTATTTTGTTTCGCATAATGAGTGAATCATTTTCTAGTAAAAAAAACCGTAATAAGAAGTCAAGCCCGCGAAATTGTATATACAGTATTTAATTATTTTAATAGTATCAAAAGTGCCCAAGATATGCTGATCAACATAAAAAATCTGCTGCTACAGGTATTTAATAGTAATCTTTAAATATAAAATAATTGCTAGAAATATTGGTATTAATATCGCCATGTAAATAGCAAAATTTTATAAAACTTATTTTAATTTTAATCAGGTGTATCCGTTAGAACAATCGAACGAATTCTAAAAGAAGCCGAAACAGCTATAAAAAAATGGCCAGCAAGTAAAGTTTTCTACTTCAAGAAAAAAACGGTCACGAAAAGCTTCTGTTACTAACATTCCTGAATATAAAACACGTGATATACGCAATATAATTCACGAATTTCACAATACAGAGGGATGTCGTGTTACTTTAAAAAAACTTCATCAAAAAGTAAAGCATAATTTAGAGTTTACCGAATCAGTTTCTTCATTACGCACAATTGTAAAGAAAATAGGTTTTAAATGGCAAAAAACACAAAATAATAGAAGTATATTAATAGAGAGAATGGATACAAGAGCGCAAAGAATAGATTATCTGCAGAAAATTAAATATTTTCGAAGCCAAAACAGGCCTATTGTTTATTTGGACGAAAGTTATATCCACAGCGGACATACGCCATCAAAAAATTGGAGCGACAATTGCAGAAGAGATTATTTGCCACAATATCCAAAAGCCAACGCCTTATTATTGTTCATGCAGGTGGAGACATAGGATTTATTCCGAATGCATTGCTAATATTTAAATCAGGTACAAAAACTGGGGATTATCATTCTGACATGAATTCAGAGAATTATGGTAAATGGTTACGACAAAAATGTATTCTTAATTTACCTGCTAATAGTGTAATTATAATTGATAATGCACCTTACCATAATATGCAAATAAATCCGGCTCCTAATTCGAATTCGAAAAAAAGCGAAATGATTGAATGGTTGACGAGTAAAAATATAGTGTGTCAGCCAACTATGCTAAAACCTCAACTGTATGAACTAATAAAATATGACAAAGAAAAATACATAACGTATAAGTTTGACTCTATATTGCAGGAAAAAAGCCACATTGTTTTGCGACTACCACTTTACCACCCAGATCTAAATGCCATAGAACTTATATGGGCTACAGTAAAAAGTAATGTGTCAAAAAAATATAACTTTTAAACCAGATGAGGTTAAGAAATTGGCAGAAAATGAACTTAATTCAATAACATCGGAACACTGGTAAATGCGATGCCAACATGTTAGAAAAGTTGAAGAAATGTATTTAGAAAGAGAAATAGCTATAGATGATTTACTGGATGGGAACTCTATTATTATAAATACAGAAAACAGCAGCTCCAGTGAAGATGATTATGTATGCTCGACTGATAATTAAATTATATTCAGGATAATTTTTAAAAACCTTTGCACGCCTCTGCCTACATTATCTACATAAGTAACTTACACGAATTACAACCCAGAGTGGGAATGTTTAGCCTGCGCACCCGTTCGCCACCAGAAATTAATTCCACAGTACACCACTATTTAAAAATTTAAACACAAAAAAGAAAAAATACAATCAAACACTAGATACATTTATTAAAACGTCAGATGTTCGCTTTTACTACTTGGATTTCAATCGGAAATAAATCTAGTAATTAGGGATTCACTATTCTTCGCTCTTTGTTTTATAAATTCTTGATCTTAATTCAAACGGGTTAGTCTACGTTGACAAAAAAATTAATTATACATGCAAAATACAGTTAATGCTGGACTGGTAATTTTTCAGAGCTGGAAAGAATCTCAGTTTTTTTTTGAAATCTATTTATTCTGTGTCATTTCGAAGTTGAATTTAAACATAATACCAAATATTTTCCAAGAGTATGGATTAGGAATGCAGATATTTTCGTGATATTTGACACATATAAGTGTAACTCGATTTTGTTAAGAAATTAAATTCAAAATTCCCAATGATTAAATTTAGGATAGAAAAAGAAAGCAATGTCACCTTACCTTTCTTAGATACCTTAATAATTGGAAATAATCATAAAATAGAAATTGATATCTTCCGAAAAGAAATTAATGTTGATAGGTTTAGCACGGGGGATTCAAATCATAGCATACAACAAAAGATGGCTTCTTTCAATTTATTTATCAATCATTTGCTTAGTTTTCCTCTAACAAAAGTGAGATACGAAAGAAAATTAAATTTGATTAAGAACATTGCGAGATACAATAATTTTGATTAGGAAAACCAACTTAAAAAAGACAATCCGGGACACCACTTGTTTGTCACCTTAAAACAACAGCGATAAACAATTTATATGCTCACCGCTTCACTCAGTGGCAAAAAATTTAAATGGAGTTTTTAAAGAACGCGGATTTCAGGCTACATTTCGGTCCAGGAATTATATTAAATCTCTTTTAGGAAATGTGAAAAATAAAATCGAGTTAAATCAGAAGTCAGGGATTTACGAAATAAAATGCCGAGACCGTAATAAACAATATACATCGGCCAAACTGAACGTTCGGTAGGAACCCGGTATAAAGATCATATAATCGACCTGAGAAATTCAGTTTATAATTACACATAAAAATTCCGCGTACTGTTTTTTTTCTATGCAAGCATTATTGCGACACTGTGATTAATAATCCGCTGATAATGACAACTTAGTTGTAAAAATTCATATGCATTGTTGCGGTAAGGGTTTTATTTACCCTTTTTTTTCGATTAATATTCATTTCGAAAAATAAAAACCATTAAACGTAGATAAAGGTCCGATAACATATTCTTGCCTCTTTGAATTCCTGGACGATGCGACTGTTACAGGAGGTTTATAAGTAGAAGCGAGGACGGGTGTAGTTCAGTATAATTGTTTGAAAAATTATGAAACATTAAATTGTGAAACAGATTTCAGCAAGTTTGACTTTTAGGGGTTTTACCGCGTATCCACGTGCGACACAGTGATTTATCTACTAATGATGACAACTTAGTTGTCAGAATACGAACACTGATATGGTAATAGACTTTATTTACCTTTTCTGATTAATTCAACCAACCAATAAAATTTAAATTCGTAACACAAAAAAAACCAAAACATTTTGGTCGACGAATTAATAAGTTTTTGGCCGACTGGGACAAAAAAAAACATTCATACATTATTTATTGTTTATTTATTACACAAACAAGACAGTTTTTCTTAATTAAAGGTTTTATTACTTGAATGTAGCCAAATGAATAGTAAATTCTAAACAAAAAACATTGGCATACCTTTTATGATACAGTCTTGAACTTTTAGACGTCTCTGTGTTTCTGCTAAGTTGTTCATGTTAATATTATTATGTTCACAATATACTCTCGCACGTGCTGCCGCCAGATGAGCATAGTAAGTTGGAGCAGGATAACTAACAGACCGGTTACAACGTGCAAACAAGTGACATAAGTAATATATTAATTGTTGAACTTCGTCTTCTGACAAATTACAATCATCCCACAACTTAACATATTTTGTAGGTCTTGCAACTCCTTGAATGCTTGCATGGGATACCAAGTAGAAGTCAATTATTGATGGATGCGTAATTTCTGTACATTTTTGTAGACGAATTAATAAATTTATGGATGACTTCGACAAAAAAAAACATCCATACATTACTTGTAGTTTATTTAATACACAAACAAGACAGTTTTTCTTAATTAAACGTCTTTTTACTTGAATGTAGCCAAATGATTAGTAAATTCTAAACAAAAAACATTGGCATACCCTTTATGATACAGTCTTGAACTTTTAGACGTCTTTGCGTTTCTGCTAAGTTGTTCATGTTAATATGATTGTCTTCACAATATACTCTCGCACGTGCTGCTGCCAGATGAGCATAATAAGTTGGAGCGGGATAACTAACAGACCGGTTACAACGTGCAAACAAATGACATAAGTAATACATTAATTGTTCAACTTGATCTTCTGACAAATTACAATCATCCCACACCTTAACATATTTTGTAGGTCTCGCAACTCCTTGAATGCTTGCGTGGGATACCAAGTAAAAATCAATTATTGATGGATGCGTAATTTCTGTATCGACACATGTCCCAGCTGGAACATTCATATTCTTGTCGTGGGATATATTCTTATCCTTCGGGAAGAGTCTCGTGTGATGTCGCTTTTGTACAACAATGAAAACTATAGGTGGTTTATAATCTGGTTGAAGCGACGTGCATGCCTGTCTTATGGCAGTTAATTCGACATTTAGAACTTGCCCAAATTGCCCATCTGAAACACCATCGCGTACGTATATTATCTTTTCTGGTTTCCTTTGATTATTTTTATTATAAAAATTCAGAAGATGATTCTTCGTAATTTGTTGCAAATCTAGTATCATCTCTTGTCGGGCTGGTTGTAGACGCCATTCAAATCCGTACCTAAAGAATTGTGCGTCCATGGACGCAGTAACAGCAGCGACACTGGGAAAGTTTTGTGAGTCGGGACTTGGATGAGTAACATCCGCTCCCATTATGATAGTAGGTCTTAACAAATAACTCGGCAAGCCATGTAAATAATGATTCAAGCCATTTAATTTAGCATTTATTTTCAATAAGATATTACTGACCGTAGAACGAGATAATCTGCCGACAGTGCCAGGTTTCAGACATTGGGTTAAGCAACCGACAGCAATTTCAGATGTTTGTTTTACATAATTATACGTCTCAGCCCTATTATTCAATATAACAACGATCAATTGAAAATTCTTTCTCTCATTAAAATAATTGCATAAGTCTCTCTGTAGGTTACGGTCGTTATGTAGTTCAGTAAATGTAGCGGGTCGACTTATATTCATTCCCAATGATTTTGCACAACTCGTTAACTATAAATAGAAAAATAAAAATAAAATGAATAGTGTGATTGTTCAAAATATTGAAATTGTTACGTTAATTTTTAATTATTAAGCATATACAGTGAGTTTTTTTAATCCTTGAATATAATGTAAATTAATCAAGCATTGTCGAAAAGCAACGATCGAGACGCGTTCTGTTGTAATACCAATTCATCAGTCGATCTGGCTTTGTCAATAAATACAATAACCTGATCGGAGTAACATACAAAAAGCAACTGTACTGTCATCTTTCGGAGAAGCCAGAGAACTGGCCGGCCAGAAAGATGGGTATTTAAATCTTATAAATGCTTGTTAGACAGTTCTGTTATCAACATACGTGCAGACACAGACGTTACGCCAACGGCAATTGGTAAATTGCAAGAAATTGAAATCAATCAAACATTGTCGACAAAGTAATTGTAACAATTGATTTCAATTACTTACAATTGTCGGTGGTGCAATGTCTTTGCCTGCATGTATGTTGATAGCAGTACTATCTAACGGGCACTTAGAAGATTTAAATGCCATGTATTTTTGGGTCGACCGGTTCTTTTGTTGCTCCGAAAGATGACTATAGAGTGCTGTTCCCTGTTTTTTCCATACTGTAAATATTTCTATGGTCAATTAAAAAAAAACATGTTTATGCAAAAAGAAGTCAAGAGATGGTTAATTTAAAAAAGGTGTGCAAATTTTGCGAAATATATAAGAAAATTACACTAAGAAATAGATAAAACACTGTCTAAATTTCATACTATATTACATATTAACTGTGACTAGTTTCCTCTGTTAGGACACTATCGAGCAAGTACAATAGAGGTTACAATCTCCTATATATAGGAAAACGAAGAGCAATAATTAAAACGGTTTGCAAGAAACAGGTAGAGGTCGATAAAAAAAATTTAAATACAAATAATAGGAGAACATTAAGAACTAATGAAATTATTAGGTACAGTTAGGGTAAGAGATAAAAATAGAAACAGTGAGTGTGAAGAATTAAGATAATTAATTTAGATCTAATTGATCATTAAGAAAAGTAACAAAATAGAGTTTATTACACTTATTAATTTCCATGCGTACCAACAACTGCGAAGGATTTCCAGTTTAAAATCTTTATGTATATTATGGTTCGTTTCATTAGATTTTTGCCGAAGTTAGAATAATTTATTTGGTATTTTAGGCTTTGTAGATGTTCTTCTGTTTTAATTTTGAATGTTATCTCTAATTGGCCAATAAATTCAAAATTAGAACAGAAAAAGAAAATTGAAAACGTATCATGAAAAGCTCTCTGCATGCTTCAGAGGAATATTGCTTTGCTCTGTTCGGTAATTTTGTTGCGTTTCGAAACCAACTTTCCAATAGAAAGGTTCATTCCCTACGTAGTCATCTTGACAGATTCTCGAAAATTTAGATGCTGTTGTAAGCAATGTACAGGGCGAAATATTTCATCAAGATTTGAAAATTATGGTAGATCGATACCAAGGAAGATGGGATTCTCACATGATGGCCGCCTATTGTTGGAATTTTTATAGGTATTGCCAAAACACAATACAGCAGAAAATGCTCCAAGCTATTTTGTGTAAATACTCTTGTAATTTTATACTTTGTTTACTTTATATCAGTTCTCAACAACTTAGTCGCTTTTAGTGATTCTTCATAAAGTAGGATATGGTATAGAGTCAAATTTTGACGTGATGTGTGAAAACCAGTATGATTTTCGGGCTTAGTATACCCAAATTACTAAATAAGTTGACCAGTGTTATGTTGGAAAAAAACAAACTTTAATTTGCACTATTTTTTTTTTATATAAAATTGCATTGAAACTGTATTTCCAACAAAAACTATTTAATAATTGTGAAGGCAGTTTTATTACAAAATATATTAAGAAAATAGTTTCCTAATCAAGTCAAGTAAGAAATTTATTTTTTCCCGTCATCAATTTGCATTTCAACATCGATATAAGAATTTAATTACTTACCTCATCTTCTAAACGGGTGATACTTTGTGCATACGTACGCCTATCTAAGGACAAAACAGTCCAAAATTCTAAGTTGGCGCCATTTACAAATTTATTTGCAGACCAAATCCCTTTACTTACAGTTTCTTGATATTTATTTTTGTATAGTAACGATGGTGGAGATAATATTCTTGCTTCAACCTCTTGCGGTCTTGAATCAACTGTTATTCCAAATTCTCTCATCGCTGGACTTTGATTATAGTTAGCGGATGAGATAGATTTTGAAATGTTTCTCATTCTAGTTTCCGTATTCGTCGCCGCACATCTTATCATGTTTCTAGTTTGATTGTCAGTCATTTTCTTATTCGTAACTTGATCGGGAAGAATTTCGCAAAATTCCATTGGCAAAAGTATTCTATTTTCCTTATTCCGACTGCCAACCCATAAAGTTGGTAAATTGGGGTATCTTAATGTCACCCCCTTGTTTGTTTTAAAATACTCTGTTACTGTTGTAATTTTTCCATTGTCATCTTTAAATTTAGCATTATTTGGTGAAGGTCCAAGTTCATTTACTCGATAGTTTCTTCGACTTGCTGGAGTTTTAGGTATCTCATAGTGAACCTGTTAAAAAAAATCAGGCGATAAAACTTCACCAAAGGCAAAATATTATTTCATTGGTAAGCACTTTAATAAAAACTTGATAAGTTTTGTCTTCATTTAAGATTGGATTGTTAGATTAATGTCTATGTTTATATTTCTCTACTCTTTGCACTCACTTTTGAGTTTTGCATAGTGAGACATAGAGGGCACCTGTGTCCCACTACGTAAAACTTAAAAGACATCCCACGTAATTATGAGTGTATATAGCCCAGTTTATTTCACAGATGATTTTAAGGTTATTAGTGATGGTGTTTCAATCTGAAAAAGACGGCAGGTTTTGTAGATTTATTCATTCCAATCGTGTTTTAATCAATTTACTTAACAGTTTTCTAAACTAAATATTGATTACGATATGCCTGGTCAACATAAATGGCGAATTGTGCAATATTTTGAGAACATTTGCAAGAATAGTGTGGAGAATTCAAGCGTGGACGAATTAGTCTCAGCGACAATCCAAGAGTCAGATCACCAAGAACGACAGTCACTCAGGAAAACGTCGATGCTGTGGGCAAGATCATCAACGAAGATCGACATACAACCATGCTCAGATGTATTAGACACCCCAGGTAAAAACCCTTATTATCGGTATTATCCAAGTCTGACGGAAATTAACCGTAAAAATAGTTAATGGTATTTATAGAAATGCGTTTTTGAATACCCCAGTTAATCCCCTATTGGAAAGAATAGGTGGAAAGGCGAAATTGTGGATTTTAGAAAATTTTAGGAAAAAATCGTCGAAACAGCTCGCCAATGAGCTGAAACAGCGTTATCGCGTAACAGTTTCTGCGCAAACAGTGAGAAGGCGTCTCCAGCGTGCTGGTTTACGAGGGTGTAAAGTGCGACGTAAACCGCTTTTAACTGACGCTCATAAAAAGAAGCGGTATTTATGGGCCAAACAACATGAAAATTGGACAATTGGTCGAAGATTCTTTGGTCTGATGAATCGAATATCGAGGTATGTAAGTACATCTTCATGACTAATATTCTTATCGTTGTATGCATTTCAGTCTACATGTAACATTCAACAAAATTAATCCTGTCTAAGTGCTAACTTTCTTCGTTTGCCTGGCAGCTTTGGGGACTACCTGGGACGCTATACGTTCGGCGTAGGCAAGGGGAAGCTTATGAACCACAATGTATCATTCCCACAGTAAAATTTGGAGGTGGTAAAGTCAGCATACGGTGTTGGAGAAGTGTGGTGCGATGGACGGATGAATAGCCAACGCTATTTAGCCATGTTGGAGGAAGTATTAGAACCGTCTGTGCTAAAACTATTCGGATAACAATACATTTTTCAGCAAGATAATGCGCCCTGCCACAAATCAGCTGTAATGCGTTGGTTCAGGAAAACACAGTGGTATTGATTGGCCGCCACAAAGTCCCGATTTGTAGCCCATTGAAAATTTGTGGCGTATCTTAAAAACTAAAATCACGGAACATAAATGCCTGTCAAAAGCAGAATTATCAACAAAAATTCGCGAAATATGGGCTGCAATACCACCGGCAGAGTGTTACAATTTAGTAGCAAGTATGCCTGGTGTTTTAAGGCCAAGGGCGGAGCGACAAAATATTGATAAATTGTACTATATTACTAAATAACACTTTGTACATAATTTTCACAACAGTTTTATTTTCTTCACCTCTCTTTTGACTAAACTATATAAACTATATATGTATGTATGTACATAAATTCGTAAGGTGACTAATACATTTGAGCATGGTTGTATGACATATCGCCAGATTGATACATTATTGGGGATTTCAAAGACAGTGTGTAAAAAAATTAGTTTCCCATTGGATACCGCATCTGTTGATCGAAGAACAGAAAGCAGCTAGGATTAATTGGTGTCAAAAAAACCCTAGATCGCTTCATTCCAGGAAACTCTACAAATGTGTACAACATTGTCATTGGTGATGAATATTGGATTTATTCATGTAGGCCAGAAAATAAACGCCAGTCGTTTATTTGGGTGATCCAATGTGAAGAAAGGACAAGTCATCAGTTCTCGAAGTATCTCCAAAAAGATGGTCGTGACATTTATCTAGAAAGTAGGCGATATAGTAACAACTCCTCTACAAGATCAAAGAAGATTGGTATACAACCATTTGTTTGCCGCAAGTCATCGCTGAGTTTCGAAAAACCAACTTCGAACGACGAATCATCTTCCACCAAGACAATGCACACATGCACACAACACACAAGGCAATTGAATTTTTAACAACAAAACGTGGACGTTGGACCATCGTCCGTACAGTCCGGACCTAGGTTCCAACAATTTCTTTACCTTTCAGAAAATCAAGAACGGACTGCGTGGTTAAAGTTTGCAGTCGATACCTTCAAAAATACAATTTTGATTGTATGAACAAACAGAGTTAAACCAATACATATCGGTTTTCGAATAATTTATTCTTTGTATATTACTGTTTATTTTTGTCAGTTACAGATGGGGTAAAAACTGAATTGGCTAGTATAATCAGATAGTGCTGGGATAGGTGAATAGAATAAGTGGTGTATAGCCTTCAAAAACACAATTTTGACTATACCAACAAAGGTGTGGAACTACTTCAAGAGTTGGTTCGAGCGCATGCAAGAGTCCGTTAATCTTCCTAGAGAATACTTCGAAAACAATAAAGTCTTTAAAAACTTTCTACTGTTGTATTCCAGTTTTATATGCTTAACTTAAAAGACAACCTACGTATTACTTACACTGAACTGAGGAAAAATTATTAAGGAGAAGATGAACTGTTTTACAACTTACAATTAAATACTAATGATGCCTATAAAACCAAATACGAAACAATCACAAAAGATCGTTTGATACGTCTATGTAACACACAACAAATTTAACAGTGGGCAATGACAAATAATACTAGAGATAAACATATCGAAGAAATGGAAATTCCTCAAAATATAGATTACATCACAGTCAATCATTTGAGTGTACTCGAACTATGCATTCTTTCGCACTTCTTCAATCATAGTTACAGTGAACTTATATAATAATAATTTTAATTATTAACAAACCTTAAGGTGTCTCAAATGACTGTTGATTTTTGCCAATATATAACTTTGGATTTCGGAGTTTGGGTTTTCTACACCAAATTCTCGTAACATCTCAATTACATTCAGAGCAGCTGGAAAAGCTTTATGTGCTACATCTATGTTAACAAATGGCTTCCATCCCAGTATAGCCGCTTGGAAAAAACCAGTATATAGTACGGCGCCATCGCCAAGAGTATATGGTGACTGCGGACGAGTGAAAAATGACCGACCAACAGGAATACAGGAGAATGCAGGTGCACTGCGTAAGACTATATCCACACACTGCAGAGCTTGCATGGGTTTATCTGTATTTAAGGGAGACTTTCCACGTACATTTTCGATATAATTTTTAAGACATGTTAAGTCTACATATGTAGCAAACTTAACAGTAACTTCAAATTCCTTTTCTCGTTCGTCTTCCGTAATTTTTACGATGTCACTAATTTCGTCGCTTGCAAATAATGCAGATGAACTGTAAAGATTCTTGTTTCCATCATACGCCGGCCATCTGTCCTTAAATCTTTTTCTTCTAAATGCCTCCATTACTGAACGCAGTAATTTTTTTGGTTTGTCAGGTGCAATCGTGACATCATAATGAATTGCCGTTTCTAAGTTCCCAATATTCAGCGGGAAAAAATTTGTTATAACTGTTATTTTCTTCCCCACCGTACCTCCCATTCTTTTACTAGTAGATGTACATGGTAAGATTTGGTTCGCTGCATCACCACCTGTTAAGAAAGAAATAAGACAATAAATACTTAAATATTTAAAATTTGTGAATCACGTATTATCATATTTCCTCAATCATAGTTCACTTCAACACTTCTAAATTTGTTACTAGGATTAATTAGGGCCAGACCATCATCATTAGTAGTTGACTTTACATATAATCAATGATTCTTCTAAACAATATCAACATTAAATGACAAGCAGTCACAAACTTCAAAATTAATACTAAATCAATTTCTTCATTGGCAAATAAGACTTTAAATCAATTATACAGTTCGCTAATTCTGAAGCAGGTCATATGATAATATTTCGCAGGGTAGTTTGTAGCGTAGTAACCATTATGTTGGTTCTAAATTAATGAATAAAATCAAACACAACAACAGATGTAATAATACAACATATATTGAATGACAAAAACACATTAAATTTTAATACGTAAACAGTAAAGATATCAATAAAAATAGAACTGTTTCAATATTAAAACAAATAAAGATGTGTTTGTATATATACCAGAACTATATCAATTTAGCATGTTTAAATCTGAGTCTAAAAGCCATTTACCCATTTTCATATTCATTAAGATTACCAATATTTGAATTTTTTGTTTCTATACTTTGTCTCAAAATAAGGAGTGATTCAAATATTGCGCCTAAATAGCACATGTTTTTAAGAGATTTCATTGGTTCTTGAACAGGAAAGTTTAATATGAAAAAATAAATACCAGATATCCGTCGTTTTTCATAACCTGTAAACGTTTAATTACATTTTTGCATTTATTTATTATATTTTACTGTATTATTAAATAAAACCGGTACTTTTAAGTACAACAATAAAATGAGTGATCACCAAGGCTCTAACAAACTGTTAATATCACCACCTAAAAAGCATCAACGACCGAGACACCTAACGCATAAAGAACAGCAAACCATTTTGAATATGTATAAAATGATAACACTACAAACTCCAACAATGGCAACCAAGTAATTTTAATGAACATCTGTGAAACACTAAATAAGTTGTAGGTACTAGTTCCATAACAATCAATATATTATAAGGACTGCGTCATGGGGCTTGCAATCTCAAATGTATGTCGAATTATCAAAGGACATAACCAAACAAGTGGACTCAGGTCTCCTAATGATCGAGTAGGCAGGCATTTGAAGCTTCAGGAATTTAATGAATCTGTCAGATGGTGCACAGTTTCTTTTAAAAATGAACCTCCAACACTTGATTAAATAATGGCAGAAATGACTGAAAGATGAGTCCATATCAAAAATGAGTCGAGCAGCTCTACACAGATTATTGAGTTCATTAATTTCAAGTAAGTGGTAATGAAAAATTGATCATATTACAACATATTCGAATTTAATTTATATTTTAGATGTTAAGCGTAAAGGGAAGAATATGCAAATGGAAATGGATGAAGTAATTAGAGGTGGAGAAGCAAATATCCAACAACAATAAAACATTATAGAGATGATGATCTTCCAATATGTGTTTAATGTAGAAATAAGATTGTGGGATTTGGATGGATTAATGGATGATGTTGTACAACTATTTATTTGTGTTGGAAACAGTTACAGTGATTTATTATTACTGTCCAGCACAAGTGAATCCAATTAGTTCATGCTGCTAATGCTTCTATATTTATAATCTTTGTTGTATTTTTGATGTAGTTTTATAATAAATTTTAACAGTAATTTACATTTTACTTTGACATAAATATCAATAATTCATGATTTACAAATTATATTACTTTCCTATTGAAAAGTAAGTGTCATGAAATATTTATAAGCAGGAGTTTACCAGAAAAAGGTAATGCATATGCAAAACTATGAACTATTTCTTGAGGTTTACTAAATTCAATTTCGTTACTATAAAATCATGCAGAGATTTTTGTAGTTCTTTTTCTGTTACTAATATGCTTTCAGAATTCCGCCGAATAGAACTTTCCATTTTGGAAAAATTTCATATTCTCTCAATTTAACACAGACAAATGTGCAGACTTATCAAGCAAAAAATACAACCATAAAATTCTTTAAAAGCTAAACTCACATTTAAATATATGTTGAGAAAAGGCCAATCAATATTACTAAAATAGGGAGTTGTTATTAATTAACTTGGCGATACCAAGAAACAATAGCAATGTATCATCTTGGTATAAACACTTAGTAATTTTAATAAACTTTTAAAGCTGACAAGCACATATAGATAACACAGTATGTATTACAATTCCTCGCATTTACAAACTGTAACTTTATAAATGTGTTACCAAAATTATTAAACACTAAATCATAAAAATGCAAATAAAAACTTTGACAATTTCATTTACTTGTTTCAACCCTTGTATCGATTTGATATATAAGACCGTTATTAAATTTGAATACATTAAAATCAGCTATAAGTGGGTGCAGTGTGTTTACCAATATCAGCTCTTGGAAAAAGTTCAAAAGTTAACACAGAAAGTGTTACAAGTTTTTGTCAACAAGGTTGATATATAATGTTAGATTAGAATAAGTAAGCTTTAGATCGTTAGACTGTTATTTTGATAAGAAATATAAGGAATGAAGTTGTTGGGCAATATTAGTTTGGCGATACCATAGGAACAATAGTAGACTGTATCATCTTGACATAAGCATTATTAAAGACATATTACATTGTCATAATGTACCCTTAGTGACACATATAGATACAAAATAAGTATTACAGTTCTTATAAGGAAACGTATTACTCCTTTTGCTTAAAAAGGGTAAGATTCACACTTACGAACTGTAAATTTATAATTGTGTTACTTATATTTTGAAGCGAGTTATAAAAATGCAAATGAAAATTTTGAATCGGATTTGGTTTATGGTTGAATATTCAGTTGGAATTTAGGTCTGTTCGCAGTCTGATCATCACAATTTTACGAGCTATAAGTTCAACTGTGTGTTATATTTTCTATATTAAAAAGAATTATTCTTTTATTATATTTTACTACAAAGAAAATATATTTCTCGCGAGCACAACTTTTAAAACTGTAAAAAAATTGTGCTCCCGTATAGACTACCCTGTATTCACAGTTAATAAGCAGGAACATTTAAATGAAACATATTTACCTTCAGTAACAGGGTGTGTAGAGCGGGCTTTTGCACCTGTTCCTAAAGAGACTTGTTTTATTGCAGAAGTTATCTCCTTTACAGGTCTATCAGATCCACTTGGGGTTGGTGCTGTATCCCCTCTAGCTGAAGAGCCTCCTTCCACAGTTGTTGACTGTGTAGGCTTACTTTTCCCTCTTCCCTTTGAAGGTTGCATTTTTTGAGAGTCTGAGGGTTGCTGATATTGCGGAGCTGGAGACAGTTCCCTTCTTGCTGGTGGCCCCCGTGGCTGAGATCCTGAAGGTTGTGGATACTGTGGGGATGATAGTTCACTTCCAGGAGTTATCGAAGGCTCCCTTGTTGCTGGTGGTCCCCGTGGTTGAGGTCCTGAAGGTTGTGGATACTGTGGGGATGATAGTTCACTTCCTGGAGCTGTAAATGATTCTCGTCCTGCTGAAGGTTGTGGGTACTGTGGAGATATAAATTCTCTTCCTGAAGCTATAGATGATGCTCTTCCCGCTGATGGACTCGATTGTTGTCCTGGTGGTTGTTGTACTTGTTGAGAAGATCCCCTTCCTCTTCCTCTCCCCACTCCTATTGCTGGTCCCCATTGTTGACCTCGACCATGTGATATTTGTTGTGAGGAGGGTGATACTGGTTGCCCAGATTGCTGGCTTTGATGTTGATAATCACTTTGTAATTGTCGCTGGGGTTGACTACTTTGAGGCTGTTCTCTTTGTTGCTGTGGTTGTTGATGACTACTTTGAGGCTGTTCTCCCCTTTGCTGTGGTTGTTGATGACTACTTTGAGGCTGTTCTCCCCTTTGCTGTCCTGAACCTGATCCTTCCCCTTCTTTAGATTGCTTTCCTAAAACATAGTATCACTCTACTTTCTTGCTGTACAAGGCCAATATAAGAATAATAATAATAAACACTTATTTAATGCTCCAATGCTATATTTTAAGTGAAAAATGATATTGATATTCATATATTTTTTTACGAAGTAGCAATCTACAATATGTAAATGTTATAGAATTTCTATTAAATGCAAGCAATAACTAATACCTTTTTAATGCTTCGGCGCTATATTTTAATCTAAAACTTATATTAGCAATCTACAATATGTAAACAACTCTATTCATGCAGTAAATCTAAAACATCACAGTGGCAAATAATGATATATGAAATAATCAAACAAATTTTATATCAATCTTAACTTATAATTGAAATCAAAGCACCTTAATGGAATATGCTCAGTGAAATAATCAACTTAAAATTATGTATATGTAATGCATCTCTTGATTGTTAGTGACCTATTATGCAATAAACTAAAAATCGGTAAACTTTTAACCTTTTCTTTTAAATGCTTAAATAAATACACTACCAAAATATCTTTTATTGAACCCTTACATGGTTTAGCTTTATTTATTTGCTAGAATAATCTGGTAGTTATAGTAAGTACATACCTTTCTTTACTAAAAAAAATTGACATGTATTCAAATGAAATAATTAATACTTTTTGGTTAGGCTAAATGTAATATAAACAATACGGATACAATGCTAAATTAGAAAATCAGATTTGGATAATGGAATACATAAAACTCTCTCTGTCCAACGTGTAAATAATCGGAGTCTCTTTCAATTCCTTATCCAGGAAACTAATATAAATGCATTCATCTCTTTTCAATATCAGCATTAAAACAAAGAACAATTACTTTATGTTGCACATTGCTTGCTTATGATGTGTGTCTAATGATTAAATGCATCAAATATTATATTAAGACTGAAATAATTAATTGTATTTAAATGTTCTAATTTGCACTTATGACATACATATAAACGCTATTACTTTTTACTGTTCCTTGGTCTTTACAAATCAGATTTTTTTCAAGTTTAATTGGTTAAAATTATACACACAATTGGTAAAATTGAAAACGTACCCTTTTTCTTCTTGACCATGATGGCAATTGATGACTGAACTTATTTTATACCGAAAACAAATTCCAAAATTATAACAAAATTTTCCTACACAAACAGAAGCGCATAAATTTTATAATATATCGCAAACAGTAGGTGATTTACCGATTTTTTTTATACAAAGCTATAATTATATCGACGCAGATACTTGGTTAATAATAGATTAGATTAGATTGGCAACATGACTAATACTTGTCAATTACAAATTTAGCGGATTATTTAAATGATGTATATATATATAAACATATATTTTTTTCTTTCTTAATATGTTGTTCGTTTTGTTCTAATTATTACTTTTTCTTATTGGGAGATTTGACCATTGAGTTAATAAAACATTTAATTTATATTAACAACATTTCAGGAGAGGGGTTAATAAATTGTTAATTTAAAAATACTTGCGTGTTTGTAAATTTTACAATTCTAAAAAAAATATATTTTTAACAAATGTAAGTAATCGTGAATATATATATATATATATATATAATATATATATATATATATATATAAACTATTGTTCACAATTGGAAACATATAATTGTAAAAGGTATCCTGTGCGCACAGTGTGCGTTTTGGCTATCAACGGTATAGATCGTTTAACAAAACAAAGGCAATAATTGAAAAATTAATTGGGAATTTTGTAACATGTTTATAGGATAAAAAATTAATAAAATAAATTTTAAAAAAATAATGTTTTGAGTCATCATTAATACAATGTCTGAACTATTGTCAATGTCTACATGATGACATTTTCAGCGTTGGAAATAAAAATTAAAAATTCTTTGAACCTTGAACAATTATTGTTAGATGGCGGCACCACCGAACTATAAAAAATTTGAATTTATACTTACAATACAATGATAAATAATAGATCGTAGTTATAAAGTATAATAATTTTTTTTGATATATTCTTAATATATAGTATAATTAAATTCCTAGTCACTAAAAAAGTCATATTTTATACCATCTCTGATACACTATACGAACTTTCTCAATGTCGCCCGGTAAACGTTTGCTATTGGTTTGAAACTAAGGTAAAGTGTGTACAATAATTATTAGATAGCGCCACAGAATACGGAAATTTTGAGAAAGAAAGAAGTTAAAATTTATATTTATAATGCAATAAATAATACCAATTGATAATTATAAATTATTATAAATATATTATAATTAATTTTAATAATTTTTAAAGCTTTTGAATAATTTAGTATAAACATAAATTGGTGTATTCAAACTGGGCAAGCGAGATGTCGCACTGAATAAACTTCCTTTTCCTTTTGCGCTTTTGACATTAGTCGAGGTAAACAACAGTTCTGTTTTGTAATTTTATTCAACATTTTTCACATATTAAATTAAATAATCCCTGTTTGATTTTGTTATAAAATTTTCAACATTATACCAATTAAATTATTTATGTACCTATTTGTTACAGTGAAACAGAAATGACGGACCAAGAATTGTAAGTATCTAACCTAACCTAATCTTAACTTGTTTTTTTATTCATTTTAAATGAAAATGTTAACATGATGATATTATTGGCAGGCTCCCTCTTCTGAGGAACCCATAATAATTATACTATGCTGTTAAAATGCCATCTGATACGTCCATTTCTTAATAATTCATTAAACTAGTTATGCTATGCCAACTTATTGCATGTGTGTTCATCATATTGTTGTAGCGACGAAGCGCTGTATGGGGGCGATGTAAACCAAGCACTGCAAGAAGTATTGAAGAACGCCTTGATCCACGACGGCGTCGTACATGGATTGCACGAAGCCGCCAAAGTACTCGATAAAAGGCAAGCACAGTTATGTATTTTAGCTGAAAATTGTGATGAACCGATGTACAAAAAATTGGTAACGGCTTTGTGCTCTGAACATGAAATTCCACTGATCAAAGTAGATAACAACAAGAAACTTGGTGAATGGGCGGGATTATGTAAAATCGATAATACTGGAAAGGCTCGTAAAGTAGTTGGTTGCTCTTGTGTGGTGATTAAGGTATGTTAGGTTTTGTTTTTAGCTAGTCTTTGATTGTTAATGTTTTCTTAGGAATTTATAAAATATTTTCAGTTTAAATTTCTTGATTTATAAAATATTTATAATTAATTTTGGAACTGCTAATAATACAAATGGGAAGGTTCCCCGTGAGTTTTAATTTCTAATTCTTGTTTCTTTTTTTGCTTGTAGGATTATGGAGAGGAATCACTAGCATTAGATGTTTTAAAAAATTATGTTAAAAATGCCAAGTAAAAAATAATTTATATTAAATAAAAAAATTTTAAATAAACAGTTTTTTTTTGTCCTTTGTAGATATTGTGCTTTGTTTGGAGATAACTGCTGTATTATTTTGAACAAATTTTTAATGTTTCTAATACAAAAAAAAAGAATATTTTAGAAATTCCTAATAATTCAATGAAACTAGTAAGCAAAACATTGAATTGTAAAATTCTACTTAAAAAAGAAAATTTTATTATCATGTGGTATATAAATAACCATACAGGAAGTTTAACGAGCAATGGTTTGTGATGTATTAATTATTAATCGTACAGATATCTAAAGAGGTTATAGCATATGGATTTTCTTAACTTTTCAAGAGCCTTCGGCTGCATATTATGCAACGTACGGATAATAAAAACTTGAATAATGTGATTCTAGAAATGTGTCACACTAATTAAAATTGTGAAATTGCAAATGGCAGGTAATCATTTTTATGGATATTTAATAATGACAAAATTAACTTTTTCATTTTTGCACTGACTCAATTTTAATACAGCTGTAGCCATATGTTATAGCCACCCTAATAAAGCATGTATATTCGCAATTCAATAATTTATAAGAAAACTGTATTGAGGATTTACAGATTAGTATCTAATGTAGGAGTTTAAACGTCCTTGCTGACTCACTCAACTGGGAAATGCTATAAATAGTGTCTTGCATCTCCCAAAAAAGTACTAAAATTAGAGATTCGGTCAGAGGCATCGAATGTAAATGTATCATATGGTTTTAATATCCGTAAAACATAAAAAGCACTCGCTGTGTGCATTTCTCACATCTAGACAAAGAAATAATTCATTTCTTATATCCTTTGTATACACATTGTATATGTACAGCCTATCTGGCACTCAATATGTACGGTGGCGGAGAGGAGAGGCATATTTATCGCAATGTTTTATTCCCACTGCGAAGTACGGCGGAGGATCCATTATTTGCGGGGGTGCATTTCGTTAACAGTGTCTGAGAAGTGTACGTGTCCGAGGAGCGTATGAATAATGTGAAATACATAAACATACCGTTTCTAGAACCGTCAGTGATAAAATTTTATGATACCGTCGAGGCAGATTATTATTTTCAACAAAACGACGCTCTTTGCCACAAGACTCGCTAAGTTGTTGGTGATTCGCGGAAAATCTTGGATTGGTTCCCGCAGTCACCAGACCTATCACCCATTGAAAATGTATGGCATATTCATAAGGAAATGTTCGAAAATACGAACAGACTTTTTCAAGCAAGTGAAAGCTATCATTTGAACCAGAGGGAGGACCATAAAATATTAAGTCCTGGTTCCATAATAAATTGAAAGTGCCTTTCAATTTTAAAGTCAACTTTAACTTCCACGTTGTGTTTTATAATTACTTTTTGAAGTACAAGTCGACTTTAACTCCAAAGTCCCGCAACTGCTATATTTATAACACAATCGAATTTCAAGAGTTTTAGTTAATATTTCTTATTACCATGAATTATCATAAAATGCTTCGGATGAATATGGAGTCATTCATAATACATACAAAGAAGGCTTTACAGAGTAAAGCTTTTTTAATTGAGTTCTGATTTATTGATGGAATTTCAAATGCTTAAAAATACCTGAAGATATTAAGAGCCAAATTACAAACAAAGTGTTGACAATTTCAAACTAGACAACGAATTAAGGCTTGTACTAGGGTCGTCGAAAATATTGCATATGCTTCTTCACCTATCTCAGGGGTCAAATATCCCAATTCCATTGATAGGTTGTGATATAAATTAGACATGGGTATATATAAATAATACATAACCAATAAGGATAGTCCAAAAAAGTATCTTCAAGAAATCTTGGATGGTATATTGTCATCGTTAAAGAAGTAATTGCAAAATTGCTCTCTTCAATGCACAAAAAATCGAAAGCTGTAAATACCCCTGGTGTGAAAACAAAGTATTAAATTTTTGCAGGTGTGTATTATAATGTATTTGAATTAATATAGTTTTATTGTAAGTCAATATATCAGAGATATACAACAGTATCAGTAAGGTTCTCGGCGTGTTATTGATTATTCACAAAGGATTTGATTTAATTAAAAAAAGGTAACAAAAAACCAAATTTTTATTGTGTTTTTAGGAAATGGTGCTAAGTTCTACACAATTGACTTTATGATTATCCCAATCTTCCACCTGGCATTTTCTACTGCAATACCATTTGTTCTTACAACGCGAGCATCGTTGTAAGGCATTCTGACCGCAGACGGAGCACTGTCTCTCTTCCTTACGCTCGAATTTCTCGATCAAATCCGTATTATAAGCTTCGCATAAGCTCTGAGCTATTTCCGTCAGTTCTCTCTTATCTCTTCCGAATATTAGGGGCAATTGCTGTTTCGCGATTTTCTTCCATCTGTTCTGTCCCTGCGTCATGATGCCCGTTTTTATTTCTAATACGGTCTCGAGCAGGATGGGTTTTGGCGCAGCCGTTGGTTGATTGGAGACTGACAACTGACACAGCCAATATTTGAGGTCGCAGAGTGGCGACAATTGATCTAAGAGAACGGGATTCATTAGCGGAAGTAACTTCATTAATTGGGAGCGTCGTGAATCGGTGATTTCGTAATGGCTTCCGCAGACGGGTATCATTAGAATTTGATACAGCGCGAGCCACACCTTGAAATCAAAAAAGTACAAAATGTGTGAAGATTTTCAAGTATGTAACAAACATTTTTACAGACAGAAATTGTAAAAACGAAACATAAATGTATGACTAAATTTAAAAAAAAATCATTACAGCTTAAATACGTTAATATAAATTAAAAAATAAGCAGACCTGTGCCTCACATTGTGCTAGCGATTCACCATCCCAAGCAATCCATTTACCTCCTTTAAAAAGTTTTCCGTTTTGAACCCACGGTTTCTGACAAAGGATTTCGACCAGAAGAACGGGCACGTCATGGACATTTAACAGTCTGTCGATTATATTGTAACATAATCTGGAAGGTAATAGTAATTACATATTATTTGAAAAGTCTAATGGTCGTTGTAATAATTTCTGTTACTTTGAGTATATAAAGGTCTAAACTTAGAGGAGGTAAAAGTATTTTCTTGGATTCTCAAACAATAATATATAAATGTACGAGGGAGCGTTTTTATATTCGCGAAATGGGGGACAAAGGGTGGAAATAAAAAAAGCCAAATTATTTTTCTTTTTCAATATATTCACCTGCAAGACGGATACATTTTTCACATCTTTCAATTAATTTATTTATACCCTCATAAAAAAATGATTTCTCTTTATCTGCAAAATACGCCGAAACTGCCTCCTTGACTTCATCATCGGCAGTAAATTTTTTACCCCGCAGCTCTTTTTTCATTTTCGGAAACAGGTAATAATCACTCGGGGCTAGGTCTGGGCTGTAGGGTGAGTGATTCACAATTTCGAAGCCCACTTTATGCAGGGCAGCTAACGCAACGCGGTTCTTGTGGACGGGCGCGTTGTCGTGCAAAAGCAGAACACCTTTTGTCAATTTTCCCCGTCTTTTCTCTTTAATGGCTTCTTTTAGTCGCTCTAATATTGAAGCGTAATATTCTCCGGTTATAGAAACACCTTTATCTTTATAATCAATCAACAATATTCCTTCCGAGTCCCAAAATACCGTTGCCATGAGTTTCCCAGCTGATTGTGACACTTTAAATTTCTTGGGAGGTGCTGTGCCCTTTTTATGCCACTGCATGGAGTCTTGTTTGGACTCAGGTTCATAATGATGAACCCAAGTTTCGTCTCCAGTAACAATTCCACTCAATACACCATCCTTGTCTTCATTACAGAGGTCCAAAAATGCACGCGAACACTCTACGCGCTGTTGTTTTTGCGGCGGCGTGAGCATTCTCGGCACCCATCTTGCGCTGACCTTAGACATGCCGAGATGATCGTGTAGGATTTTAAAAATTGTTGTATCGGATACTCCAACCATTTCTGCGAGTTGTTTCTTCTTTAGTCGAGCATCTTCGAGTACAATTTGTTCAACTTTTTGGATAAGTGCTGGCGTGGTCACCTCAATGCTCCTGCCCGACTTCGGGCCGTCTTCAAGGGATTCCCTTCCTTGTTTAAATAAACTATGCCACTTGTACACCATGGTTTTTCCTGGACAAGAGTCACCGTAAACCAATGACATCTCATTCATTATGGTCGCGACTGATTTTCCTTGCCTGGTAAGGAACTTTATAACGGCACGATATTCGATTTTTTCCATATTTCACTTTTCACTCCTGATTATGTTACTTGGTTGACGATAAGCTCAAAGACTAACTGTCTAATAACAATGAAACTTCGTATTTATACTAATCATGAGTCGCTGCACAGGCCACGCCCCCAATGCGCCTACTCACCCCTCTACAACCCGCTCATTCCGCGAATATAAAAACGCTCCCTCGTATATGTATACATACGCACATCATTATATAATGATATAAATAAAATACAAATAGATAAGAACACAAAAGTAAATAACAATGACACAATAAACACTTTAAAAATTATAAGGTACGTAAAATTATGTATAAAATCTGCTTCTCAGTTTCCGGGCTGGAACCGCATCACTTGTGGCGACGTTACGTACCCATTTGTATCATCTTCAGGGCTGAACTACTGCACTGAAACTGAGTTTCAGTGCACTATTACTTTATTAGATAGTGTGTTGTAGACCTTCACAGTTAAGTAATTAATACTTAGGTGACTTTTCTGAATGTGATGATATGGTATGACAAAACTCTTCTGATTTCTTGTCTTGTCATCATGAAATTCAATATTTAGAGAGCACTTATGGGATGATTTGTTAACGTACTCAACACAGGCACGTATATATAAGGATGACAGAGTAAGTATATTACAAATCTTAAATAGATTTTTGCAAATACTATTAATTGGTACACAAAAACAATGTAATGCAATAATAACCGACATTTTCTTAATAATGTTTCAAACACTCAACAACTAGAAGCCGTTTTTAGAAATTTCAATATATCATCAATACTTGGCCCAAAAGATGTCACTTTTAATGATATATATATATATATATATATATATATATATATATATATATATATATATATATATATATATATATATATATATATATATATATATATATACACTGCCGGCTATAAGTTTGGAATCAGTTCCAGTAAATTCATAAAAATTAAAATTTATCTATGTTACGTTCGTATTACTTTGATATAAGTACAAAGGATTATTCTTAAGTACATTATAAAGCTTTACATAAAATATGTAGTTTTAAATGCATTAATAGTTGGAAAATAACCAGAGATTAAGGAAACTCTGCGTGCGGTACTATTTATTCGAGCAGGTAACATTTCTGCATAATGAACGATTACCTGGAATGGACAAATTTTATTGCAGACCCTTCCCCATAAACCTTTTGTAATTACATTTAGTTTTTATATTTATAAGTATTTATACATTTTGAAGTAATGAGAATATTTTAGTTGCTTCGTATCATTTAAAGTGTGTAGACACATAAAAGTGTGTAGAATCAGTAAACATCGTTTGATTATAGCGAAGAGAAAGCAGATATCGCTAAAAAAACGTGTAGAAATTATTAGTCATCATAATCGGGGAGATTCTATACGGGATATCGCGAAAAGAATGAAGATATCGTACAAAGGTGTACAAAATACAATTGAAAGATACCAGTCTACTGGAGGGTATACGGACAGAAAACGATCAGGAAGACCAAAAATTACAACTCCTGCAGAAGATCAGACAATTATATTGACGTCGAAAAGAGATAGAAGATTAACGGCCTCGCAAATCCACGGTGAGTTTAACAGGGAGCGTGAAACTCGGATCTCTTTAACCACAGTAAAAAGGCGGCTCAGAGCGGCTGGACTGATGGGACGTGTAGCAGTTCGCAAACCGCTTCTACGTCCGCAAAATAAAATAAAAAGGCTACAATGGGCTAAGTTACACAAAGATTGGACAATAGAACAGTGGGAAAAGTACTATGGACCGACGAATCAAAGTACGAGGTCTTCGGTTCCAGAGGTCGGATATTTGTAAGAAGAACTGCTACGGAAAAAATGTTACCGCAATGTGTGGTGCCCACGGTAAAACATGGTGGCGGTTCTGTAATGGTTTGGGGATGTTTTTCTTCGGCTGGTGTAGGAGATCTGGTGAAAATCGACGGAGTTTTGAAAAAGGAGGGTTACAGACAGATTCTCGAACACAACGCTGTGCCCTCCGGTCTGAGATTACTTGGAGAAAACTTTATATTCATGCAAGACAACGACCCAAAACATTCTTCTCATTTATGTAGAGGATATCTCCAACAACAGGAAGCTGACAGTGTTTTACAAAACATGGTTTGGCCGACACAATCGCCAGACCTCAATTCAATAGAGCTGTTGTGGGAAGAATTGGATAGAAAAGTGCGTGAAAAGTGTCCGACGTCCCAGACTCACATGTGGCAAGTTATACAAGATTCTTGGGCAAATATACCCAATGAAACCCTTACAAAATTAGTGTCTCGTTTACCGCGATTGTGTGCTGCCGTCATTAAAGCAAAAGGAGGGTATTTCGATGAAAAGTCCGTTTAGTTGATAATAAAAATAAGTGGATGTAAATAAATAAAATTTGCTTTTTTTCCTGCTTATTTTATAATAAAACATTTTGTTATATTAATATTGTTTTATTTTTACAATGATTGTTAAAGCCACTACAATATTTTCATTATATTCAGAAGTGATTCCTAACTTATGCAAGTGATTCCAAACTTATGGCCTGCAGTGTATATATGTATATATGTATATATATATATATATATGTAGTTTTAGATTTAGCTAAAATTATTTTAGAAAAATCAATTATTGAGATCAATTATCGCCACTCAGCTGAATTAACATCAGACGATTTATGAAAATAATCTAGAACCAAAATTAAAAACTGGAAAGTTAATTCCACAATATCTATCTTCATTTGTTTATCCCATATCACCCAACAGTGATAGACAAATGGAGTAGATATATTTGGAGTTAATAACTAAGAACTCTGGTTGCACTCTCTTGCATTTCGAAAACTGCTTCAGCTGCCATTGAAGCATCCATCAGTATACCATACATGAACATGCTCTAGAATTTAGCTACATATTTTGCTCTACGAATAGAGGAAATAGCTGTGGCAAGACTGCGACACAAGTTTTCAACATGGCAGTCTCAAGTCGGGTTGCTTGTAATCTGTTGGTCCCAGAACCTAATATTGACTTTAGTTTCTCCCGCTACTCCTCTTGTTGCATTTGTTAGCTGTTGTGTTTTATTATGATTAAGTCTCAGGAAATTAGTACTAAACTATTTACCAGACTACCTCAACGTTTTCTCCATATAAATTTTTACGATCTCCCTGGACTAAACACTCATCGATATGGTAAGGAAATTGGGTAACTTTGCCCAAGGTAATACTATAAGGCATAATGTTGACAAAACAAAAAGAGCAAAGGTCTCAATATTGACCCTTGTGAAAGTGTACAGTATAACTAATCACTACGGGTTACAATATATCATATCTGTATAGTATGTAAAGTAACTCGATAAATATTTTTTTGTCGAGTCAAATATGTCTAAAATTACTGTTACGATGTAACTGCTACTATTACTTTATAACAGTAATTTAAACACGTACACCAGACTGCTTGAAAAAGAAATTATGACAAATAAAAGTGTTCGTACAGTTACCTCGTAATAAATAAATCAACTGAATTGCTTATAATTACTGTTAAGAAAAGATGCGAATTAGAAGCATTAGAAGTGAAAGACCTGTAATTGTTTAAAATTATTATTAGAAATAATTAAAGATTAAGATTCAAACCTTTCTACATTTTCAGCAATGTATCTTGTAATGGTCAAGCAACGGATGCCGATTTCGAAGGATAAATCGTTGCACTGTCTCATGATCTCCGCATGACTTTTTTCTCCCACTTGGACGTCGCTGTGTCCGATCACCAGCAGCTGAGCCACGGCATCGTACGCGTAACTCAGAAGGTCGGCTGCGTAGTCGCCTAGACTTTCCGAAGAACTCGGGTGATACAGGACGAGTTCTAAAAGGGCCACGCTGGCCGCTTCGTGAAATAAAACTGAATACGCAACAAAGGTATTTTCCGGGTTGGGACAGGAACGAAACAGTAACGGTAGAATTTTGTTCTTCCAAATGTTTACGAGTACAGCTTCGTGTACTAGAACCGCTATCTAGAATTTTCAAATTGGTAAATATTATGGTCGAGGAGTCTGTAAGTTTAGACTATTTCTAAATTGCAAGCGGTGATTCAGTTTATGAAATTGTATTGAGTGAGTTGTATAAAAAATCAATTGTAAAGGAAGATCATTTAAAATTGGCATTCCACCTTTTGAAGATGTTGGTTTCGTATATGAACAAGGGAAAGTAGAAATCAGGTAATTGAAATCATTGCAATATATCAGAGTAAGCCATATATTTATATTTGACTTGTGAAATAGCACGATCTTACTTTTTTACATCTAGACATTCGTGCAAGTAGAAGTTATATGAAGTGGAAAGGGTTTCCGTGGTATAATATGAGAGTAAATCCACAGAAAAATTCTACAATATCCAGTAATGCATATTGCCACCTGCTACATATAAATAAACAATAAAAGTACAATTTAATTCTATGCAGTGTTAAATATTGCTGTTAGTGAGGTGAAAACTATGAAATATGAGTTTTGTTGTAATTTAAGACGATTTATATCAAGATATTGGTTAGTCAATGTACAAGCTTACATAAACTGGAAAAAATTAACGCATCAGGAAAACTCATCACCGTTACTTCCAATTTTTTTCAAGTTTTAAATCATTAAACATTTTATGCAGTTGGCCTAGAATGTCCTTTGTTACTACTGATAAGCAAACGCAATTGTTTGACAAATGAAAAGTAACATTTTCCATTTGTCTACCAGTACGGTATTTAACGCTGTTTATAGTGATTTTTAAACGGTTATGAATTCAGTGATTGTTTCAGAAGATAATTCACTAATTTAATGAAATGTCTTGTCTAGTATACTTAGAGTAGAAGACATGGATCGTCCTCGCGACTAAGAAGAAACAGTGAAAGCGGTAGCTCTAGTTGACAACAGATGTAGCCAGCGATATATAGCTAACTTGCTAGGAGTTAGCCTATCAGTTAGTCGAAAGGCTAAATGATTCAATGAGCTTCGAAATTACTGTAGAACCCCAGGACAAGATCATAAGAAGTTTACATATGCAAGAGATGAATAATACATTACTCAAGCTGTCTTAAGAAACGTTTTCCCAATTTAGAGCTGAACAGTGGAAATGTAGCAATTTCGACACGAACAGTCAGGAGAAGTGAGGTTGTACAGTAGAAGACCAGCTATTGCACCATGCTCACAAGGAAACATGAGTTACTAGACTCCGTTTTGCAAAGGAACACCTAAATTGGACCATTGATGACTGAAAGCGAATTTTGTATTCAGATGAACCAAAGATCCTATATTTTGGTGAGCATTATCTTTCGATGGTCATGCAGGAGGGAGAACCATGAATGTACATTTCTACATAGAAAACATGTGATGCTATTTGTTTTATTTTATCGGAGACAATTTCATATTTATGCAGGATACCGCTAGGCTCCACGTTGCTGGAGATGCTCTGGACTATCTCCGATTTGTGAATATTCGAACTATAGGCAGTCCACCACATATGAACCTCATAAGCATTTATGGGGTGTACTAAAACGATAATTAGGCGACATATACCTACTCTCCCGAGTCGTTCTCCTTGAATGGAGGAATATCCCCCAGTAAACCATTCACAACTTGATCAATGGCATGCTCAGACTAATGAGTGCAGTTATAAGAGATAGAGGATATTCTACATGCTACTGAATTTAAATTCTTACGATTTAATTTCACTTTTTTTTTTTAAAAATTTTCATTGTTTAGTCACTGTTACACACACACACACACAGTAATACCATTTTAATTTATTAAACATTATCGTATGAGAATAAATTCTTATGTTAATAATACCTTGTTTTGATTTATCAACTTTTATCAGGTAAACTATGATACTATTAACGACTTTATTCTCAGTATGGGTTATCGTATCGTTTTGCAATACAGCAAAGAATGAAGAAACATTACCTCCTTCTTTTTTCACCCTTTGTTAAACATTAGTTGAAATAATTTAATTATGATATCGCATAGCTACCTATGATTTAAATATTCGAATAAATAAAAGTATTAAAAAGAAATTTTTCTGACGCGTTAATTTCGTCCAGGAGTTTACCACCGAGGACGAGGTATTTTCAGTAAAAAAAAGAAACAATAGGATAGTTTAGAGCTAAATTATAAACATCAAACTTCGAAAATTACAAAAGATACCTTTCCGAATGATACCAAGGCCTCCTTAACGTACTCTTCCTTTACAGCTGCTGCTTCCAAGACAGCTTCTTGATTAAGTTTCTGTAGTCTCTGATGCCATTCCAACCACCTAAAATTTAAACGAACAATGTAATATTGAAATAATTTATAAATCTTGTGAGTATTGCGGAGTAGACTATGATTTTATATGCATTCAAAGAAAAAGGCACACAGAGACATCTATAATGTTAATTAGATATTTACTAGAATTAAAACAAAGTAGCACATTTTTGTTGATTTTAGTTTTTCAATTTGTATATTCATATTTATTACTAATTCTGTAATAGTTATTTTGTTAGCAATTATTAAGTTTGCAGTACATGTTTTTGGAATTAAAGTGGTAGGCCCTGTAGTTTGTGCTCAGAAGTATTTATAGGTAACGGATTGGTAAATAAATTGTTAAAACGTGTGTTTAAGACAAGTTACCAGATGATATATTTTAAGATTTCAATTTCACTAACTTTCCCATGTTAATTAATAAATTTTTTGGAACATTTATCAATTGAGGACGAAATAAATATGATGTTATTAGGAAAATAATACGATTCTATAAGTAATTCTCTTAACATAACGTTTTACAATTACTAATTAAATACTTTTAGGTACGCCTTACTTTGTTTTGTTTAGACAATATAAAGAATCTTACTGCTTGGTGCCCAAGTCTTCGAGATTTGTCGGTGTCATTGTATCAATGAAAAAATCTACTTCGCTGGGAAGTAATACACTCTCCATTTGCTGCAACTTTGCAAGTTAAATATTTAAACTTCAAAATTAACTATGTCAAATTTATAGTTTCTATAGTTCTGTTAATTATTGTATTGATTAAATATTTTGAGTTTTGCTATGGCAACACTATATGGTAATTTACATTTAGATTTTTAATATCTGTTTTAATACAAATGGGATGAGTTTGTGTATAAACTGAATGTTTCTGAACATCTTAAGAAAGGGATGTTACATCTTTATGTACATCAAAAAGAGGAAAAAAATAAGAAACTTGGAATATAAATACTTACGATATGTAAACTGAATTCAACCTGTTTTCTCCTTTTGCAGTAAGAATTCTTTTGATGTTTAGGGCCCCCAAAAATTCTTAAGAAAATATTGTAAAAGTAATTGAAAGTTGTTTGTACAATGATTCTTGCATAACGCCATTTCAATTAAGAAAAACATTAAAAATTGGAATTTATTGAATATTATAAAGAAAAAAATATAAATAATTTTAAAATATGTTACGTCACTCTGACAAGGCGTTCGTAAGAATTCCTAATTCTAGTTCTACACAAATTTTTATATTATATGAAATCCTTTTTAAGAAAGTCATTTCCATGTTAAGCGATTTTTTTTTAAATAATAGCAATGAGTTGTGATTACAAAAAATTTAAATTAACTTGTTTTAAAAAAAAAAAAATTTCTAAGTTTATGGCGTCCTCTGTAATGTAATGGTAGAACTTTTTCATTGTCATACAAAGCAAAAGTTTTCTAGGTTTAAAACTTGGATTACAATTGTTAAAAGTTTGTACAATGGTTTTTAGATGGCGCCACCTAAATTAAGAACAAATTTGAATTTTTTAGTATTGTAAACGGAAAAAATATAAATAATTTCAAATATAATGTACATGTGATGACAAGTGCTGTTTAATTGTTTTTTAAATACTGTTCAAGTTAACTGGTCAATAGCTTTTATATCTCTTTCCATTTTAAGTTTCTAATGGTGAATATTGCGACTGGTCCACTCAGTTACAATAAGTTTGTATTCTGATCTTGAATGTTATCCTTATAGTAAAGTATTTTCAACGTTTCATGTAAACTTTGATTAAAGGCTGTGTGTAACCTGTTAATTGCTTGTTTCCAGGTAAGCATATTATCCAAATGCATTCCAAAATGTACCTTATTTGAAGACGGTATCTATTTTAGTGCACAGGGAAGCACTGATTTTGTTTTCCTTACAATACTGAAAACATATCTTGTTCCCTAATGGGATATTATAAAAAAATAAGCTTTTATATATTTTTAATGAATCCTTTAAAGGCATAGTATTTAATAATCGGACACAAACACTCAACAAACAATTAATATTGTACATTTTTATTTCATTATAAAATTTCATAATATAAAAAAAATACAATTTGTTTTTCATAGTACAATAAAAAAAATACAATAGTGAAATTTACACATCCTTAATAATTATTATTTATTGAATATTGAGCAGAGTTATCTTGATCGTTAATGATCAGAAGCTGAGAAAATAATAATTAATAATCATTAAAAAAAATTAAAAATAACATTAACAAACACAACCATCAATAATACATTCCAACTCTAAACTAGACAATACATCCGCACACACGCTCATGCACACATCCTTTTTACTGTCTTTCCTATCATGCTTACACAAAAATATATAATTTACAAGATTGTAGTTGTCGTATAATCAGTCATTTCGGGAGTGATTTCTTTTTATTTTAAATTCATATGTACAGAGGACGAATTTCTTTTCCAATCAGGCAAATCGCATGGGATATTCAAAAGGGTAGAGGAAGAGAAAATATTTATAACACTCACAACTAGAGTAACATGTACTTATTATTCACACAACACACGGGATGTCTTAAATTTAATCGTTTTTTTTTACACAATTGGCAAGAGTTAATTTTTTTATTTCGTTATTTCGAATATACATTTATAATGATATTGTTTTTGCGTCTCTGAAACAAAACAGTAGATCTTTTGTATTTTTGGTGTACAAAATTTAATCGAAGCATTTCGTTATTATATTTTGAACTGACATGTAACTTGCGATTCATATATTTCTAAAATAATGAATGATTAACGTTAGTATGATGTAACTTGCTTAAGATAAGAAAACCCCCAATTACGTTTTTCTAATTTCTTAAAATATATTTTGATATAAATATATTTTCTCGACTAAGCAGATAAGCTAATACCAAATTCTTTCTATAGGACTAGGCTGTAGTGTGTCTCAGTGCTTGCTCAAAATATTAACATAGGGAATTATTGGAGACCAGAAAAAAGGAAATGATACTAATACACCACGATACAAACACTGTTGATTAGTTGAACGCAATGCATAAAAAAGGTATTGCTAATTTTATCTTTTACATATATTAAAGTCAATTAATATCTTCATAATTTGTAACAGTTTAAGTTGTAACAAATTAGGTCATTCCTATTTACAATTTTATTTATGAAAGTAATCGTACAGACTGATTTTATTTTTAAAGTTACCGAAGTTTACATATTTAAAATTATTTCAATTATTATTAAATTATTTTAATTCTTCTCATTTTCATAATGCAATATTAATGTACGTACTATATATTGATATATGCTTTATGTTTGGCTTCGTAATGGGGAAGAATACTATATTAATATTATGTTTGGCGGTGTAAAAAAAAAGTAATGTGTTACAATTTTAACTGATTAGCAACCATATAATATTTGAAAGATTAAATTAGCACCTGTAATAGCACATACAGTACAATGATGTTACCAGTTCAGGTCAGAGTCCTATAAACAAAGCTGAATTTAGATAGTAGATTAAATAAATTGCAATAAGAATGTGAATTATATTGATCTTATTACACTGAATTTGAAATACAGTTTAGTTTGTTGTTAAACATGTTTGTTGCATCAGCAATGCGTTAAGAGTTTAAACGAATTTTTATAACCTAAAATATCAGTGAAAATCAATACATATATTAACGAAATAAAGACAAAATTATGCAATGACAGTAAAATTACAATTTAAAATTGCAAGTGTCCGTAATTAAATAAATTGCAATTATAATACTATTTCTTTGTGATTTTTAGTAATCTTATTGTTTATAAATTCCAGCATTTTAATGATTTCATCTGTTCCGTTACGTCCATAGAAACTGGTCAGCAAAGATAAAATTTATGAATTTTTGATGCGATACATATGTAGATTTTGTTCTTAAATGATATTAATAGAATAAAAAAAAAACTAAAGATAGATAACCCTTTAATTGATTATCGTAAATTGCCAATAAAGTACTTTTATTTATGTCATCGCAACTGTGTAGCACATATTGTAAAAATCAATCTATGCATTTATTGCACACCAATAAACTACAGTGTCATCATGTCCGATTTGAATAAGATGATTACTCTATATACGATGTAATTTGTACAAAACATCCTCAAAGAATCTCAATCGATTAAGCAACCTTAAAAATACGTTTGTCAGAATAATTCATTTTAACAGAACTCATCTTCTTCAGCAAGTTTCACTTACATTGTCACATACTTATTCTAATATGTTTCAGACAATTGTAAAATATATATAAAGGGTTAGTAGAGAGACGTCGATTTTCGTAAATGATATGTCATTACTATTTTGTACGTTTGTTGTGAGAAAATGTAACGAAAAACATGTAGTTGAGACTTTGTCACGTGTCGTAAAATAAATGAATTTAAATTATAAACGCCATACAACCGTGGTGTACAGCTGCCCGTTAAAAAGATGGCACTATTCACAGCAATTAAATACAACGAGAAAAAAATGAGTCCTTCTTCGACATTTTGGCACACTCTTCGCGTATTGTTCTTCGTAGTATATTTGTTTTCGTTTCTTTCTTCTTTCTATTTTAGTCTTAGAGTTCCTCGTTTGGGGTCGATTGCATTTCTTCCGTACTTCTCCGCAAAAGTCCGGTTTTCTCTTCTTTGACGCCGGCAGTTCCATTGTACACGGTTTCGTATACCGGGTTGACGAAGTTATTTGACTTAAAGGCAAAAAATAATTATTATTTACAGAGTGACAGTGCAAGAAGAATTTCGTTTAAGTTATTAAAATAGACTTAAGCTGTTTTTATTAAATCGTAAAAAAAAAACAGAAAATAGCGAAGTAGAAAAACGAGAATTAATCGTTACACTTCGTTTTGTGTTCGTTTCTGTATATGAATATACAAACATAATAAGAAACGGACGCCAATACCTCATGAAGGTAAAGTTAATTTGAGGATGGGTCTGATAGAGTAGTAATGTAATACGCCTAGTCCGTTTTAATTGAGTTATCCTTTGTACGTGATACAGGTAACAGATTTTCTTGAATGAATGTAGCGTAATGCAAAATGTCTTGCGTGAGGACTGTATAGGTCCAGCCACAGCTAGACACTTATGCGAGATGGAAGATTTCGTCAGACGATGGGTAAGGTGTTATCAGCAAATTCAAAGTGTAGACGATCATGCAAAACACCGCACTACAACAACACGGAAAGATAAAGCTATTATTAGCTTATAATAAGATAATCCGCGCTATCCGAGAAAAATTTAAATATTAGTTTAATGACAATTGGAAGCAGACTACGCGAACATGATATCTCTTATCGAAGCACAGTTATGAAACCGTTGCTGTACGTTAAATATTTACTACCGCACGTGATCTGCGCACAAGAAAATTCCGGCAAACATTGGTTCGATGTTGTGTTTGCGTCATTCTGAGCCGGTCATTTGAAAGGAAGACATGGTCAACGCATAGAAAACATTATACAGCGTACTCTAAAACAGTTAAAGTTCATGCCTGGTGTTGTCTTAATTGAACTTTGTGCGAATCTATCGGTATTTTGAACGTGAAACGAATAATAAAATTGTACTAAAAAGGACATCTATCAACGATAAAAGTGTGCTTTAAAGATAACGGTGTTGATTGGATTCTTACAGAACGGCAACGATCTAAAACTGTGTAGGGTGTAGACGGTTACATATGGTATTACATCAATGGCTTGGATGTTGTCCCTAGACGCCAACTTGAAAATGTTTGGACTCTTACAAAGCAGAAACTTCGCGGGAAAAGTTTATATGAAATTTCTCAATTATCTCGCGATATAAGGTAAGGGATGGCGCCCATTACATACGAATTATGCGGGATACGTGGGCAAGGTGAAAAGTTCTCGGCCTGACACAGAGATGGCGTTACAATCAACAGAAATTTATGTTTCCTGCGTATCTGCATGTGTCTTTAGTTCATATGAAAACTTTCAACTTGTTCTCTCAAGTAGTTTGTTTGCAAGAATTTTTGTAGTAGACGTCGTGCGTGTTATTTTTTTAAATGGATAAACTTGAATATCGTGCTGTTATAAAATTCTTTGTTTTGGATGGTTTAACCCCTATGGAAATTCATCCAAAGTTGACAAAAGTGTACGGGGACTCTGCTCCTTCGATGTCAACCGTTAAAAAGTGGGCAGCTGAATTTAAACGTGGTTGTACGTCCCTCGAAGATGACCCACGTGAAGGACGGCCAAAAACCGCAACTACACCAGAAATTATCGAAAAAGTACATGATATTGTGTTGGACGATAGGCGAGTGAAAGTGAGTGAGATAGCTGAGGCTGTGGGGATATCGGAAGAATGGGTGCGAAACATGTTGCACAAAGAATTAGAGATGAGAAAGCTCTGCGCAAGATGGACGCCGCATTTTGCTGAATGTCGATCAAAAGCAAATGCGCAAACGATTTTCGGAGCATTCTTTGGACCGATTTAACAAGAATCCGACCGATTTTGTGCGGCGATTTGTCACCATGGATGAGACATGGGTCCACCACTACACGCCAGAAACGAAACAGAAGTCGAAACAGTGAGTGGAAGCCGGTGGTTCAGCGCCAAAAAAGGCGAAGTCGATCGCATCTGCCGGAAAAGTCATGGCCAGCCTCTTTTGGGATGCAAAAGGAATCTTGTTAATTGATTACCTTGAAAAAGGCAGAACAATTACAGGCGCATATTACTCTAACCTTCTTGACCAGCTGGATGCCAAAATTCGCGAGAAGAGGCTTGGTTTGAAGAAGAAAAAAATCATTTTTCATCAGGACAACCCCCCCGCACACAAGGGTGCGTTGGCGATGGGAAAATTGCGGGATTTGAAGTACGATTTGCTCGGCCATCCTCCCTATTCTCCTGATTTGGCACCCTCAGACTTCCATCTATTCCCAAATTTGAAAAAATTTGTTTCTGGAAAGCGATTCACATCCAACGAAGAAGTTGAAAGGACCGTAGAAGAATATTTTGACAGCTTTCCAGACACTCACTTCCGGGAAGGAATATTGATGCTAGAAAAACGCTGGACCAAGTGTTTTGAACTTAAGGGAGATTATGTAGAAAAATAAAATCATTTCTTAAATTTAAATCGCAGTCTTTCATTGTCAGGCCGAGAACTTTTCACCTTGCCCACGTATTTGATGACAAGTATGCGAAATTTCTTTGAAGCTATTTTTAAAAATATCGAAGACTGAACACTATGTTAAATATTAGCACATAAGATGTACTTTGTAATAATATGTTAGCCTTTTTTTGGCAGAAATATTAGCCTGCATTTCTTATTATACAGTGTACGACAGAACTTTCCGACAAAACTAATACGTCCTACGTTTACTTAAAAATTAATTGCCTCTACTTTTACGTCAATAACTCTACTCACTCGATCTGAATCAAGAGTGAACGGTTCCGCATCCCTGTCCTGATACGTCGGATTGTTAAAGTCATTCTCTTGCAGTCTCTCGTGCGAAAACAATCTCCGCTTTTTCAAAAACAGGTAGGTCGCGCCGATCGCGACCATCACCAGTGCCATAAATAGTAGCGTGAGGATGACGTTCAACATCACGCTATGGTCACCGCTTTTATTTTCACTGCTCGTTCTTTCAAGACTGCTGATTCTCTCGCAAGCTTGTCCTTCGAACGGGGGCGGACATTTACAATGGGAACCCAGTTCTGTGGCTTCGCAAACGCCCCCATTTTCACACTCGGGCAAACACATAGATTTATATTCGCAGTTTCGGCCTTGATATGGTCTCCTGCAAGCGCAGTAGGGTTCGTTGCTGCCGTCGATGAAAGCGCACTGACCGCCGTTTTGACAGATTAGGAGACACTGGCGGGTGTCGTTGCCTTCGTAGACCTGAAGAAATTAATGTAGAAATTATATCTAAATGCAGACCGTTTTTCTAAATAATAACGACAAAATTAAATTAAAATTAAAGAAAACGAAAAGTGGTTTTACCTCGCAATGCGTTCCTTTCCAACCAGGCGGGCAATTGCATAAAAGTCCCTCGTTCAACCATGAACATGTACCCCCATTTAGACAGGGGCACGTGATATTTCCGCAACTAATGGGTGGATTCGGTTGAGTACACAAATTGACCTGGCACCTTCGTCCGATAAACATAGGCGGGCATTTGCATTTCAACTGCTTCGAGTCCATGATACATGTCCCTCCGTTTTGACAGTTCTGCACGCAACTGTCCTCCTCGCATCTAGTACCCGAATAACCGGGGTTGCAACGGCATTTAGGTCCGCTCTGCGTGACGTAACACCCACCATTCTTACTGCAGTATCCGTCGCACAGGAATCTCTCGCAGCGTTCTCCGGTATATCCCCTAGGGCATTTGCAGATTTCTTTAGCACCCTCTTTGGTACAGTAACCTCCATTATTACACGACAAATTCAGGCAATTTTGACATTTCGGACCTGTAAAGCCCGGTTTGCAACTGCAATGGGGCGCGCCGGGTCTGCTGCTGTAACATGTGCCGCCATTTAGACAGTATCCCTCGCATATGTTTACTGGCACTTCGCACTGTTCTCCCGTCCATTGCGGTGGACAGTTGCAACGTAACGTGCCTGGCGAATCGGGGTTCGGTACGTTTATGTGGTCGATGTAGCAGATGCCTTTGTTTCTGCAGAACTGCGAGCAGCGGTAGTGTTCGCAGAGTTCGCCCGTGTATTCCGGCGGACAGAAGCATTTAGGACCCTTGCCTTCTATTATTTCGCACTTCCCGAGGTTGCAGTTGAGCGGGCACTTCGGTGTTTTTGCACGGCAAGTCTGTAATAGTAATAATAATTCATTTTTAGACAATATGTTCATGGAGCTTCGATAAATAAGTTTGAATTTGTGGATAGAAAAGAAAGTAACTTTTACGTAAATTTTGAATTCTCGTAATTTGTCCCGTTCAAACTTGCATCGCTGCACAAATATAAATTTCTGACTCGTAGACTTTCACAATCGTTGCCCATACTTTTTTCATCATGGCTTCCGGGCTGGAACTGCGCTTTGGTAATTCTGCTACCGACGTTTTATCAGTACTTGTAGGAGACACCTTCAGAGCTTAATTACTGCTACTGTTTTCGTTGTTGCACTGAAGGCTGGTCTACACGGGTAGAGTAATTAAGCGAAGATTTGGTAGAGTCGAGTAATAATATTCTGATCGTTTTTGCACGCTTACATGGTTAGAGCTACTCGACTCTACCAAGTACTCGCTTAATTACTTTACTGAGTAGCTAGTTGCTGGTAGAGTGAAGCACTATCGCACTATTGCTCCCACCACTGTCAAAAACTCTCCAGCTCATTTTACCCGTGTAATCTCACCCAACTACGTAGTGTAAAGTAGTTAGTAGAGTTTGTATGACAATTTATGTGCTATACTCGTATTACGAATGTTGTACTTAAAAAAACGAACGTTTTAAAATGAAGTTCACAGAAAGTGAAACGACTAGACTAATTTTGACAGACACGGCCAGCTCAGATAGTTGACAGCTCACTCTACTGGTTACTAGCATTAGTGTAACCACAATTGTTTGAGTATTCAAGTAGAGCACCCTCTACTGGCTACTGTACTTTCCCTGGAACTCTACCCGTATAAACCAGCCTTGAGACTCAGTCTCAGTGTAGTTTCAGCCCGGAAGCCAATATGAAGAAAATGTGAACTTCATTTATGTAGGCTACTAGTACGAAGAGTAAACACATGTCTGGTACATAGACTTCCACGGTTGTGGTGCATACTATCTGCTTCTGGGCTTCCGGGCTGGAACAGCGTCACTGGTATATTCAGTGCGACAGACAGTAGCAGTAGTTCAGCCCTGAAGATGTCCCATGGGAGTGGGTACGAAACGTCGGCAGATATACCAGTGACGCTGTTCCAGCCCGGAAGCCCAGAAGCAGATAGTAAACACATGTATTTTTTACAGCAATTAATAAGTATTTCGACATTTTTATACGAAATAGTTTTTACATTTATAATTCTTTAATTTTTAAAACGTTACCTGATTGTACTCTCTACTCTTGGTGAAACTATAAAATTGAAAGCAAAATACACTTGGTATAGCCTCACAAAACATTTATTTCATTTCTCTGTGTACATTTTACCATGCGATGTCATTAGGAGACACAAAAGTCAAATTAAACAATACCAAGATGAATATTTTATGTAGAAAATCAATTTTCAACCGTGAGATCTTTCCGCGCATTGTTTTAAAACATCTAGGGGAGGATTTGAAATTGAGAAAACAATTCCTTTTAAATCTAATTTTCTTCATATTTTCGGTCGATTATGGTTTTTTCGCTGGCTGGCGACTATAAATTTTCTCTACGTATAATCGAGATTGCAAAGTTCTTCTCGAAATTTTGATGTTATCTGCTTCTGAGACGCGGAGCATCTATCTAATAGGTCGCTGGCTGTCGATTCTCTGATTTTTTAACAATTAATTTGTCTCCACTATCCGTTTTCTTTTGCGTCTACAATGAATGCAGTCGCTCGAAGTAAGTAAGTTTGCTACAATTAACTTATAAATGTGTTTAATCCAGATAAAGGTGTTTAGTGGTGGTTAGAATACTGAGAATTTTATAGTTGTTATAAGGTGTTATCGCCAATACTATAAGAGAAGATATTTTAACAAAAAAAAAATATATTTTCTCTACTTGCTAAATAGCTCGAAATATGTCTAAGAAATGCGAATGGCCCTAAATTTAATGCGCGATACTGTACATAAGAACTCATTGTAACATTGTCTAGTTTGACTTTTGTTATCTCCTGGTGATACCGCAAGGTGAAATATACATATAGAAGTGAACGGTTTTATTTTTAGTTTTATTATTTTTTAATTTTCGATTACCGATCAGAATATCATGTTTTGAGCAAGCGCAATGGCATTGTCAACTTTCTTACAAGGCGACTGTGTATTGCTTCATCTTCAAGGAAGTTTCCACCCATACTCACTCTTTCGCGAATGTAAGAAGGGGATGAAAATTCTTCATCGATATTATCCAAACTATTTTTAATTTGAGGTATTAGGCATTCTTTTGTTAAGGTAAATATTGATGTATTGATACATAAAAATGGGACGAAAGTTTATGAAAAACTTCCTTACCAAGTTATATTTCTCGAATCCATCCGCGCATGTACACGTGGCACCGTTCGGACTCAACAAGCAGAATTCGGAATAATGGCAGAAGTCCTGACACCTATCGGTGATATTGTGATTCTGTCTGTTCTCCTGCACGATCAATATGTCTTGTAGTTTCGGCAGACCCATCGCTAAATGCGTGTTGTTCACGGTTTGTCCGAATTTGTTCAAACGGAACACGTTGTGCGTGTATTGCGTTGTTACATACAAATAATCTTCGAACACCTCTATTTTGAACGGCTGTATATCTGCAAATTTTCGATAAAAACACACTATTGTATGCCACGAAAGAGTTAAGTCGAATTCTATATTTACCGGCGTTGAAATGATGAGTCACGCGCCTTATAGTTCCATTGAAGTTAACAGAAGCGATAATCCTTGCTTTGGGATCAGCCCAATACAAACGCTGTTTTGGATAATCAACAGCTAGTCCTGTAGGCCAAATTATATTATCCACTAAAACTCTCCTCTTGTTACCATCCATGTAGGCAGTTTCTATGACGGCTTTCGGACCCCAATCCGCCCAAAACAGTAATCCTTCGGCAGGGGCCAAGACTATATCTCTGGGATCTTTCATATCTCCGTTGATCAGCGTATAAGATTGAGATCCGTTGAAGGTAGATACCACTATCCTATTGAGGTCGGTGACGTAAATCTTTTGACTGATCCAGTCCACCGCTAAGCCTCGCGGTTGCTTCAAGTCGGATAAAACGGTTCGGATGCCCGTCTCTCTGACCGTCCGGTATCTTGCATTCATCTGTATGACCATGCTTTCGACTCTTTTGTTGTTGTTATTTGTCCAGAAGACGATTATCTGTTCGTTTTTATGGTAGACGTCCACCGTATCTACTTTATAACCTATTAAGGGGTAATAAAAAATTTATTATTAATTTTTAAATACACTTTTTAATGAGGATTAAGTTGGGAAACAAGATGTGAGATTTTGACAGATTAAAATTATTAAAAACTCGGGAAAATTAAATATAAGAACCTCTAACACGTTTCGAAGGCTTATGGGCTTTTAACAGGTCATTCTGTAACGAATATTGGGTGTCACAATTCTCTGACAGTTGTAGCGATGTACTAAGATTACATTCCGTGATTGGACTACGAATGATGTTCCACATACATGCGTCTCGACGGCACTAGTTTGTCAACAGAGTAGTAACAAGTACTAATTTTACAACAGCCTAAGCGAAATTGTGATTTGAAAAATTCTATCGGTGCTTGACGCGGTTCGAAATCCTTTAACTTGTAGTCTAGGCACTTGCCGACTAGATCAACAATAACCTCAAGTTCTGGAATAATAATCAGAGAATGTTTCGGAATTGTTACAAGATTCAACAAGCACAGAACACACTGGCGGCTGTATTGTCAATTCTGAGTACGCTGTAGATATAGACGAAAGTAATTTTACCACACTGCAAATTTTAACGATTTTTTAAGAAACAAAAACAGGACAGAATTTTTCGACAGATGAGTTTATTGCAAAATCGAAAGCCAAGAAATAACCGAAACTAAATCTGAAGAATAACCGAAAATTGTAAGAATAGCAGCATTGACATTATACTACTTTGTGCTGAACATAAAGGCTTCAATATACTCAAAAAAATGCCAGCATACACTGGTACAAATAATACGTTTAGTCATTTGAAAAAGCTTTTATTCAACTACTAATTTAAGTCGTCTACTATTAGCAATGTATCAAGCACATTTACCAAACATTTAAAAAATGTTAAAGTTCAAAAAGTACTTTAGGATCAAATAGAAAGGTATTTTGAGTAAATAAAATACTTTTTTATTTGTTATTTCTCCGTATTTGTGTTTTATCAGTAATTCTCTTTGGCACAAGGAAGAAAATAGACTTATTGGAATAACAAAATAATACATTGAATATATAAAGTAGTGAAAGAGATACTCCCACTCGGATAGAAGTGAAAGCACTTATGTCTTTTTAACCTCCATTGAAAAGCACATCTGTTGACAAAGCAAACAGCAACGATAGAAGGTAATACAAAGATCGAAACGATAATATAAAACAGTAAGAGAGAAATTCGTTCATATAGGTGCGAATGTAAATGCGTAGTTGTTTGTCTTCGGCATTCTATAAATCAAGCAGAAAAAAATATTGAATGAACTCTTTATTTTTGTTAAAAGAAAAGCATTTGCTCCTTATCTTGAAATTCTCATAATTTAATGCAGTAAACAATTGTAATAGGAAGTAAAATAATTTAACGCTTTTTAAGTGTTTTCTCTAAGTGAGCACGGGACCAAAAACCTATAAAAAGTAACATAGCGGTCCGCTGTCATATTTTATCACCTCTATTACCTTCTTCATGTAATCACATCACAGCCTATGCGAAATTTAAACACCCAGGACGTAACAAGCAGTTCTGAACTGATATTGAACACATAAAGAACCAATTTTGACTGATAAAGAACGACTTTCAACTGGTAAAGAACAGCTTTTAACTGATAAAGAACAGTTCTGAATTAATATTGAATTATTCAGAATTGTCAATAAACAGATAAAAGCTGTTCTTTACCAGTTAAACGATGAGTTAAAAGCCGGTCGTTATCGAGCAAAAACCGTTCTTTATCTGTTCAATGTCAGTTCAGAACTATTTGCTACGTCCTGAGCGTTTAAATTTCGCGTGTGCGTTGATGTGGTCATGTGTGGGACGTAGTGAACGGGATAAAATCTCACAGCGGACCCCTATATTATTTCTTATGGGTTTTTGGTCCCATATTCTCTTAAGTTTACTACTGTGTATCGCTTTATGTTTATTTAACCAATTATTAGTTAATTCATTTATGAAAAAATTACATTAAATATTTTTTTGAAATAAGAAATTGATTTTTTTCAGTTTGTTTCTCAATTTACAAAGTTACAAACCTTGTGCGCTAGTTAACACATGCTTGCCGAAGAGTTGATTGGCCGCGCCAGCCTTGTAAGGTGACATCATTCTTAATTCAGCTTCCACCACTAAAACTAAAGTGGCCTCTTGTCCATACGCCTGGCATCCTCCATCCGGAGTTTTGTGGAAGCCATTGCTACATTTGCACACGTGTGTCTTGTTGGTACTCTTCAGACAGAGTTGCGAGCAAGTGTTCCACTGACATATCGAATCCTCGCACTCCATTTCGTCGCTATTATCCGTGCAGTCGTCTTCTCCATCACACACCTCCGTCTTATCGATGCAATGGCCCAGGTCGCACTTGAACTGGTCCGGCGGGCATCCGAAGAATATGTGCGGCATCTTGCACATCGTGGATTTTTCGTCGGAACCGTCCTTGCAGTTGTTGACTCCGTTGCAGATTAACTTTAACGGGATACAGGTGTTATCGGAGCAGCGGAAGGTAAGCGGGGGACACGCTAATTTGGCACACAGCTTGGGATCTTCGTCGGAATTGTCGTGGCAATCGTCCTGGCTGTCGCATCGCCACTGTTCGTTAATGCACAGACCGTTGGCGCATTTAAAACCGTTGTCTGCGCAGGTGTCGCTGCAATTTAACTCGTCAGAACCGTCCGCGCAGTCTATATCGCCGTCACATTTCCATTCTCTGGAAAAAATGCACGAATTTTGCTAAAGAATCGTGTGTTATGACAAATTTAAATGATGATTGATTACGCGGGTTAAAAACGGAAGTATTTTGTTACAATACTTACTGATGGATACACAATTTCGGGTCGACACATTGGAATTCGTTGGGATTACACGTAGTTTCACAATCTTCTTCATCTGATCTATCGTCGCAGTGATATTCACCATCGCACCTGTGCGGTCCCGCTATACAACGGCCATTTTTACACCTGAATTCCGATTCCGAACAATTGCGAGGCTTACAACCGATTTCATCCGAACCGTCTCCGCAATCGTTGTCGTAGTCGCAGTGCCATCTACCGGGAATGCATTTATTGTTGTCGCATTTGAAATACGTCGGATCGCACGTGTGAAAATCGGGTTGTGTACAAGTGTCGGGCTCATCTCCTCCATCGGAACAGTCTGGATCCCCGTCGCACTGCCAACTCGTGGGTATACACCGGCCGGATTTGCATTTCATTTGATCCGGCAGGCATGTGCGATTCTCGCAGCCGTCGAACTCGTCCGAGTTATCGCCGCAGTCGTTGTCTTTGTCGCACAGCCAAACGACCGGTATGCACTTGTCGTTTTGACATTTGAACTGGTTCGATGGGCAAGTGACTGGCGGGCAGTTCATTTCGTCCTCGCCCAGGGGACAGTCGACCTGCTTGTTGCAGCGTTGGATGTTTGATATGCACTGGGGTGGAATCGTATCGTTTCCTTTGCATCGGAATTGAGTGTTGAGGCACGTATAGTTGTGGCAGTTGTTTTCGTCGGATTTGTCGCCGCAATCGTCCTTTCCTGTTAACATTTTTGAATTAGAATTATATCATTACACGAATGTTTAATCTCTAGGATAACTCTTATAGATTATTAGATAATGCTTAGAAAACCGCTTCATTATTTCTTGGAATAAACGCACTGCCGATTAGATATTTGCAAACAATGGCGCACTTTCGATAGCAAAATTCGTATGCAAGGACTAACTGCAATCTTTACGGTGAATACTATTAGGTTGGCAACTAAGTACTTTCGGTTTTGTAGTATAAAATAAAACACTTTTTTTTAAAACAAAGAATAGTTTTTAATCAATTATATATTTTCCATTTTGCTCAATGACCTTCTGCCATCTTTCTTTCAGCTGCATGATTCCGCGCCCATAAAATTTCTGGTCCTTATCAGCAAAAAAGTGAACCAGGTGCGAGTGAAGGTCATCGTCATTTATGAAAGTTTTACCATTCAAAGAATTCTGCAAACTTCGAATTAAATGGTAATCAGATGGTGCTAGATCAGGGCTGTATGGGGGATGTGGCATCACTTCCCAGCCAAGCTCCAATAGTTTCCCACGAGTTGCCAAAGATGTGTGAGGCCTTGCATTATCTTGGTGGAAAACTACACCTTTCCGATTTGACAGTTCTGGCCGTTTTTCTTTGATTGCTTCATCCAGTTTCATTAATTGTTGACAGTAAACATCAGAATTGATCGTTTGGTTCCTTGGAAGCAGCTCAAAAAACACAACACCTTTGTAATCCCACCAAACTAACAGCATGATCTTTTTTGGATGCAATTCAGCTTTCGATGTGGTTTGAGCTGGTTTATCGTGTTTGCTCCATGATCGTTTTCGAACTATGTTACTGTACAGGACCCATTTTTCATCACCAGTGATGATTCTTTTTAAGAAAGGGTCGGTTTCATTTCGTCTAAGGTGCATATCGCAAAAGTTGATTCTTTGTGTTAAATGAATTTCTTTCAATTCGTTAGGTACCCAAATATCAAGCTTCTTAACTAGCCCAAGACATTTTAAATGTTTTTCAATTGTTGTGTGCGATACATGTAGCCTCTCCGCAACCTCTCGAACAGTTATATGACGATCCTCTTCAATTATGACTTTGATTTGGTCATCATCAACTTTAGTAGGCCGACCAGAACGTTGCTCATTTTTGAAGGAAAAATCTCCAGAACGGAATTTTTTATACCAATTCTGACACCTGCGCTCTGTTAAGCAATTAGCACCATAAACTTCACATATCTTTTTGTGAGCCGCAGCAGCTTTCTTTCCTTTACGGAAATAAAATAGTAAAATATGTCGAAAATGTTCGTTTCTGCACTCCATTTAAAATTAACCCACAACTAATAGCTTTAATAAAAATCACGCACTACTTTCTTCTGAAGTTACGTCAATGTGACTAGTATCACGCGAAAAACGGTAAAGTACAGCACTAACATACGTTATACAAAAAATAAAGCAACGCTCTCTATCAGTAAAAACCGAAAGTACTTAGTTGCCAACCCAATACATCGTCAGTGTGTATCTTACTCGGGTGTCGAATGCAGTTTATTTCAAAAACAATCACGTAGTGGTCTTTTAGGAATTCTGACTCAACAAATATCGTACCAATACTTAAAATATTATCTTTAACTTACCATTGCATAGATTCGACGGATGCAGACAAACTTCGTTATCACACTGGAACTCTCCTGGTTTACATTTAAATTCCCGGCAATTCTCCGGCTCGTCGCTTCCATCACCGCAATCATTTTGCGTATCGCACTGCCACCAAAACGGTATACACTTGAACGTGGTAGCGCATTCGAAATGAACGGAAGTACAGTTTGATATACAGGAATGACCGTCATCAGCCAGAATGAAATTCTCCGGACATGTGCACCTATAATAGGGCTCCCTGGGCGTAATCAGGCATAAAGCCGAACAGTTGGCGTTCTCGCAAGGATTTTTACGTTCGGGTTGCCTAAAGGGATGATACACCCTCAAGTCCATCGGTCTATGCACCATAACCGACAGGGTTTTCGTTTGATTGCCGTGATACTTGTGACATCTCTCCACTGATTTCGTCTCCCAGTCCGACCAATAGATGTAATCCTCCCAGACGGATATGGCGAACACGTGATGTAGGTGTAGATCGGGTATTTTCGTTCTGCTAGCCACGATTCGCATATGCTTTCCGTTCAAATCAGAGACGGCGATGTAATCTTCACGTGCGTCCGCCCAGAACAGCTCGTCGGTATCGAAATCGATTGTCAACGAGTTCGGCCAACCCAATTTCTCTCTGACTATCATCTGCGGGTTCGAACCGTCCATGCCTGCCTTGCCTATATGTACGTCCTTACCCCAGTCAGACCAGTACATGTATCCTTTGAGAGGATGCAGCGCCACAGCTCGAGGTTCTTCCAAGCCTTCTGCCACGAGAACGCGTCTATACTTGCCGTCGATAGTTGATACTTCCAAAGTGTCCAAGCCCTGAGATTGAAGAATAAATAATAAGCGATTTGATACTATGTTTATACAATAAAATTTCTTTTCGGACAGATGTGTGTATATTAAATTTAAGATTTAGAGGAATTCTAACGCCACCTTTGCATCGAACGGCATTTTATGGACGATTTTCACATTAAATTGCTGAAGTTTATAATGCAGTGCCTGGTGAATTTAAACTTTTCTCTACGAAACATTCTAGATTCTTGTTGAAACAGAAAGTGCTGTCTGGATTGCAGTTTGTGTCTTTTTAAATAATGTTGCTATAAATTATTAGTTTGATTTACATTTACTTTGTATTATCATTAAATTTGTTTCTCTGGTATACGTTCAGAAAACAACTTTAGATTATCTTTAGGCATGTGTTATTTTAATTTGGAAGTTAATTCTGGGGTGTACAAAAAGAACAACTTTGTTGGCGAAGTTGTATACATCCTGTGATTCCCAAAAATTTTTATTAGCTTTTTTTTTGGGATTACAATAAGTTTTTGTATATTTTCTTTTTTTTTTTGGAAATAAACTATTATTATTATTATCAATTATCAATATTACCAATGACTTAAATTCCATGTAACAAAGTAACGAGAGAGAACTGTACGTCCATCTCACGGATAAAAACGAAACTGGTATAGATAGAAGTGAAATCAATCTCAAGTGTCCTGTACTGGTACCACAAAAGTCCCTAAACTAAGGTAATTCGATGATTTAGTATTACCGACCTTGATTATGCAGTTTCTTTTTGGAATCTAGTAGTGTTTCCAATTTAATTTTCTTTTTCTGCGTATGGACACTTGAGATTACTCACCCAGTATAACACTTTCATTTCTATCCGAGAGATGGATCTTATTGCTTTGTATAATCGTTTCTATAATTATATCCACGAGGTACGTAGAATCGCCAGAGTAACTGATGTGAAATGATGTAGAAAAGCAATACCGTATTATTGCTGTTTTCGATAGTAGGTCTTCCACTAATTACAAATTATATATAATGACAACGACTAACTCTTCAAACTTACTTTATCACACCAATAAATGTTTCGTCCAATCCAATCGACGGCAAGACCGTCGGGATTCTGCAACGTGGCTGAATGCAAGGTGTAAATCGTGCTGTTATAAATGTCGTTGGGGTTCTTCGAGCGAGCGCACATTTTCTTAATGGTACTTCCGTTCCTGGTCACGTCCGACCAGAAAAAACACTGCGTCTTCCAGTCGAAGTCCAAGGCGACGGCGTTGGTCAAATTGTGCACCAACAGCGACACGTCACCTACCAAATCCAACTTTCTGATGTAATACCGATTCGCCAATATTAACTTTGCAGCCACGGTCGTGTTAGCGCGGCAACTCTTCATGTCAGGTCTCAGGATGTAATTGGGGGAACAGGAGCAGTGGTAGGAACCCTCGGTGTTCTTACAATGTTGGCTGCACGGTTTTTCTTCGCATTCGTCAACGTCCTTGCACTTGTTGGGTTTCTCAGGATTGATCTTGTAACCCGGTGGGCAGGCGCATTCGTACCCTATGGGCTTGTCGATGCAGATTTTGGAACAAGGACTGGGTGTTGATGTGCATTCGTTGATATCTATACACAAGGTAGATGTATTACAAATAAAAGTTGTGTACTCTATAATTTTGTTATTTATTTATATTTTGCCCAACAGAATTTCTTCCATTAACAGGGCAACACTAATCATACACATGCACAAATGTGTTCAAGAAGAACAAAAAGTAAATATAAAATTTCTTAAATCATAACAACAAAGAACATAATAAATCTTTACATGTAAGTACCTGATTAAATAAAAAATAAATACAAAAGTACAGAAACAAGCAGAGAAAAAAGAAAACTCAGCAAACCCCCTACTTGTCCTCAATTGCTAGTCTGAGTAAAGCTCTCATGGAGTCATTATGAATATCTCCTGCACAAAATATTTTATTAAAATTACTGCACATTACATATAGAGTCGACTTTAATATATTACATCAGTTCTAGAAGGTGGACAGGAAAATGTCGTGCGATAACGAACCGACAATCGAGGAATGTGAAAATTCAATTCTTCAAGGAGCGAAGGACAATCGACGTCATTATGTAAAAGTTTATTTAAAAATATTAAACCAGTAGAAATGCGTCTGTCTTCTAGCGAGGTGATACCAAATCGTTGAAGCAGTTCCGTCAATACCTTGTGCTGGATAAAAGCCCTTAACTCGAAAGGAGAGATATTTTAAAAACTGTCAAAAAACTTATGCGATGGATAGAACTGGATAATTGTGTTTACCCGACAGAGACACGCCGTCGCGTAACGACAATAGATACGAACAAATACATGTTATCTAATCGGATATACTTCCCGTTTCAGTCAGGGAGAGGCGGTTATCCAGAACTGGTGCTGGATTGAATGATATACTACTTTGGGCAAAAAATAGTAAGACTTTGTTGTTAATTTATTCTTCCAATTCTATCTTGTCCCCCTCAAAGTAATCCCCCCTGGCCTCAATACACTTGTGCCAACGTTTCTTCCAATTTTCGAAACAGTTGTTAAAGTCAATTTCAGGAATAGCCTTCAATGCGCGTAGCGATTCACGTTTAATGTCTTCAATTGACTCAAAACGGTTTCTCCGGAGCGGTCGTTTGAGTTTGCTGAATAGCCAGAAGTCACACGGAGCTAAATCAGGCGAATACGGTGGTTGCGGCACGATATTGGTTGAAAATTTGGCGAAAAACTCACGAAGAATTAATGCAGTATGCGACGGTGCATTATCGTGGTGCAAAAACCAAGAGTTGTCGGCCTATAATTCTGGCCTCTTTTTACGAATAGCATTGCGCAAACGACGCATAACACTCAAATAGTATTCTTTGTTCAAAGTTTGGCCGGTCGGAAGGAATTCGGAGTGCACCACACCTCGATAATCGAAGAAAGATATTCGGCCGATTGATCGTCTGTTTCCGGGTCGTAAGCGTAGATCCAAGTCTCATCTTCAGTTATGATGCCTTTCATTTTGTCTTGATAGTCGAAAAGCATTGTTTCACAGACGTCAACGCGACGCTGTTTTTCGACAAAATTGAGTGATTTTGGAACAAATCGTGCTTTCACTTTTCTTTCAAATGATCTTTCAAAATGGTTTTCACTGATCCTTCCGATATTCCAACGATGCCAGTAAGGTCTCTGACTGTTAATCGTCGATTCTCAAGCACCAATTCCTTGATTCTATTGACGTGTTGATCATCAGTTGATGTTGATGGCCGTCCTGGACGTGGTTCGTCAGCAACGCGTTCTAGACCCTCTTTGAATAACTTGTACCAATCAAAAACACTTGCTCGCGACAAACAATTATCACCGAAGGCCGTTTGCAACATTCTGAACGTTTCGGCACCAGAAATTTGATTCCGTACACAAAATTTAATGGAACTTCTTTGCTGAATAATTTCACTCATTGTAAAAATCGCCGAATGCATTTTTTGTACTTCATAAAGACAAGCGTATACTAAACACTAATAATTATTTTGGTGTGACATTTGGCACAGATGTCACTGGCAGTCATACCAACCTAGAAAAAAAATATTTCGACGAATGGGTTTTCGCGCGAAATTTAAAATAAAAAGTCTTACTATTTTTTGCCCACAGTAGTAAGAATGTTAAATTGGGCCATTTTTTTTAGTGGCAGAGATTTAAGAAGAGTAAGAAATCATTTCATCCCTGTAGCTTAAATATACAAACATCATCCAGTCACATTATGATCCAGGCGGCTTATTTATTTCTTTAAATGAGAGTGTTTGTTCTTCATTCGTAATTTGTATTTATCCAATTTTATGGCGGCTATTGAAAGACTAGTTTTAAACATTTACAGAAAGCAAACAATTCACCGGTTTTATATAAAATTGGACCGAGTTAATGTGAAGAATGACATTTGGCGCAAGTCGCAAGTGACTTGCGTCAGTTTTAAACTGTAGCGCCATCTCTTAAACGTTTATCTAACATATCGAACCAATATCATATTTCTCCTCCTTCATAAATATTAACTTTGTGGAACTCTTTAATTAATCATACAAAAATTTAAAACAATGACGGTTTCTCAAGTTGTTTGCTTAAAGATTGCGTCGGTGTACTTGCTGCTCCCTTGTGCCAACCATTCAACAATGCACTTCGTTCGTGTATTTTTTTCGAATGCTGGAAAATTGGTGGAATGATTTATATACATTTTTCCGCAAATCAAATCTCTGCTATCCACACATCAACATATTAGGTGCGCAAATAAGTTCTCGCTGTTTTTCAAGAGATGGCTCCAGTAGTAAGTGCTGGTCGATTGTGACGTAACCAAACGTCATGAACCAAGCTTAGACAAATGGTAAATAAACCGCTTTTACACTTTAGTGATTTTGTTTTTGCGTCATATACTTTTGGTTGTGTGAAAATGTCTGATTTTGTGCCAAATAATCGTCATTTGCGGGAAGTGTTGCTTTTCTTCTTTCATTCGAAGAAAACGGCGGCTGAAGCGCATCGAGAACTCCAAAAAGTTTACGGATATGCTGCTCTAAGTGAAACAACGTGCCATGATTGGTTCCGTCGCTTCAAAGACGGTGATTTCGATGTTGACGACCGTTCGCGTGAAGGAAGACCAAAAACCTTCGAAGACGCTGAATTGAAGGCATTGCTCGATGAGGATCCGTGCCAAACGCAAAAGAGCTTGCTTCAGCATTAGGAGTTACCCGCCAAGCCATTTCCCAGCGATTGCATGCGTTGGAAATGATTCAAAAACAAGGAACTTGGGTTTCTTATGATTTGAAGCCAAGAGACGTTGCGCGTCGTTTTTTCGCCTGTGAACAACTGCTCCAGCTGCAAAAAAGGAAGGGTTTTCTTCATCGCATCGTTACGGGTGATGAAAAATGGATTCACCAACCCAAAGAGAACAAAATCATGGAGACTGCCCGGTCGTGCTTCTACGTCGTCGGTTCGGCCGAATATTCACGCTGCGAAGGTTTTGCTGTGTATTTGGTGGGACCAGGGTGGTGTTATTTATTATGAGCTGTTGAAATCGAACGAAACCATCACTGGGGAATGATATCGAACTCAATTGATGCGATTGAGCCGAGCACCGCGCGAAAAGCGGCCACAATACAAGCAGAGGCACGAAAAAGTGATTCTACAGCATGACAACGCTCGGCCTCACGTTGCCAAACCCGTTAAAACCTACTTAGAAACGCTCAAATGGGAGGTCCTACCCTACCCGCCATATTCCCCAGATATTGCGCCGTCCGATTATTACTTGTTCCGTTCGATGGCATATGGTCTGGCTAATCAGCAGTTCCGCTCATATGAAGACATCTCAAAATGACTTGATTCGTGGATAGCCTCAAAAGACGAACACTTCTACCATGACGGTATTCGAGCTCTACCAGAAAGATAGGAAAAAGTTGTCGCTAGCGATGGACAATATTTTGAATGATTCATTTGTAAACATTTTTTCACAATAAAGTTGCATTTTCATCAAAAAAAAACAGCGAGAACTTAGTTGCGCACCTAATACATTTTTCCGCAAATAAAATCTCTGCTATCTACATATCAACATAGTTTTGTTAATAATTAAGAATATTTATTCAGTTTATATCGGACAACATTGATAACAATATTCAAGTAGACGTAATTTTTATCGACTTCTTTAAGCGTTTGGTCAGATAGATCATTCAATAGTATACTTCGTTTCAAAAAGAAGGAGACAAATGTCCGAACAGAGCCAAATGATAGTTAATTCTTATTGGTTGAGAGCAAGGCGACATAACATTGCAGATCTCCCAACTCTCTTTCTTTTTGGAACAGAATAATCACACAAACTTGCTAAAACTAGTTTCTCGCCGTTATTTGTTTTTGTTATTTCAATCTAATTTACATATTTTATAAAGCTAACTATGTTTATTACACGGGTCACAAATCTCAGCTTTTTCACTCCACATCTGGGGTTCCGCAAGGGTCAAACCTCGGACCTCTTTTGTTGTCTATTTTTATGAACGATCTTGTTGAAGTGCTCGACTGTTGGCAGACGATTTGGAAATATTTCACGCAATACATAATGTCAATGATTACGCTCATCTTACAAAATAGTTGGATGGTATCCAGACATCGTGCACCGATAACAGGCTTCACTCGAATATTTCTATTCGCTTCAATTACACTTTGAACAATTCTTATCTTGAAAAATGCTGTGTAATTAAGGATTTGGGTCACATTTGATTCAAAACTAGTATAACTATCAAATTCTTCACATCAATTGGTAGCACATTACCACTCTATTTTTCATTTGTTAGATACAAACTTGAGTATGAGTCATTGGTGTGGTAACCTCTTTATAAAACACATATTTATGCACTGGAATTATTGCAAAGGTACTTTCTAAAGAACCTTTTCTTTCGTCAGTCTGGAAACTATCCTCGGGGCTACTGTAATATTAAACTATTGACTACTTTTAACATTGAACCACTAGAGCTCCGTGGACACTATGATAATATAAAATTTCTTATCATCTTCTTTATAGTAGAATTGACGCACCTGAAATTCTGCCAAATATAACTTTTTGGTTCACAGGCAAGCAACTAGACTTGCGAACACATTTCGTCTGCCATCTCTAAGAACAAATGTATTGGTTCAAGGTCTGTCTATAGAATATGTGAGTATTTTAACAACTTACCATCTGTGGACATAAATTATACTCCTCTACCAACAATACTGATTCAGTGCACTTACCACTTTCGTATTCTATAAGTACACGGGCGTTCATTATGTGCTTGTATTGTATGCTCGTATGTATGTATATGTAAAATCGGGTGAAAAGAAACAACTTACTACACAATTTTTCATCACTAAAATCGCCGCAGTCATCTTCACCATTACAGAGAAGAGTGCTATTGATGCATACTCCATTGGTGCATGTGAACCAACCCTCCCCTTGACAGTAATTCTCGTTGCTCTTGCAGATCCGGCCCTCGTCGTTTCCATCCGGACAGTCCTTTTTCCCGTCGCATAGGTACTGCTCCAGAATGCAGTGCCCTTTGCGGCATTCGAACTCGCCCGGTCCACACTCCTCGAAGCAGTGCTCCGGCTCGTCGCTCTTGTCTTTGCAGTCGAAATCGCCGTCGCAATAGAACTGGTTCATGATGCAGGACCTGTCGGCGCACTGGAACCTGTGCGGCCCGCAGAAAGTGGCCGGGCATCCTTGCAAGACGTGCTCGTCCTCGCCCTCTTTGCAGTCGATTTCTCCGTCACACACCTACAATATTTAAGGCAGTTGTGAATTATTTTTCAAGGCGATTTTAATAAAAAAAAACATCTACGAGGTGAACAAAGACATCTATCCACAGTAGATGAGGGAATACTTACATTCTTACATTGGTATTAATATAAGATTAGCTATACTGCTTTATGGTTAATGTTCACAACTGATAACCTGATTACTTAAAGTGTCCGTTTAATACATAAGTTCGAAAAAGTGTCATTAATATACAAAGATAGAAAGCTCCAATGTAGAAATTATTATGCTGCCAATTCACAGTGTATTTTGTTTGAACGTAAAATTTGAATGGAGACTTTGGTCGATTGAATTAATGAAAGAAGGTAAATAAAACACCACGTCGATGTGGTAAGGTGTTTTATGTATACGTATTTGGACTACTAAGTTGTCATCATTAGCAGATAATTACGAACTCACAGATTAATTCTGCAACAACTTTTCACGCTAAAAGCCAAATACACATTTATATCATTTATTTCACCCATTTGAATATGTTTCCTAGTCTCAAAACTAACACTTATACCTCCGCTTCCACTTGTGGATCTTTTTTAACGGTCGTATCTTCCAGGAACTTAAAAAGGCAAGAATATTGGATACCGGACCTTTAGAAAGAGGTATTAATTGTTATCATTAAAGTTCCTTATTATTATTTCCTTTCTAACATATACCTGTGAAACCCTATTGATTAATGAGCAAAAAAATTGAAAACGATACTTTTGCAGTCCTTAAATATTGTTTAGATACATATATAGTACAAAGATATATGTTTTTAGATATTAATGGAGATTATGGTCTTGCATGTGTTCTACGTGGCTTGTCTTTTAGGTTTAACATATAAAACTTTAATAAAACAGTAGGTGGCTCTTAAAGACTTCACTGTTTTTCGAAGTATTCTCCACGAAGATTAATGCACTTTTGCATGCGCTCGAACCAATTCTGGAAGCAGTTGTTCCATTCGATTATTGGTATAAAGTTGCGTTTTTGAAGGCATCGACTGTTTCTTCTGACGACTGGAACCTTTGACCACGCAGTCAGCTCTTGATTTTCGGAAAGGTAAAGAAATCATTCGGACTTAGGTCCGGCCTGTACGGAGGACGGTCCAACAATTCGACGTTTTGTTACGTTAAAAATATAATTGTCTCGCGTACTGTGTGCGAACTTGCACTGTCTTGGAAACCTGCTCTGATGTGGTGCTTCATTGCCGTAAACAGAAACCAACTTAATTCCATTCTTCAATTAACTTGTCAACTTTGACTGTTCGTTGTAGCTACAACACTACACCTATCGCACTGAAACTTGGGATTTGGGTTAACTAAAGATGGAGATCAATTTTTAGTACTGACATTTGGTTAGTGGTGCCCTCTATGTTCCACTATGCAAAACTTAAAAGACATCCCACGTATGTATAGTGTCGATTCAATAAAATGGCTTTCATGATCTTGTCTGGTAGTGGAATAACTGAATTAGCTTAATAGGGCATCTCTACGTGTTTCTCATGTTCCAATATCCACAAGAACTAGTAGGAAGACAGTTGTTGCAGACACCAGCAATATTTAAAGAATGGTTTCCAGAGACTGCCTGTGGAGTTTATACTTTTGGCTCTCCGTCCCCAGGACCACCATAGCCGGGAAATGCAAGAAGAATGTTCGGTGGTAATAATTGGGGTACTGGTCGTGTGTTGGGTGGACAATAAGTGTGTCTCTGCTTCAGTAAACTGAACGATTTTACTGTTTTTTTTCGATCAAAAGAAAACATTAATATGTAATTGATTATAAGAGCTTTATTTTATAATATATTCTCTTGAATAAAGAAAAAATACAATCAAACACTAGATACATTTATTAAAACGTCAGATGTTCGCTTTTATGGGGACTGATACCTGACATTCTGGCTATTAATTTATCTAATGTAACTGCTGCATTCCTCTTGTAAAATTCTCCATAATTGCTAGGGGCACTGTAATTGTAGAAGAAAAGTTCATTACTAGGATTTCAATCGGAAATAAATCTGGCAATTAGATTTTCACTATTCTTTTCTTTGAGATGCGGTTTTGATGTATAAGCTCTTGATTGTAATGACTTCAAACGGGTTAGTCTACGATGACGAAAGGATAATTATACATGCAGAACAGAGTTAATGCTGGGCTTGTAATTTTCCAAAGCTGAAGAGAACGGTTCCGCTTATTTTTCAAGTCTATTCTGGATACCTGTTACCGTTCAAAGAACATAATCTTCGAATTTGACCTAATCTAACTCTACTGGCATAAAGGAATATGTTTCATATGCTATAGGGGTGAACCGTAGTCAACCCAACTAAGATAGATTGTAATGTTAGTAATAAACGAATAGAAGTTTTGAAACGTCACCTAGTGTCATGGAAGTGTCATTGTGGCGTGTAGTTTAAATACACTCACCAGCTGAAATTTCAAGATACTGAAATGTTTACAGATTTTGAAACTATTCACAATTACAAAGAAGTATTTGAAGGTAATATTGATGGAGCCTCTGGTTAATTCACTTAATCACTTAAGGTTGATATATATATAATAATGGGTGTTTTTTAAGCTGCATGAGAACTATCAATATCGATAACTATGCTTTGACAGCTGATAATGTCAAACTGTGTTGACATTTCTGTTCAGTAAGGTTTGGCAAGTCATGAATCTTTTAACGCCAGACCAACGTTTCCAAATTGTGTAAATTTACTTTGAAAAAAATAAATCTGTTCGCGAAGTTCATAGAGCACTTCGTCCATTTTACGGTTAACATAATCGGCGCAGTGAGCACGCTATTCGTGCAGTTATTGATCGTTTTCGCACTAATTTTACTCTTCTCGATTCAGAACCATCAACAAGATGGTATTGAAGAAGACGCCTAAATATCGATTCGTCATCGTTCTTAACTTGTTGGCCTTTGTCCTTCGACTACGTGGAAAATTTTACGTAAGGATCTTGGCTTGAGTGCCTATAAAAACAGCTCGTGCAAGAATTGAAGCCAAACGACCATCGTTTGCGTCGCATTTTTGCTGATTGGGCTCATTTGAAACTGGCCAAAGATGAGCATTTTTATCAAAGAATTGTGTTTAGTGATGAAGCTCATTTCTGGTTAAATGGCTTCGTCAATAAGCAAAATTGTCGTACTTGGAGTGAAGACAATCCTCAAGCCATTAACGTATCACCATAAATTAAAATTGACTGTTAGGTGCGGTTTACACGCTGGCGGCATCATCGGTACTTATTTCTTTCGAAACGAGGAAGGAGCTGACGTTACGGTGAATGGTGAGCGCTATCGAGCCATGCTGACTGAATTTTTGTTTCCAATAACTAATCAGCTAAACATCGACGACATTTGGTTCCAACAAGATGGCGCAACTTGCCATACAGCGCGCTTAACAATCGATTTATTGCGAAATCAATTTGATGACAACTTTATTTCCAGAAGTGGTCCTGTTCACTGCCCCCCTCGTTCGTGCGATTTAACGCTTCTGGATTACTTTTTATGGGGCTATGTTAAGTCATTGATTTATGCCGACAAACCAGCAACTCTTGAAGCATTGGAAGCCAATATTCAAGCCACCATTGACGCTACACGGCCAGATTTATTGGAAAAAGTAGTCAAAAATTGGACCGATCGAATGGACTGTGTAACTCGTAGCCGCAGCGGACATATGCCGGAAATCATATTTAAAAAATAAATATCATGAAATTATCTACCAGATTATAATAAAAAAAATTTCATTCCAACAATATTTCTGTCTTGTATAATCATTTTAAGTTCTCAAGCTCCTAAAAAAACACTCGTTATATAATTATATATAATTTTCGTATAGAATACGAAAATTAATGTGGAAAGGGGTTATGTATCAACCTTAAGTGATTAAGCATTTGAAGCAACAAAATTACAAAATCTTTCATTGTCGAAGTCACTGCAAATTCTCACTCTTAAACGATTTAAGTGATGTGAAAAATCATCTTGTTATAGAAATGTTCAATATTACTTTAAATAAAGATTCATATTTTATCAGATTAAAAAAAAATTAGTGGTAATGATAATACTTCTACAGCTCCCTTACGTAACTTCAAAAATTACTTGATATGAAAAGATCATTTTTTTTATATAAGAAAGTTTTCCCATCGCGGTGAACATCGCTCAGTGAAATATTGTTGGCAACATATCAAATACCGTAAGTGTATAGTTTCAGTTTAATAATGTTTCATAGAAGCAGAAGTATTTTAGTAGATTTTATATTTTAATATTTGTACCCTATTACTTTTTGTTTCTTTATTCTGATGAGGAGCGACTTAGCAGCATAGCAGTTGTAAATGACATATAAGAAATAAATGTTAAGTCTGTTCTATATACCCAATCCATTGATATGCACTGTCCAGTGCTGTTACATCGGAACTCCAAGTCGTGACACTGCCTCACTCTACAGTGATCCCCTTCGTCGGAATTGTCCGTGCAATCGGAGTGACCGTCGCACTGCCACATAACCGGGATACATTCTCCACTTCCGCATTGGAACTGTTCAGATCGACATTGAAATCCTGGAAGTAAATATGAACTAAATACACTGGAAATAATATAAATAAAATGTATTACGAATTTCTCTTCCTTATAAAGCACGCAGCGCACACTATTAAAGTGTACTCTTCGATTTTCTACGATTGTGATTCTGTTAGAGATATTAGTTCTGTCGTGTTTTTAAGTGAAACAAATATTGGGTTGGCAACTAAGTACTTTCGGTTTTTACTGATAGAGAGCGTTGCTTTATTTTTTGTATAACGTATGTTAGTGCTGTATTTTACCGTTTGTCCCGTGATACTAGTCACATTGACGTAACTTCAGAAGCAAGTAGTGCGTGATTTTTATTAAAGCTATTAATTGTGGGTTACTTTTAAATGGAGTGCAGAAACGAACATTTTCGACATATTTTGCTATTTTATTTCCGTAAAGGAAAGAAAGCTGCTGCGGCTCACAAAAAGATATGTGAAGTTTATGGTGCTAATTGCTTAACAGAGCGCACGTGTCAGAATTGGTATAAAAAATTCCGTTCTGGAGATTTTTCCCTCAAAGATGAGCCTACTGAAGTTGATGACCAAATCAAAGTCATAATTGAAGAGGATCGTCATATAAATGTTCGGAAGGTTGCGGAGAGGCTACATGTATCGTACACAACAATTGAAAAACATTTAAAATGTCTTGGGCTAGTTAAGAAGCTTGATATTTGGGTACTTCACGAATTGAAAGAAATTCATTTAACACAAAGAATCAACTTTTGCGATATGCACCTTAGACGAAATGAAACCGACCCTATCTTAAAAAGAATCATCACTGGTGATGAAAAAAGGGTCCTGTACAGTAACATAGTTCGAAAACGATCATGGAGCAAACACGATAAACCAGCTCAAACCACATCGAAAGCTGAATTGCATCCAAAAAAGATCATGCTGTCAGTTTGGTGGGATTACAAAGGTGTTGTGTTTTTTGAGCTGCTTCCAAGGAACCAAACGATCAATTCTGATGTTTACTGTCAACAATTAATAAAACTGGATGAAGCAATGAAAGAAAAACGGCCAGAATTGTCAAATCGGAAAGGTGTAGTTTTTCACCAAGATAATGCAAGGCCTCACACATCTTTGGCAACTCGTGGAAAACTATTGGAGCTTGGCTGGGAAGTGATGCCACATCCCCCATACAGCCCTGATCTAGCACCATCTGATTACCATTTATTTCGAAGTTTGCAGAATTCTTTGAATGGTAAAACTTTCACAAATGACGATGACCTTCACTCGCACCTAGTTCAGTTTTTTGCTGATAAGGCCCAGAAATTTTATGAGCGCGGAATCATGCAGCTGAAAGAAAGATGGCAAAAGGTCATTGAGCAAAATGGAAAATATATAATTGATTAAAAACTATTCTTTGTTTAAAAAAAAGTGTTTTATTTTATACTACAAAAAAACCGAAAGTACTTGGATGCCAACCCAATAGATATAGTTAAACATCTATAAGGAGAAGTGTTTAGGAATATAAGCCAAAGAAGTCTTCCTTACAAAATCGGACATTTCATATGTAACAACCTGATACATTTGGCGAGACGAACACGAACTTTGTTTTTCGGACATTTGGATGTTTAGGCAATAGAGAGAGGTATTGTTTTTTCATTAGGAGATAGTGTTCAGTTTAAGTGATTTTATAAAACATTTCATCATAAGGAGTAAGTTCAAATACCTAGGAGTCACATTGAAAAATGGAGGAGGACGTAAAGGAACTGAATAAAAACATAACCAATAGAAGAGAACTATCAACAAACATCAAGATAAAAATTCATAATACGCTATACCACACCAACATATAGATCGGAACTATGAGTGCTGCCTACGGGGCAGAGAAGACGACTTTAGGCAAGGGAAATAGGGAACTTGAGAAAGACAGCGGGTGTAATACTGCTTGAAAGAGTGAGAAATGAAGAAAACAAGAGAAAGACTAGGAGTGAAACTGATGACCCACAGAATAAAGGAAAAGGCATTGTGCTGGTATGTACACCTAATGAGGATGGACCCAGAAAGGTTAACAAGGAGAGTCTGGATGATGGGAAGACCAAAAAAAAAAGAAAGGAAGAGATAGTAGTAGTTTTTTGACGAAGGTGTCTAACTATTAAGTATCTACTAATTGAGATATTTAGTATTTTTTCAAGTAGTGGACAAAGTAATTGTTTAAATTAAAGTGTTATTTGTCAATTTTACCTTCTAAATAAGGCGACACTTACTGCAATCATGTTCGTCTGATTCATCAAGACAATCTGCGTTTCCATTGCATTTTAACGACAAGGGTATGCAACTAGAATCCGATTCGCACATGAATTGATGGCGGCCGCATTCTATGCCAGCTGAAAAAGTAATAAATTCAAACTGACAATATTCTATACTTACTTGGGCGAACTAAAAAAAAATCTATGACATAAAGGCACAGGATATAAACAATAAGATAATGATTCTACTTAATCTTTTAAAAAGTAACTTCGCTCTGTAATTTATTGATCTCTGATTAGTTTATAACATCTTTCAGATCGCAAAGCAAGTCAAGACAACTAGTACATTGTAAAAATTGACTCAAATCATAATCTGATCATAAATTGAACGAAAATCTCACATTAGTTTTCTGCAAGCGTGGTCAGCACTATGCTACACAACTGATTAAAAAGTATTAAAACTTATAGGTTAAAATTGTTGTTTGGGATGTTTCTATCGTTTGTGATACTTAAGTATTGCCTTATGTTACAAGAATATGCGTAGTGACCATCTTTTTCGTACAAGTGCAGTTCTATTGGTGCGAAATATATACGGTTTTGAAGTTCTCAAGTCGTTTTATGGAGGATATATTCTCACATCATAGGAAGCCAGACATTTTTAATACCAAAAGCTTGTGTATTTACGGCATTTGTTGTTGTGGCCATGTATGCTGATTTTATCAGCTTTAGTTTAATACAATGTTTTTCTTTCGTCGGGATTGTAGCTTCATTCCACACAATCCTACGTCCTTTCCAAGCACTTTGAGCTAGACGCGTTTTATCTTTTTCCCATTGCCAGACAATTTTTTCGCTGTTCGTTTATTCTAACATTGAGAGGTCCGCTTGTCTCTCCTATATAAAGCGTGTCCCAAAATTAATGCAAGATTTGAATTAAATAGAAAACACAGTACATAGGATAGGGTTATTTATGGAATAACACATCGGGCAAATGGCCTCCACGGCTTTGCATGCACTCGTTTATCGAAATTTTCCATGACCATTATGCATAAATGTGGCTGAATTTCGTTGATGCAGCGTTGAATCTCCTCCTTTAATGTACAAGTGGTTGTGGACTTGTTGACATAGACCAGTGATTTCAAATAACCCCATAAAAAGAAATCTAATGCTGTTAAATCACACGGTCTAGGGGGCCAATTCTGATCACCGAAACGAGAGAGTACACGACCTGGAAATGTCTCATGCAGTAATTGAATTGTTTCACGGGCTGTATGGCATGTGGCACCGTCTTATTGAAACCACATATTGGCCACACTATATCATCCAATTTCGGCAGAAAGAACTGTGTTATCATGTCGCGATATCGAGCACCAGTAACAGTCACTGCTTGACCAACCTCGTTTTCAAAAAAGTATGGTCCAATTATGCCTCCAGCCCAAAATCCGCACCAAACAGTGATACGTTTTGGATGGATTTGTTTTTCGACAATCACATGTGGGTCAGAACCCCAAAAACCGGCAATTTTGGCGATTAATAAAGCCATCAAAGTGAAAATGTGCTTCATCGCTTAGGATGATTTTGCTCAAAAAATCAGCATCCATTTGTAAATGTTCAATAATCTATTCGACGAACTCTCTTCGCTGTGCATGGTCATTAGGCTTCAGTTGTTGTGTTAATTTAATTTTGCATGGAGACAGATCTTTAGTGAGTATACGCTGTAGAGAGCTTCTTGAAATTTGCAATTCTTGTCCACGACGCCGAATTGAGGTTTCTGGATTGTCACCGACACTTTCATGCACTGCTTCGATATTGACATTTGAACGGCTTGTTTTTGGACGACCAGTGTGTTTGGCGTCTCCAACGGATCCAGTCTCCCTGAATATTTCAATTAATCTCTTCACAGTTGACGAAGTTAAAACACTATTCCGACCATATTTTGTACGAAAATTTCGAACTGCGGCCGCCAAGCTTTCATTGTTTTTGAAATATTGTTCAATAACTAAGACACGTTGTTCTATCGTGTAACGCTCCATTTTTACTAACCCTAAACAGTCAGCTGTCGAATTGTTTTTTTATTTTAGGGTTGCCAACACTTTACTGCACAAATGGCGACAAACTCAAATCGTGCGTTACTTTTGGGACACGCATTATATAGTCGTCCACATTCGCATGGTATTCTATAAATAAAATTTTCCGTGCTTTAATTCTTGTCAGGCTCTGTTTGTTGTGTTCATGGTGTTTATATTTATTCGAACCTCATAATCACTGCCTATTTTCTTGATATTTTCTGATAGGCCCTTGACGTATGGTATTATCGTTGTAGACATATTTTTTTGTTATCAAACCTCTCGAGAACTTCAAACGATAAATATTTCGCGCTAATAGAACTATGTATGCACGACAAAGATGGTTACTATGCATATATTACTTGTAACATAAATACAGGTGTTACAGAACTAATTTCTGTCCTTCGGGTAGCTTAGTTACGAAGTGTGTGGGTTATATATATCCGGAATATCGAGACTCTGGGTTAAAATCTCACACAGGATATTTTCAAGCGATTAGACAATTAGGAAGACGTATCTAAACGAATTGCTAGCTATAGTAATAAGTTTGGTAAGAAACAATCCTTATTAGGACTACTCTGAAGGCACACCGGTGCAGTAATTTCCGAAAAGTCGGAATACTTAAATTCCACAAACTATGGAAACAGCTCGAATTACAATCTATCGTCACGAGTTTAAACTTATAAGAAAATTAAGTACATTTTATGGCATCGTGTATTTTTTAGTTCGTCATGTAACGAAGCACTTACGACAGTTTCTTTCATCGGAACTCAATTCACCGTTTCCATCGTTGCAATCGTCAATTTGATTACACACTTTCTGCCGGCTAATGCATTTCCCATTTTTTGCACACTGGAATTCTGACGGCTTGCAGAGGGTAGGTTTCGTGCAGTTCTTTTCGTCGCTCCAATCCCAGCAGTCGTTTTCTCCGTCGCATATCCACGACTTGTGAATGCAGGCACCTGTATACGGGCAATCCATAAAATTGTCGTCGTTATGTTTTTTGGCGCAGTTTTGCGGACCTGAAAATGAAAATTAGTTATAGCAGGTAACTTGTCATAATGATGTATGTTCCAATATCTTTTTAGTATCTTTAGGTGTGCCCAAAGAAACTAGTTAGGGTCCATCATTTTTTTCCATTTGTTAACAAAAGAAATCCTATATTAAGTTAAAACTGATGGTCTCTTCTAAGATTGTCAAATTTCGATTATTATACACAAATCAACTTACCACATCTTTTTTCATCACTGGCGTCTTCGCAATCTGGATCTCTGTCGCACAGCAGCGTTTTCTTGATGCATTCACCACTCTCGCATTTAAATTTGTACGGCTCCGAACAACTACAGTTTAATTCGTCGCTAGCATCACCACATTCATCCACGCCGTTGCAATACTGATAAGCTAATATGCAGCGCTTGTTCAAACAAGCGAACCAACCTTGCGGACAGGTCCTGTGACCGCAATAGCCGGGCTCCTCGTCCGATGCATCCGAACAATGAGGTATACCGTCGCAGGTCACTTGGAAAGGAACGCAACCTCCGTCCGAACATCTGAACGAATTCTCGTGGCAGTCGTAGCTTTTACTATTGTAGCATCGCTTATTATCTTCGGCTAAAGTTTTACCATCAGTACACGAACACTTAACAGTTCCGTTAGCGGTTAGACTACAGATTTCTTCACAGTCACCGTTCAATATGAGGCAGGGGTTCTTGAAGCAGTCGTTTGTATCATTCGCGACGGCTACGATACCCATGGGCTTCTCTATGTCTCGCCTTAAGAACGCCACGTTTTGTCCCGTCAATTTATCAGCCCTCAACACTGCGTGTAAAACCCAATCAGTCCAATAAATATAATCGCCGTAGATGGCCAATGCGAAAGCGTGTTGAGGCGTGACTTTCGATAAGACTATTCTGTCTGTGCCGTCGTACTCGCACCGTTCTATTTTATCCAATCTGGCGTCGCTCCAATACAATTTCTGCGCTTGGTGATCCAGTGTTATTGCATTCGGCATACGTATTTCGGTGGATATGATTATCTGCCTGCCGTATCCCGTGAGATAGGCCCGTTCTATTGTAGGCTGGTAGGAATTCCAGTTTGTCCAGTATAAACGACTTCCACAAGTATCTACAGCTATACCTCTGGGTTTGTCCTGAGGCTTTAGCTTGATCACTATCTCTACTTTGCTAGCATTCGTTCCTTGTAGAGTTAGGTTAACACGGCTTATAGTGGCATCGTTATTACACGTCCAGTAGAGGGCTCTGTGCAACTGCTCGAAGACTAAACCCTCAACTGATCCTTGTCCTGGAATTGGAAATATTATAATTAGTAACATACGAGGGTAGTTTGACAAGTAGTGAGAATGGAAAAGAAAAACGAATTTTTTAAATACAAAATAATTTTTATTTTTCAATATATTCTCCTAAAAGAGCAATACATTTATTCCAACGGTGCTCCAATGCCCTTATGCCATCTCTAAAATGCGATTCCGGAAGGCTTGCAAAATACTCATTTGCGAAGATGATAAGTTCGTCGTTAGACGAAAATTTCTTTCCACCTAGTGCCGTTTTCAATTTTGGAAAAAGGTGGAAATCGGAAGGGGCTAGATCCGGCGAATAAGGCGCATGCGGTACTAATTGGAAATGCAACTCGTGGATTTTGGGCATCACAACTGTGCTGGTATGTGAGGGAGTGTTGTCTTGGTGAAACAGAATCTTTTTTTTTGCCATTCCTGGCCGTTTAGCACGAATCCCAACATTTAATTTTTGTACAAGTTCTGCATAATATTGTCCGTTTATTGTGGCACCTTTCTGGAGGTAATCAATAAGCAAAATGCCCTTTGAATCCCAAAAAATTCATGCCATCACCTTGTTTGCCCACGTTCTAACCATTGTTTCGACTGTTGTTTAGTTTCGGGTGTACTGTAGTGTATCCAAGTTTCATCGCAAGTAACAAATCGCCTACAAAAATCAACCGGATTCCGCTTATGAAGGTCCAAACACTCATTGGAAATGCGCAAACGAGTGAACTTTTCATCAGTCGTAAACAATCGCGGCACCCATCTTGCCGAAAGCTTGGAGAGGCCCAATTCTTTCGTTAAAATGTGGTGTACGCGTTCTGTTGAAATGTTTACCATGTCTGATATCTCTCTCACTTTCAGTCGTCGACCTTGCGTAATAATATTATGGATTTTTTTAATCATTTCCTTAGAAGTCACGATTTTGGGTGTTCCAGGTTCTACCACAGTTGAATTTGATGGAGCCTGTGGTTGATTGACTTGATCAATAAGGTTGATATATAACCCCTTTCCACATTAACTTTTGTAAATTCTGTATACGCATTTCGACAACCAAGTTGTCATCATCAGCAGATAATTTCAAAGTGTCGCACCTGGTAAAACACGGCGAAAAACAACCGCACGAAAATCAAACTCCGTACGCGATCCACACCGTTCAAAACCAAGATGTACACTGATATATATATATATATATATGATATATATCGACCTTATTGATCAGGTTCTACCACGTTTAAATTCATTTACCCATCTATTTATTGTGACGGATGATCAAGCAGATTCGCCTAATGTTTCCCGTAACTCATCTTTTATTTCATACCCTTAATTGCGAAGTATTTAATCACCGCACGATACTCTGCTTTTCCCATTTTAACAAAACGACGTGTTGCTTCTTTTTCAGCCGTCAAAAATAAACTAATCAACCGATTTATCTAAATATCGGAGTGTAAACATATAAATAGGCAACCTAAATTACAGTGTATTTGTTTTACCAATTAGAGTGCCACCTATGTGTCATTCTCACTACTTGTCAAATTATCCTCGTACAGTACATATATTTATAAAGTAGTACAAACTTCTCGTGGATTTTGCCGCGTTGCGCAGTTTCTATCCACGTTTCGATGCCCGCACTTCTTCAGGTTTTGTTATCAGTATGGGCTTCGAAACGTCGATAGAAACTACGATACTATAACGAAACTTATGATACTTGCTTTTCTGAATGTCCTCACTCTGTATAAGTATCTTGTAGAAGCAGAAGTACATTAGAATCAACATTGTACGAGTTACATTTAAAATTAACAAAACATTTGAATAATGTTGAATTCGAAGAGTGGTGTAATTTGTATAGGAAAATCGGAGAAATCACAAACCATTAATTTAAAAGGTCTGGTATTAGAAAATAGTATTGATAATGCCTATAAAAGAAATGCTAGTCGTCAATCAGTCGTCTGAGTCTTTTAACCGTGAAGAAATACACTCACCAAACAAAGGTTTAAAATAGCGTTTGCGAAGCCGTGATTCTGTTCTTGAGGAGATGACTGCAAGCGTTGAAATCTCAATTAAAAATTTAGAACCAGGTTCAAAAAGCTTCATTAGAGAGGTTTGCAAAATCCAGATTGAGGAGAATTTACAGCAGCAGAAACAGACGTCAGTTAATAAAGAGTGGGACTCGATTAAAAGTCGTAGGTCGAAAAACTATCTTTACTTAAAAGTACATAAAAGGAACAAGTTAGTAAATTTGGATACAATGGTGTTCATTCGGAAATAATCATTAAGTTACCATAAAAATAATAAGTCAGTGCGTGTGTAGTATTTAGCAGGGAGAGTAGGGCGGAATTATTCTGTGCGAGTCTTAGCGCGGATCCAGGTGGGACACTGTGATTAATTATCTGCTGATGATGACAAGTTAGTTGCCGAAATACGTATACTGATGTTATAAGGGGGTTTTCCTACCTTTTTTGATGAAAGAATATTAATGACATCCAGGAGGAATACTTTGAAAAATAAAATAATTTCTTGCCAAAAACTTATGTATCTACTTTGTCTATGCTCAATAATTACTGATCTGTTTTGGTTGCTCGGCAGGGTCTTTAATAGCTGAAACGTTTTAATATATATCTAAACTTACTGTCCACAATGATGGCGTGTCCTGTACCGTTGAAGAAAACCGTGTTTAATGAGCCTTTCTGGATGTCCGAGTAGAAGATTCTTCTTTGTTCATAGTCGAAGGATAATCCAATAGCATTTTTCATAAATGTCGAGTTCTTAATGGGGGCGAACGGTGAGTTTTTGATGTTGGAGTTTGTCATATGTATGGAGTCTATGCTGACGACCTTTGAGAGCATCACGAAGCTATCGTACTCTGGAAAGACATTTAAAGTGTCAAATTTTAATATTTTTCAAGATTGAAATGGAAAATGTGTTTCAATATATGATTAACATTACATATACGATGTAGAAAGCGCTTAAAATAAAGAATTTTTCAAGTTAATTGTTTGGTTTTTTTTATTAGTTGTAGTAAATCACAATATTTTCTAGACCAAACTTTATTTTTGTAAAAACTTTACACCTACCTTCACAAGTTCTGCCATCCAATGCAACCTTCCCGTGGGGACAAATGCAAACAGGATGACTTCCGTTATAAAGACACAAATGTTGACAACCTCCGTTGTCGGGATAACAACTATTCAAACCTTGCTGTCGTTTTTTCGAGAAGATTTGTATGTCTTTTAGGGAATCCCCAGCTTCCGCCATTAATTTTGTGTAGTTTCCCAAATCGTTTACGGATGCCATCTTTACACTTCCTCTATCGTGCGTCCTGTAAAATATATTACAAGTAAGCCATAAGCATATCAAAAGAAGTATAAAGAAACATACGTATCAATCCAGTATAAGATATCGTTTAAGAAAACTAACGCTGCTGGATTCTCTAAAGAATGACTTAGCAAGATCGTCCTGTTCCTACCGTCATACTGGATTTTTTCAATAGTATTTTTGTTAGTATCACAGAAGTAAACGTATCTATTGCGGTAATCTAAACTGATGTCCGATATGGACAGAGCCTGATCTAAGAGGAGTTCCCTGTTTGAACCGTCCAACATAGATTTTTCAATTTTAGCACCGCCAGCCCAAAATAGGAGTCCTAACTGTGGATCTACGGCTATGGCCGTAGGCTTGCCGATTTCGTGCGATAAAATAACGTATCTCGAAGAACCGTTCAGTCTGGATACTTCGATCACTCCTTGCTTGGGATCGCTCCAGTATAAATTCCCAGCGGACCAGTCAACTGCTAAACCTGAAAATGTATAAAACGTTTTACGCAGAAGTTACGTCAAATAGATTGTATAATTGTCGTAGGGGCATGCGTAACTTTTTGAATAGAATATTATTAAGATTCTGTTTAATTTTACTGTGATTAATTATCTACTGATGATGGAAACTTAGTTGTCGAAATACGTAAACAGATTACGAAAATTATTGTGGAAAGGGATTTCCTATACTTCTATTGATTACTTAAGATTTTTCGCCAAATCGCTCGTTTTTTCCCAAAAGGATTTTGAATTGTCACATGGCATAAGGTAAAAAAAAAGATGCGAATGAACTAGCATCATCTACGAGGATATAGTTTGACAAGTAGCGAGAACGACGCATAGGTGGCGCTCTAATTGGTAAAACAAATGCACTGTAATTTAGGTTAGCTATTTATATGTTTATATTCCGGTATTTAGATAAATCGGTTGATAGATTATTTTTGACAGCTGATTGAAAAAGAAGCAACACGTCGTTTCGTTAAAAGGGAAAAAGCAGAGTATCGTGCGGTGATTAAATACTTCGTAATTAAGGGTATGAAAGCTACCGAAATAAAAGATGAGTTACGGGAAACATTAGGTGAATCTGCTCCATCATCCGCCACAATAAGTAGATGGGTAAATGAATTTAAATGTGGTAGAACAAGCTGTGTTGATGAAGCGCACTCTGGAGCACCCAAAATCATGACTTCTAAGTAAATGATTATAAAAATCCATATTATTACGCAACATCGACGACGCAAAGTGAGAGAGATGGCAGATATGGTAAACATTTCAACAAAATGCGTACACCACATTTTAACGAAAGAATTGGGCCTTTCCATGCTTTCGGCAAGATGGGTGCCGCGATTGCTTACGACTGATCAAAAGTTCACTCGTTTGCGCATTTCCAATGAGTGTTTGGACCTTTATAAGCGGAATCCGGTTGAATTTTGTAGGCGATCTGTTACTCGCGATGAAACTTGGATACACTACAGTATACCCGAAACTAAACAACAGTCGAAACAATGGTTAGAACGTGGCTCTGCACCTCCAAAGAAAGCGAAAACCACTTTATCGCCAAACTAGGTGATGGCATCAATTTTTTGAGATTCCAAGGGTATTTTGCTCATTGATTACCTTCAGAAATGTTGAGATTCGTGCTAAATGGCCAAGAATGGCAAAGAAAAAGATTCTGTTTCACCAAGACAATGCTCCCTCGCATACCAGCACAGTTGCGATATCCAAAATCCACGAGTTGCATTTCCAATTAGTACCGCATGCGCCTTATTCGCCGGATCTAGCCCCTTCCGACTTCCACCTTTTTCCAAAATTGAAAACGGCACTAGGTAGAAAGAAATTTTCGTCTAACGACGAGCTTATCATCTTCGTAAATGAGTATTTTGCAAGCCTTCCGGAATCGCATTTTAGAGATGGCATAAGGGCATTGGAGCACCGTTAGAATAAATGTATTGCTCTTTTAGGAGAATGTATTGAAAAATAAAATTCATTTTGTATTTAAAAAATTCGTTTTTCTTTTCCATTCTTACTACTTGTCAAACTACCCTCGTTTTGTTTCATGGCATTGCTGAGACCCCGATATTTGAAAAATTACTGGCGACTTTCTTCATCTGTTCCACATTTACCCGTTATTTATATACTAATTTTCTTTTATACAGGGTTGGACACATAAACTTATTTTTTGCTAATGAAAATTTTTTAAAAGTTTTATGATAAACCATGTAATTTAAGAAAATATATCCTGAAGATGATTCTAAATGCAATATCTCAAGTCGTCCACCGAAATTTTAAATATTTCTTAATTTTTTTTGTTCGCTCTCAGAAAAAGTTTCCGTCCTCTATCCTGTATATTTAAAGCATTAGAGCATAGAACAAACATAAAAGAAAAGAATGGTAAATAACTTACCATTACACCAACACAACTCAATGGCAAATATGAAAAACATAAATACCTGTTAAGATATCAGAAGCTGTCGTTTCTATTCCTTCATGTTGATCTATGATGACACGTCTCTTGGTGCCGTCTCGTGCTATGCTTCTTATAACCCCATGATCGCTGTCAATCCAAAATATCAGGTCCTCCGTGGCGAGAAAATCGATCGAGCTGGCCATCGAAACCCTAGAGATTGGACCTAAAACTTTCGTGTCGGTGGCGCCGCCCATGTTCAAACCGCATATTTCCCAGCTGTTCGAATAGAAAATGAAATCGAGGTCGCTGACGCATCTGGTCGGATCATTCGGATCGACCATGTAGCCCGTAGCACATTTGCAAATCTTTTCGGATGCGGAGATGGGAATGCAAAGATGTTGGCAGCCACCTTTCGCTTGATCGCATGGACCCTGGCCAGTTTGTTCGTTAGGGTCGTAAATACGTAAGGCGAGTACGCCTGTGCTATTTCTGAGAACTTTGTCGTCTTCCCCGGTGGTTTTATTAGCGGTGTGTATGGTAGAGTGGTCGTCGTTAGCGTAATATATTAAACCTTGATATACGGTGGCGGCAACTATCGTCACGTTCGGTAAGTTGACGTTTACAATACTTTTAGTTCCAAAATCGTAATAAAAAACTTTAAATGAACCTATCCAATACAATCTATTAGAGTCTTTATCGAAGGTTAGTGCTTTGGTGCTTTCAGATAAATTTTCTGCCACAACGACACGATTAGTTCCATCCATCAAACTAGTTTCTATCCGACTTAGATTCTTGTCTGTCGATATCCAATATAATTTACCCTCTGCGGGATCGATAGCAATACTTTCCACGTTGACATCTTTCACCACGACACTGCTATATTCCCCATCCAGATTGCAAACTATTATGCCCTTCAGGGAACCTACAAACAGTAACTTTGCCAGCCAGTCGACCGCTAAACCGGTAGGATGATCCAATCCCGTATCGATGAGGATCTGTATCTGAGCCATCGTCAGGCCGGACCTCTTAACTTCATTCAGTATATAGTCGGTCCAGTAGATGGTGTTGTTGGCCGCTAAATATTCAACATGATTGGCGCTCATCACTTGAGGATTGCTTATGGTTGGGATCGTGTGGTAGTAAGGTTGCAACAGGTCGACGCCTCTTATTTCGTGCGCTCTGGCGATTAAGAGCACTTTTTCGTTAACTGAAACAATCACGATCATAAGATTAGTATTTATTCATCAATTTATAGATTATATACGAGGGTGGGATGAAAAATCCGTGGAATGAGGGATAGATAATGATAATTTTATTTCTGACCAACAGAAAATGTACAAATAAGTCAAAAAAACTCTACACTACACTAACTTTACATTTTTTTAAAAAATATATGCGGATTAAATTTATGAAACATAAAAACATCAAATAATTCACGATATTATGTGTCTTGCTTGGAAGAAATCAAACACTAACTTTTCCAAATTTTTACTTTCAGACAAGCAAAGTTTTTAGTTCTTCTGGCGAAGACTTTACTTATATATCAAATCATATGAAAACAAGCAAATGAAACAAACTTCTATCGTCTATTATCCGGTCACACTTCAAAAGCATAATAGCCATTTTTTAATCTTTCTAATTGGTTAGTATTCTGTTTACTTTCTTAAAAGTCTTCGAAAATATCGTTGCGGATCAGCTGATTGTTGATCTGAATAAGCACAAAATTTTATTTATTGTATAATAGCAGTACTAAATATAACTGGAGATATAGTTATTTTTCTAAAATACGAGGGTGGTCCCAGAAGTACTCGACCCAAAAAAGAAAACACAAACATTTTGGAAAAAAAACATTTATTTTTTTATGTATTTATTTTTCAACATAATCTCCTTTCAGCTCTATACACTTTTCCCAGCGATGTTCAATAAGTTCGATACCCTTTTTAGAATAAGAACTGTCTTGCTCCTCAAAATAGCCATTAACTGCCGACACCACTTCTTCATCGTTGAAAAATATTTGATCACTGAGCCATTTTTTCAAGTTTGGGAAACAGAAAATAACCCGAGGGGGCTAAATCTGGCGAATAGGGTGCATGAGGTAGTAATTCAAACTTTAATTCATTAATTTTGGCCATTGCAATAACGGATTTGTGAGCTGTGCATTATCTTGATGCAACAACACTTTCTTCTTAGCCAAATGCGGCCGTTTTTGCCTTGATTTCTTTGATCACACGTTGCAATAAGTTCGCATAATACTCGCCGTTGATAGTTTTTCCTTTTTCAAGATAGTCAATGAAAATTATTCCACGCGCATCCCCAAAAAACCGATGCCAAGACCTTACCTGCAGATGAAACGCTCTTCGCCTTCTTTGGAGCCGGTTCTCTCCTTTGAGTCCATTGTTTTGATTGTTCTTTTGTCATGGGTGTGAAGTGATGGACTCATGTTTCGTCCATGGTTATACAACGACGCAAAAATTCTGCTGTGAAACTTCGCTAAAACACTCAGTTGAAACACCTTCACGACACTGTTTTTGCTCGAGTGTAAGCAAACGCGGCACCCATCTTGCACAAAGCTTTCTCATGTCCAAATTTTCAGATAATATGCGATGTACCGCACTTTTTGAAATGCCTACTATGTCTGCTAGTTCACGCATTTTCAGTCGACGATCATCCAGTACCGCTTTGTGGATTTTCTTCACCATTCCTGGAGTCGTCACCTCATTTGGTCGACCACTGCGATGCTCGTCTTGGCAGCATGTACGGCCTCGTTTAAACCGTTTATACCCAATATTTCACTGTTGTAAACGAAGGAGCAGACTCACCCAGAGTAGAATCCAGTTCAGCTTTTATATCGCTTGGGCTAAGGCCTTTCAAATAAAAGTATTGTATCACGTAACGATAACCAATTTTCTCCATTTTTATAAATTCACTGAAAAAGTTTGCTGTTGATGGCTGCCAAACAAATACTAAACAACGCAGCGTCTTTAAACTTGAAACATATGCTTTATAGATTACAGTGATATTTTTCAAACAACTACCGCCATCTCTAGGTCAGGCTGGGTACTTATCGGACCACCTTCGTATCGAGTAAACTGGACTTAACTATACTTAATTGCTAAAGTATTGTAATAAAATGCTTTTTTTGATTACTGAGCAGAGAAGTTTCTTTTATTGAATATGGCAATATAGTTGTTGCAATACGTAAAAATAGACGTTTTAACTTACCAACACAAGTTTTATTATCCGTGTGTAATCTCATAACATGCGGGCAATCACAGCGATATGTTTTGTTGACGTGAAGCAAACACAAATGAGAACATCCACCGTTGTTCGGAATACACGGACTGGGTCCATCGCGTGGCTGCCTACTTGGATGGAAGACCTGTATGTCGAAAGGTTGACTCAACGTGCGTTGTATAACGGACACGTCGCCTCCGGTCCATTTATTCGCTCTGACGACGCTGTTCGTCCTCCAATCCGTCCAATAAATGTAATTTTCGAACAAAGTTATCGCGAACGGATGCGACAAGAAGTCGTGATCTTTCATCACCACGTTATGGTCGAGGCCGTCGTAGTCGGTGGTGTGAATCGAATCGGATCTGGCGTCGATCCAATAGATCCGTTCGTGATCGTAATCCAGCGTAAGTCCGTTGGGCCAGGCCCCGTTCGATGCTATTTGATCGACGCGAACGATGACCTTCCTACCCAAACCGGCAAGGGAGCATCTTTCGATGCGCGGCGCCGAAGTGTCCCAGTCTGTCCAGAACAAGTAACTGACGCGGGGGTCTAGAGCTATAGCCCGGGGACTCTCCATTTCACCTCCGATTAAAGTTCTGCGGAAGCTGCCGTTCAGACGCGCGACTTCGATTTGGTCTAGATTACTCTCAACCCAGTACAGGTTCTCGCCGATCCAATCCACGGCTAATCCTTCGGCTGTAGATAAGCCAGTTTGTACGACTACTTCTATGTTGCTCAATAGGTTTCCTACTAGGGTGCCGCGGTATATTTTATCATCTACTACATCAGTCCAAAAGATCTAAAAACGAGAGGAATACTGTGGATATTGTTCTTTGGAACAGTAACATTAAAGTACGTAATTACTGAAGATGACAGCATCTTTGTCAAAGTATTTGGTAATTGTAGTAATTAGAATAGTTAACTTACCATATCTGAATCACGTGTGTGGTAAAAATCCAAAGCGATTGTATTTTTTAAATTCGATATCAGTGCTTTAACGTTGAATCTATGCAAGTCAACGCCTCTCAGTTCGTGTCGATTACTAAAAATCACATAGGCGGTCGCATTGATCACACTCTTACATGTAAACCCATCGTCTGCCAGACTGTAATCGGGCAAACATTCGCATTTATAACGCGAACCCAACGGTAAACACTTTTGCGAACAAACACCCCAAGCCTCGCAGGGATGAGTGTCTAGACATCGGATCTGATCCGGCTGCAAATGAAGTTCCGCAGGACAAGAACAAACCACGCCTTCGGGAGCGTTGTGGCAGGAATGTGAACAGATAAAGCTGTGCAGGCACAGTTGTTCCTTACAGCGCAGTCCCTCGTCGGACATGTCCTGACAGTCGTAGTGGCCGTCGCATAGTTGCTCCACACCGATACAGAGGGTGTTATTGTCGCAGAAACGAGATGGGTGTTCGCAGTTCGTCGACGTGGGTGCGGGTGGTGTCCTGTTCACTGTAGCGTTGCGCATCTTCGATGAATCGCAGTTATGCTCATCAGAACCATCAGCACAGTCTACAACCGAGTCACATTGAAACGTCTGCAAAACAAAGCAACATTAAAAAAACACGAGATGTGTGCAAAACGCGCCGGGAATTGCGTCGCGATTGTTATAGTTAATGTAGAAGTAATAGATATTAGGTTAGAATTTAACTGTTGGTTACCTTTTTTTTGTTATTGTAAGTGAAATAGGAAAGAAACTAGACAGTTTTCTACATAGTCTGTTGCAGAGAAAACCGAACTTTTCTAAAATATAAATTCTCAGTGGTGCCATCTATTAAAAAAAATATGCGTCGGTAAGGTAGATCTTTGACAAATGTTATTTCAAAATATCATGACATTTGCGTCATTAGAAACAGAGAAATCGCGCATAAAGTAACAGTGTGCATTTGCATTGGTCGAAAAATGAATTTTGAACAAAGATCAAATATCAAGTTCTGCTTTAAACTCGGTAAATTGTTTACTGAAACGTTTAATTTGATGAAACAAGTGTATGGTGATGCGTGTTTATCACGTACGAGTGTGTATGAGTGGTATAAACGATTTAAAGGCGGTCGTACGGACACAAATGACGACGAACATCCTGGGGCAAAAAAATCTGTGGTTACAGCAAGTAACATCGAACTTGTGAGTGAATTTATTAGAAATGAACTGAAATCCCCATTGCGATACGTGGGAATGGAATTAAATATTTCCAAAGATTCAATTCATCGTATTTTGACAGCCACACAAGCTAACTGAATTAAACATTGTACGTGCTTAATTAAAGACTCGAAACTAGTACTCGTAACTGGCGATGAGATGTGGTATTTTCAATATGATCCAGAGACCAGGTGTCAAAGCTCTGAATGGAAGCATCCAAGCGAAGAAAGACCGAAAAAAAGCCGCTTGGAGAAGTCAAAAGTGAAGACAATGTTGATTTGTTTTTATGATTCGAAAGGCATAGTGCATAAAGAGTAGGTAACAATTAGTCAAACAGTAAATGCTGTATATTATTTTGGTTTTATGAAGCGTCTTTTGACGCCCTCAATATCGTGAAAATGGTAGCTGGCGTTCGTTACATGATGATGCACATCGCTCGACGCTTGTCACAGATTTTTTAACCACAAATGATATTTTGATCAACCATCATCGGATTTAGCCCCCTGTGATTTCTATCTATTCTCTAAACTACATTTGCCGATGAAAGGACAGCGTTACGCCGATGTCGAAGCCATTAAAAAGGCGTCGACAACGATCTTGAAAGACATCTCTAAAGATGAACTTAAAAATTAATTGTTTTTATTTTAAAAAAGTTCGGTTTTCTATGCGACAGACTGTGTATTATGTTGTTTGTTTCTATCAAAATTTACATAACAATCGCGAAGCAATGATGCCAAAAGTATGAGCTTTGATGGTTTTTATAATTCAAATGGAGGAATATATACAAGTTAATTAGTGAAATATGAACGTATAACATACCCTTGGAATGCAGGTGTCGTCTCTTTCGCAGGCGAATTCTGAATCGGCGCAGTTCACGGCGGATCGGCAATTAATTTCGTCAGACGCGTCGGGACAATCGGGATGACCATTGCATCTTAAGCTGATCGGCAAGCAACTCTGGTTACCTTGACACAGCACTTCGTCGGCTTTGCACGTTACACAATTTACTTCGTCGGACCCATCTTGGCAATCGTTGTAGCCATCGCAAACCATGTCCGTGGTGATGCATTTTAAGTTGGCGCAAGTGAATTCAGTGACGTCACACTTAGGAGTGTCTGTAAAAGTCGATTGTTTCACCTCAAAGCAGATCTTGCCAGACTTTTTAAAAATAGGTAAGACTGGGTATCTGTCAGTGAGAAACGAGGAAGTTCGAAGATTTTTAATGTGAAACTAGCTTCGATTTAATCACGTGTAATATCCTTATTGAACTTGACTCCACATAAGTAGTATAGCTAAGATAGTACGGGACCGTTAAGATTTTATCCCCACCAGTACATCCTTGACGTGGAGGAGTTAACAAAGAATTCTGAACTAATATTTAAAAGATAAAGAACAGCTTTTAGCTGATAAAGAACGGATTTTAACTGGTAAAGAACGGTTTTGAACTGATGAACTAATTATTGATGCTTGAATACACAATAATCAGCACAGTCTACAACCGAGTCACATTGAAACGTCTGCAAAACAAAGTAATATTAAGGAAACATCACCAGGAATTGCGTCGCGACATTCTGAATTGTTAATAGACTGATAAAATCTATTCTTTATTTGTTAAAAGCAGTTCTTTATCGAACAAACTCCGTTCTTTATCTATCGAATATCAGTTCAGAACTGTTTGTTACCTCCTGGGCGTTTGAATTTCTCGCGTGCTGTGACATGATCACGTAAAGGAGGTAGTGGAGAGGATAAAATCTTACAGAGGATCCCAATGTTATTTCTCACAGGTAATTGTAAAGGTTGGGGCTAATGAGAGGGTTTCTGAACATATCGAGACACGCGAAGGCATTGATACTAACTATTGATGCCGTGTCTGTGGAATTTTGCAGAGGTCAAGTCAAATGAGATGGTTTCGAAATTAATTAAGACTGGGGAGTTGTCAGTTGGTCACCACAAATATACGTAGTCAAGATGACCAAGGAATTTCCAAAATTCTTGATGTAAAACTACTCTTGACGTAACCTTGTACCACATAAAAGTTCAAGATCTAATCTGGTACGTAGACTTCTGCGGTCCTGGCCCATACTATAGTCTTCTTGGCTTCCGAGCTGGAACCGCGTCACTGGTATAACTGTCGACGTTTCGTACCCACTCGTATGGAACATCTTCAGGGCTCAACTACTGCACTGAAACTGCAATAGTTGAGCCTTGAAGATGTCCGAGTACGTTAACAAATCATCCCATAAGTGCTCTCTAAATATTGAATTTCATGATGACAAGACAAGAAATCAGAACAGTTTTGTCATACCATATCACCACATTCAGAAAAGGCACCTAAGTATTAATTACTTAACTGTGAAGGTCTACAACACACTATCCAATAAGGTAATAGTGCACTGAAACTCAGTTTCAGTGCAGTAGTTCAGCCCTGAAGATGTCCCATACAAATGGGTACGAAACATCGGCAGATATACAAGTGACGCGATTCCATCCCGGAAACCCAGAAGCAGATAGTTTTACTTAGTCTTGTACACTGATTTGGCACCACATTAGAGTTAATGAGAAGGTTTCTGAACATGTCGAGACACGCGAAATCAAAAAGATGAACGACCACGTGGAATGTTACATAAAAGTAGCGATGTAAAGCCAAACCTACCACAGTTATCTTCATCGCTGTTGTCACCACAATCATTAATACCATCGCACATCCAGACCTTCGGGATACAGCGCCGACTCTCAGCACAAGTGAATTGAGTTTGTTCGCAGGGCGCCGGACAATTTTTCGAATCTTCATCGCTACCGTCCACACAATCCTTATCTCTGTCGCACAGCCAACGCCTCGTAATACATTTCGTCTTGTTGTCGCAGCGGAATTCACTGGCGCTACAAATTCTTTCGCCGCACGGTCCCTGCACGCTCGAATCTTCGTCGCTGTGGTCGCCGCAGTCGTCGTCTCCGTTACATAGGAGCAAGTTAGATATGCAGATGTGGGTGGTTTTGCAGTAAAACTCGTGGTCTCCGCAGCGAGTGGGGGCGCTCTTGGCACAAGTGGAGTTGACCATTTCGAAACCACCGGGGCAAACGCAGGTTATCCCGCTAGGGATCGACAAGCATATTTCTGAGCATTTAGTGTTGTTCGTGCAATCGTTTGTGTCTGAAAAGATATTTATTAAATATAGTGTTTTCACACTAAAAAGAGAAAGAAACTCACCCCTTTGACTTTTAGTATCGAATATTTTTAAGTAAGCCGGAGTATTCGTTTCATCCAATTGTCCTCCACTGCCGTTTAACATACTGAAAGACATGATCAGGCCTTTCTTGTATTCAATGTAAAACAGCATGTTATTGAAGAAGTCGATTCTAAAGGGCGCGTCGATACCGGACACCACGACTTGTCTATCGTTCTTGTCCAAACCGATGCTTTCGATTACGCCTCTTCGGGTGTCCGTCCAAAATAATTTATTGCTGGCTAAGTCAATAGCCAGTCCATTCGGCCAGATTATATTCGTATCCACAAAGACTTCCCTATGTGAGCCATCCATCCAAGCTCTGTACAAGCTTCCATTCACCGGTCGTCTAAAAACAGTTTGAACCCAATACATGTAACCCTGCTTCGGATTCAGAACTATATCGGTGGGGTAAATATCACGGTTCACAATCAGCATACGAGTCTTATCTGTATCAGCTAATTTTACAACAATTATACTGCCGACTTCGCCGAACTGCGCCGTCCAAAATAAATTTCCTCCCATCCAATCGTAAGCCAAACCAAAACACTGTTCACCCACCTTCATGAAGAGCTGTTCTCTCTTTCCCGTGGCAAGTGAAATGCTCTGGATCATAGACGCATCATCGTCGAGGTAGTATATGGTGAAGTTCTTGATATTGACGTCCATTACGCTTGGTTTCAAATCCGTAATTGGCGCCATGGTTTCTAATCCTGATACGGGATCGATGCCTTTGATCGAAGCGGGCTTTTTTCTACCGATAAGAAGGAATGCGGATGATTGCTTGATGACACACTCACCGTTGGGTTTAGGCACGTATCCAGAGGCGCATAAACATTTTGCGATTGCTATGTTGTTGTTCCAGTTGGTGGTGCAAATGTGACTGCAATTACCGTTGTTGGTTTTACATGGGTGGGCAACTGAAAGATAATTTGTTAACGTTAAATAGAAGGATAAATTTTTATTGTCGTTTTGATGAATATAAACAATATTGTCGAAGAAAAATGATAAATTATAAATAGAAATATATTTCCTAGTCAGAAAGTATTAAAATATATACATACAAGGTTTTCCAATAAGAGTGATAAGATTTCTTAAAAAAAAAACCACACTTATTGTTAAGAAAATTCAAAAGTTTTTTATTTAATGTGAAGTCCAATTGATACAATTAAGTTCTAAATAAAACGTTATTCAAATGGCCTCCACGACTTCTTCTGCAGGAACGAATTCGAGCACTTTTTCCAATAAATCTAGTCGTATGTCATGAATGGCACGTTCAATATTGACTTGTAAAGCTTGAAGAGAGTCTGGCTTATTTCGATAGACCAATGACTTCAAATAACCCCACAAGAAATAGTCTAATGGTGTTAAATCACAACTTCTTGGAGGCCATTAAATATCACAATTTCTTGAAATAATCGAATCTCCAAACTTTTCTCGCAATAATTCTATTGTTGCATTTGGTGTGTGGCACGTAGCCTCGTCTTGTTAGAACCAAATGTTGTCAAGATCAACTTCTTCCAATGTCGGCCATAAAAAGTTGGTTATCATCAATCTATACCGCTCTCCATTGACAGTAACGGTGTTACCAGCTTCATTTTGAAAGAAGTACGGACCGATTATTCCACCATACCAAAAACCACACCAAACTGTCAATTTAGGTGAATGTAATGGTTTTTCAAAAATAATTTGTGGATTTCTTCGCACCAAAATCGACAGCTTTGTTTATTTACCACACCATCCAGATGAAAGTGAGCCTCATCAGAGAAGATGATTTTCTTAAAAAAATCGTTATCATTTTCAAGTTGTTCCAAGGCAAAATCAGCAAATTCACGACGTTTACGGTGGTTCAATGGCTTCAGTTCTTGAGTGAGAACAATTTTATAGGGATGCAAACACAAATCCTTTCTCAAAATCCGCCAGGTTGTGGTTTGAGACAGTCGCAATTGTTGAGAACGTCTTGGAATCGACAAATTACGGTCTTCAGTAACACTTGCCTGAACGGCAGCAATATTTGCATTACTTCGAGCGGTTCTTTGTCTTATTGGCACTTGAAAATTATGTAAAGAAAATGTAACCTCAAAGTTTTTAACAATTCGACGAATAGCGAGCACACTTGGACGATTATTACGACCAAAAAATGGCAAAAGCGCACGAAAAGTTGCAATTGGAGAACGATTATTTTGATAATAAAACTGAATAATTTGTAAACGTTGTTCTTGCGTATATCTCTCCACGATGAAATTGTAAACACTACTGAATACAATGAAAAACAAATGACAGATCATGACATATTACGAATGGCCGAAATGTCACTTCAAAATCATATCATCCCTATTGGAAAACCTTATACATATAGTCGTGTGCACGAAAATAGTAGTGGTCTTAAATTTGCTTAAATATCAATTTATACGTTAAGTAAAATAATTCAAGTTTATTGAATTTTTTATTCCAATACATTAGATAACTATAACAATGAATAAATAGGTTTCTACGACAAACAAAATAATTGTGCATTAAAATAGCAGGTCATTTTTACTCAGTTAATTGGATTGAAACACTTAATATTTTGTTGCTTGACGTTTATAGTTAATCACCTCTTGATACCTGTGGAGAAACGAGTTCACCAGTTGCCTACATGTCAACTATTTTCGATTCAGACCACAGCACATTACGTCACTTTTTTTCGTTCCATTGTTACGTGTTCATGAGCAAACGACAATCTACTTTGTATTTGCTTTTTATTTAATAATGGTACCTTCTTAGGCATTCTTGCACGCAACTTTCATTGAATCAATCTTAGTCTAATAGTAGAGAAACTTACACAAATGTGTAACTCACTTTGAATTGCAGTTGAACTTATGCACGATATCTTCTTTGCACAAGTTATAACATTTCTGTCTTCTCCAGGGCTGAGTTTCCTTTTTCCACCACGATTTTCTTTCACTTTTTTCCAGTTCTTAGCGTTTGCAATCATTTTCGTAGAACATGAGAGTGTATTTTGTATAAACTTGTAGCTTCTGCCTATATTAAGTAGATCGAGTATAATTGCTCTTTTTTCCGACGAACAATGTTTTGCTCGGCCCATATTACAACAGAAATGGACGATTAAAAAATTGTTGAATTATTCTGCAGCAGACAGAACTTTATACGTCTGCGTTTAGTACCGCCAACTATGATACTGCTATTTTAATGCATAGGCAAATAACACTGCATGACTAGAAAAGTAATTCGGTGATTATGTTAGAATATAAAATCTTTTCTTCGACAAAAATTATTCCTGATTCAACTTCTACCAGGCCTTCAGCTCAGCACACAAGCAATGACCGATAATGTCAAAGATATTTAAATAGTTCACTAGATACGAGGGTGGTCCCATAAGTACCTGGCCTGACCTAGAGATGGCGCTAGTTGTTTGAAAAATATCACGGTATTAGAAAGTACACAATCTATAATGCATATGTTTCAAGTTTGAAGACGCCGCGTTGTTTAATATTTGTTTGGCAGCCATCAGTAGTGAACGTTTTCAGTGAATTTGTAAAAATAGAGAAAACTGGTCATCGTTACGTGATACAATACTTCTATTTGAAAGGCCTCAGCCCAACCGATATAAAAGCTGAACTGGATTCTACTCAACAACAATGAAATATTAGATAGCAGAGCTTAAACGAGGTCGTACGAGCTGCTAAGACTGGCATCGTAGTGGTCGACTAAATGAGGTGACGACTCCAGAAATGGTGAATAAAATCCACAAAGCGGTACTGGATGATCATCGACTGATAGTGCGCGATCTAGCAGACATAGTAAGATATTTCAAAAAGCGCGGTACATCGCATATTATCTGAAAATTTGGACATGAGAAAGCTGTGTGCAAGATGGGTGCCGCGTTTGCTAACACTCGAGCAGGAACAGTGTCGTGAAGATTCAATTGAGTGTTTAGCGAAGTTTTACAGCAACAAAGCAGAATTTTTGCGTCGTTTCATAATCTTGGATTATATTTCATCACTTCACACGTCAAAACAATGGATGAAACACTCCACAGAAGGCGAAGACCGTTTCATCTGCAGGCAGAGTTCATCGGTTTTTTGATACGTGTGGATAATTTCTTGGAAAAGGAAAAACTATCAACGGCGAGTATTATGCGAACTTATTGCAACGTTTAAGCGAAGAAATCAAGCAAAAACGGCCGCAATTGGCTAAGAAGAAAGTGTTGTTTCATAAAGACAATGCACCAGCTCACAAATCCATTATTGCAATGGCCAAAATTAATGAATTAAAGTTTCAATTGCTACCTCAGGCATCCTATTCGCCAGATTTAGCCCCGTCGAATTATTTTCTGTTCACAAACTTGAAAAAATGGCTCAGTGATCAAAGATTTTCCAACGATGAAGAAGTGATGTCGGCAGTTAATGGCTATTTTGAGGAGCAAGACAGTTCTTATTATAAAAAGGGTATCGAACTTATTGAACATCGCTGGGGAAAGTGTATAGAGCTGAAAGGAAATTATGTTGAAAAATAAATACATTTCTTTCCAAAATTTTTGTGTTTTCTTTCTTGGATCGGGTACTTCTGGGACCACCCTCGTAAACGTAGCTGCATCAGCGTTGTAAACGTTATTTAAAAGTAAAAATTTAGGGCTGCTATTTTCGTGCACATGACTGTATATATACAATATATCACAAACAGTCGGCGTGTACCTTTATGCATAGGTACACATCGACATTTAATATGATAATTCAGAATAAAGATGAAACAAAAAAATAAAAAAGCATTTTAGAAATGAAAAAAATACTTACCGTCCGGTTGTCTCTGTCTGTGGAACACGTGAAGATAGTACGGTCTGGATATCTTATCCACTATAGTCTTCGTTTGGAGCTTCGTATCTATCTTAAATACAGTGTTATCTTTCCACGAAGATACATACAGATTCCTCTCGAAATAGGTTATACCATACAGATTTTGTACAATGGGACCTTTTTTAACAGTTCTTCGATTTTTACCGTCGAAATCTACCTTTTCAATCATGTCCAAGAACGTATCCAACCAATAAATTTGATTGGTCGAATAATCGACTGTTATGCCGTAGGGAAAAACTATTTTGTAATCGATCAGCGTGACCCTTTCGGAACCGTCCATCCTGCACCTTTCGATTATAGGCGGGGATTTCCCCCACTTCGAGAAGTACATGTAACCTATGGTAGGATCCAGGGCTAACGATTTCGGTTTGTCCAAGTCCCTTTCAACTATCACCCTGCATTTGTCTAGGCTTTTCGTACAGAGAAGGACGGTCTCTTGATTGTCATCAAGGAAGTACCAATTCTCCGAAACCCAATCCAGGGCTATTTGCTGTACGTGGCTGAGTTTTCCATAAATCGACGGAGCCGGGAATTCCCATTTGTCCGCGAAATTGTCAATGTTGACTCCCATTAGGGTGGATTTCGTCAAGTTCTGGTGTATGTAGTAGAGTGTGCGGTTCCTATGGGAAAAATCCAAAGCGTGACTGTTCAGTGACGTTAGTTTGGTCTGATTGGACCATGGTTTTCCATCGAGGGTGATGCGTTGTACTGTATTCAGTGTAGAAAAAATAATTGACGCAGATTCTGATTTAGGAACTGAAATGAAATGAAACGTTTTTAGTGAATTATAAACTTTTGAATTGTTCATATGGTTGAATATATATATATATATATATATATATATATATATATATATATATATTATATATATACATATACATATATATATATATATATATATATATATATATATATATATATATATGGGTTGGCAACTAAGTACTTTCGGTTTTATAGTATAAAATAAAACACTTTTTTTTTAAACAAAGAATAGTTTTTAATCAATTATATATTTTCCATTTTGCTCAATGACCTTTTGTCATCGTTTTTTCAGCTGCATGATTTCGCGCTCATAAAATTTCTGGTCCTTATCACCAAAAAACTGAACCAGGTGCGAGTGAAGATCATCGTCATTTGTGAAAGTTTTACCATTCAAAGAATTCTGCAAACTTCGAAATAAATGGTAATCAGATGGTGCTAGATCAGGGCTGTATGGGGGATGTGGCATCACTTCCCAGCCAAGCTCCAATAGTTTCCCACGAGTTGCCAAAGATGTGTGAGGCCTTGCATTATCTTGGTGAAAAACTACACCTTTCCGATTTGACAATTCTGCCCGTTTTTCTTTGATTGCTTCATCCAGTTTTATTAATTGTTGACAGTAAACATCAGAATTGATCGTTTGGTTCCTTAGAAGCAGCTCAAAAAACACAACACCTTTGTAATCCCACCAAACTGACAGCATGATCTTTTTTGGATGTAATTCAGCTTTCGATGTGGTTTGAGCTGGTTTATCGTGTTTGCTCCATGATCGTTTTCGAACTATGTTATTGTACAGGACCCATTTTTCATCACCAGTGATGATTCTGTTTAAGAAAGGGTCGGTTTCATTTCGTCTAAGGTGCATATCACAACAGTTGATTCTTTGTGTTAAATGAATTTCTTTCAATTCGTGTGGTACCCAAATATCAAGCTTCTTAACTAGCCCAAGATATTTTAAATGTTTTTCAATTGTTGTGTGCGATACATGTAGCCTCTCCGCAACCTCTCGAACAGTTATATGACGATCCTCTTCAATTATGACTTTGATTTGGTCATCATCAACTTCAGTAGGCCGACCAGAACGTTGCTCATCTTTGAGGAAAAAATCTCCAGAACGGAATTTTTTATACCATTTCTGACGCGTGCGCTTTGTTAAGCAATTAGCACCATAAACTTCACATATCTTTTTGTGAGCCGCAGCAGCTTTCTTTCCTTTACGGGAATAAAATAGTAAAATATGTCGAAAATGTTCGTTTCTGCACTCCATTTAAAATTAACCCACAACTAATAGCTTTAATAAAAATCACGCACTACTTGCTTCTGAAGTTACGTCAATGTGACTAGTATCACGCGACAAATGGTAAAGTACAGCACTAACATACGTTATACAAAAAATAAAGCAACGCTCTCTATCAGTAAAAACAGAAAGTACTTAGTTGCCAACACAATATATAATATATGTATGTATCTTTTTCACAAGAGGAAGTTCTTATTGCGATTAGGTCATTAAAAAATAAATTAACATCTGGGTTTGACATGGTACCAAGATTGCAGTACCGTTCTGTCTAAACTTCTGCTCTCTTTGTTTAACTTAATTTTAAGAACAGTCGCATTTCCTTCTAGGTGGAAATTGGCAAGGGCATGTCCCATATTCAAGAGTGGAGATGCGTCTGTCATCTCCAATTACAGACTGGTATCATTGCTGTCTAGCGTGGCCAAGCAGTATTGTATAGACGCATTTACTTCTCAGGAAGCAGTATTGTTTCGACGGCAAAACATGGCTTCGTCTCCAAGCGTTCTACTATAACAAATCTCTGTATCTTTTCCCAATATGTTGAACCGGCCGGAAAAATCGAGTTTAGCAAAACATCTGTTGGATTGTAATCATAGCGTTAACGCCGATTGCTTGTATTTGATTAAGAATGTGTATAATTATCGCGAATTAGATACGTATGAAAGTATGTACATTTTGAAGAATAGAGGCCATGTGTTAAACAACGATGGGAGTCCGAACAATTCGCCTTTTCTCGGTCTGCTAAGTGACAGAAAAGGGGATAGTGTAATAAATCACATGTAGGTATTTATCGGTCATGTCCGTGTTCCATTTTTTATGTCATTCATCCTAGTTTAAGTAAAACGATTTTAAAAATCTTGTGAAACGAATATACAGTGTACATTTCGGTCCTCAACGGTACGGATCGCGTACGGAGTTTGTTTTCGTACGGGTATTTCTTGCCGAAGTTCTGCAGGTGCGACAGTGCTTAATTATCTGCTGATGATGACAACTTAGTTGTCGAAATACGTATACAGAATATGAAAATTAATCCTCGTACGAGGATAGTTTGACACGTAATGAGAATGACACATAGGTGGCGCTCTAATTAGGAAACCAAATGCACTGTAATTTAGATTGCCCATTTATATGTTTAAATTCCGATATTTAGATAAATCGGTTGATTAGTTTATTTTTGACAGCTGATCGAAAAAGAAGCAACACGTCATTTTGTTAAAATGGAAAAAGCAGAGTATAGTGCGGTGATTAAATACTTCGTAATTAAGGTTATGAAAGCTACGGAAATAAAAGATGAGTTACGGGAAACATTAGGTGAATCTGCTCCATCATCCGCCACAATAAGTAGATGGGTAAATGAATTTAAACGTGGTAGAACAAGCTGTGTTGATGAAGCGCGCTCTGGAGCACCCAAAATCGTGACTTCTAAGGAAATGATTATAAAAATCCATAATATTATTACGCAAGATCGATGACTGGAAGTGAGAGAGATAGCAGACATGGTAAACATTTCAACAGAACTAGTACGCCGCATTTTAACGAAAGAATTGGTCCTTTCCAAGCTTTCAGCAAGATGGGTGCCGCGATTGCTTACAACTGATCAAAAGTTCACTCGTTTGCGCATTTCCAGTGAGTGTTTGGACCTTCATAAGCGGAATCCGGTTGATTTTTGTATGCGATTTGTTACTTGCGATGAAAGTTGGATACACTACAGTACACTCGAAACTAAACAACAGTCGAAACGATGGTTAGAACGTGGTTCTGCACCTCCAAAGAAAGCGAAAACCACTTTATCGGCAAACAACAATTTTTTGGGATTCGAAGGGCATTTTGCTCATTGATTACCTTCAGAAAGGTGCCTCAATAAACGGACAATATTATGCAGAACTTGTACAAAAATTAAATGTTGAGATTCGTGCTAAACGACAAGGAATGGCAAAGAAAAAGATTCTGTTTCACCAAGACAACGCTCCCTCGCATACCAGCACAGTTTCGATGTCCAAAATCCACGAGTTGCATTTCCAATTAGTACCGCATGCGCCCTATTTGCCGGATCTAGCCCCTTCCGACTTCCACCTTTTTCCAAAATTGAAAACGGCACTAGGTTGAAAGAAATTTTCGTCCAACGACGAGCTTATCATCTTCGTAAATGAGTATTTTGCAAGCCTTCCGGAATCGCATTTTAGAGATGGCATAAGGGCATTGGAGCACCGTTGGAATAAATGTATTGCTCTTTTAGGAGAATATATGTATTGAGAAATAAAAATTATTTTGTATTAAAAAAATTAGTGTTTCTTTTCCATTCTCACTACTTATCAAACTACCCTCGTATATCAACCTTCAGTAATCAAGTGAATCAACCACAGGCTCCATCAAAATTACATACATTGTCCTGTTATTGGTATATGTACGAGTATACTGTTGGGCAATAAATACTTTGTTATTATCCTTATTATATATATTGCAGTAGCCAGATTCTGTTATAATGATATGTACAGATACTAGTAAATGGATGATTGTAGTTAAAAAAACTATTTTTTTAAAATACTGACCTAACAGAAATCTTTATAATGATCCAACTTTAATAATTTTAATTCAACTCTTATCACAGGCGGTATAATAAACATAATATAAACAATTGTTCAAATATACCAATTGTATAATAACTAAGACTTGAATAATAAAAAAAATTATTAAAATATAAGCCCTCAATTTAATAATCTATTCGCATACAAAACCACACACTTAATAAATTTTTCAAAGTAACGAATTTGAATATGAAGTCATCTATTTAACTAATACAATGAGTAAATTGGGTTGCATATAGTCTTCCCGTATGTAATCTATATTTTTGTCCCTTCGTATTAATACCTTTTTCCTCATAAACGTGAATGTTATGTGATTTAACTATTTAATATAACAATAATAATATAGTGTGAAGTTAATGGTGATATAGTTGTGAATAATGGTTTATATTTATACGTACTAATTCTCGTGTATCAAAAGTAATTAAATGTACGAGGGATGTTTCCAATATTCTGGGAATTGGTGCTATAATTAAATAACGCAGAACTTATACGCAATGTTATTGATGCCAGACAAGTCTTGACACGCTTATGCAACTACCTAGTGCAACATTGTTCAGTCTGATTCGGGTATTCGACTGATGTAGACGCGTTTTAGTAGCACTGTATTTGTAACCATGGAACACGCGGCAAAATCTCAAAGAGCGATAATTTTCTTTTTGTGGAAAGAAGATGTGAAAACGTCGGAAATTATTAGTCGTCTGCAAGGAGTATTTGGTGAATCTGCAGAATCCAAAAGTATTGTTTATCGATGGATCGACCATTTTAAAGCCGGTAGAACATCACTAGAAGACGATCCTCGCAGTGGGTGGTCAAGCACGTCGGTAAATGAAAGAAACATTATTGCCGTCGAAAACCTACTGAAAGACGACAGGCGAATGACTATTCGTCAAATTAGTGTACACCTAGGGATAGGTACACGACAAGTTCATGACATCTTGCATGATTGTTTGGGCGTTAGCAAGGTTTCGGCGCGCTGGGTGCCAAGGCTGTTGGAACCAGAACAGAAACTCAATAGGTCCGATACTTGTCGTCAACTTCAAGAGCTGTCAGCCCGTTACGGTGATGAATTTTAGCAACGAATTATAACCACTGACGAAACGTGGATTCCTTATTTCAAACCCCAGACGAAAAGTCAATCCAAAGAATGGCGCAAACCTGAAGAAGGGCCTCCACTTAAGGCGCGTGCAGTTCCGTCTGTTGGAAAGGTAATGCTTACTGTATTTTGGGATTGCGAAGGGATTATTTTCATGGATTATCTGCCGAGAGGTACTACAATTAATGCAGAATATTATTAAAATTTATTATCTGGACCACTGCGACAGGCACTAGTCAAAAGACGGCCTGGAAAGTTGCATAAGCGTCCGTTATTGCAACAGGATAATGCAAGACCACACACGGCAAGAAAAACGAAGGATATTTTGAACGATTTATGATGGGAATTGCTGCCGCACCCACCTTATTCCCCGGATCTTGCACCCAGTGATTACCATCTGTTCCCAGATTTGTAAAAACCCTTTCGTTGTTCGATTTGAAAGTTTAACTGACGTAAAACGTGCCATAAATAGGTGGATCGACAAGACACCGAAAAACTTCTTTGAGGACGGCTTAAGAAATTAGTTTATCGTTGGGATAAATTTATTCAGTTAAATGGAGATTATGTTGAAAAACGACATTGTAATATTGACGAAAATTAACAAAATTATATGTAATTCCCAGAACTTTGGAAACATCCCTCGTATTTCCCCAGTATCTTTAAAAATAGAGTAATGTATTTATAAAATTTTTATTAATTAACTTTTTTGTATCTACACATGTCCGTCAATTTAAATACAAGAAAGCACTTTTTGAAAAGGCACTTGGATAGCCATAATGCACGGAATAATAAAATACATTAGCTAATGCAATGTAAATATTTACCGATACTTTTACAACAAGTGCTAACAACGCTCAATTTTCGCCAATAATTATAGTATTACCCTACAATGTGTAAACAAAAAATACAAATCTTTCAATACGTACCATTAAGGGCTATACAATTTTGTTTATCCTGAACGTAGCCTGAAACACAGGAACATATATACGAGTTGGGAACGTTTGTACATATTTGTGCGCAGGTATTTTCCAATTGACATTCATCGGCGTCCACGCAGCTCGTGCCTTCGGGTCGTCTACCTTCCGTACAGAAACATTTCGGTCCGTCTGCGGTGGGCCTGCAGTCGTGCGAACACCTCGCGTCCTTACAGGCGGTTCTGTTATCACAGAAATCCAGTTCGTCGCTATTGTCCGGACAGTCCCTGCATAAAGATACAGACGAAGTCATTTCGATCAATCGTCATTATTAACGAGGTTAAATATAAGTTAGCTTCAATAACTTTTACCTCGTGAAAGAGATAAAAGAGTTAAAGAAGCAGGAACGCTTTATAAATAATGAAAAAATAAAGTGTATGTAACACCTCGCCTCCTTACAGGCGGTTCTGTTATGACAGAAGTCCAGTTCGTCGCTATTGTCCGGACAGTCCCTGCATAAAAATACAGACGAAGTCATTTCGATCAATCGTCATTATTAACGAGGTTATATATAAGTTAGCTTCAATAACTTTTACCTCGTGAAGGAGATAAAAGAGTTAAACAAGCAGGAATGCTTTATAAATAAAAAAGAAAGTGTATGTTAAAATAGATTTTCTTGGAGCAAGTACATAATATAAGAGTTTATTGGCCGAGTCGATTGGTGAGGCCAATAAAGTAATAAATTGAAAAAATTATTTCGTTTTCTAGTTCCGAAAATGTAAATGTAATGCAACATTTTAATAGATAGTATTTTGCTGTAAAGAAAGTAATTTACGATTTATTCCATTCAATTCGAAATGATTCGGAAATAATCAATAGATTAATTAGGAAACGTAACTTACAAAAGACTATCTGGGATGTCACACGTCTTTTCTTCAAGTAGACAAATAATTTACATGCTTGCCGTTTCATATAATGACGAAAAAGTTAAATAGGGTTCTTAAAGAACACGGTTTTTAAGTTACACTTTAATCCAGTAATTCTATTAAATCGCTTTTAGGAAATGCGAAAGACAAAGTCGAGCTAAATCAGAAATCAAGGATTTACAAAATAAAATATCTAGATTGCAATAAACAACACACCGGTCAATCAAAACGTTCAATAGGAATTTAGGAGTTTAATGGTCCTGAGAAATCAAGTTTAGCGAAACACGTGCTGGAAAATAATCATAGTGTAACCGCTGATTCTCTACATTTAATCAAAAATATAAGTAATCATTGTGATTAGATAGCTATGAAAGCATATACATTTCAAACAATAAAAATCATGTGTCAAACACCGATAAAAAAGTTTCGCATGTGTAGGCGAGTGGTGTACTTTAGTATAGGTGTTAGTAAAAATAGAATACATTTTAAATTATGTGAAAGGAATTTATTATAGTGTATGTTTGGCTTTTGACGGTGAAAGTCTGGTATGGACTTGTTTCTGTGCGAGTTTTGCCGTTGATTCAGGTGCGACACTGTGATTAATCATCTGCTGATGATGCCGACTTAGTTATACAGAATACGAACGTTATTGTGGAACGAGGTTTTATTTACTTTTCTTGATTAAACGTCTAGTTATGAATTACATAAGTTCAATTCAATGCACCAAGGTAAACGACAAGAAAGTTTTGTGTACGTGCTTATTAGTTTGCTGACGTAAGTATTAATTAAATATGTCATAAGATACTGAAAGACTGAGCTGGGGATTCAATAAATTTCAAAATTAAGATCGCCTTCGATATTGTTTGATCATGATAGTCCCTAAATTGATTTACCTTAAACCTGTCCTGTAAACACTAAGGGAACGTAAGTTCAGAAAGAGGTAGACATTCTAACACGTTTGAGTCAAATCAAACAATTTACTAGCATACGTAAACTGGGAGAAATTCGAAGCATTATAATCCGTAGTAATTCTATTAAATTAAAAATTCTGTTCATGTTCTGCATCAATCTAAAGATTGACGTAAAACATGAGTAGATATCAGCGAAAGTTGTCTAAATTTTAAGACTCCGTTATACCTGTTTCCATCACAGAAGGCTTCGAGAGGTACACAATGCGTGGTATTCCCGCATCTTGCCTGATTCCAGGGACACGTCGTAGTCTTATTACACGACTGTGGATCCTCGTCGGAAGTGTCCAACGTTTCCGCTGGACCGCAGTCATTATCATCGTCGCACACCCAACCGGTGGGTATGCAATGATGAGTCAGCGCGCAACGGAACTGTCCACTTTTGCAGATCTCTTCTTCGACTGGGCTGGTGCAGTCGGGCGGTTCGTCGCTGGCGTCATGACAGTCAGGTTTCCCGTTGCAATAGAGATGTTTTAGTATACACTCGCCCGAAGTGCAAGCGAACAGACTGCTCCCACAAACTGGTATAAAAGAAGAAAAAATTATATTAAAAATTCAATTTGAAATGAAGGGTATCATCTTAAAGTGCACACATACATCAATACATTTTCTTTATCATAAACTTTAACTTCAAAATTAGCAATACCGTGGGTAAGTTTTGAAAGATTAAATACTGTAACACATATTATATGTATTATATATATACATCGCATCACTGTTGTTACATTATATATATATATATATAGATGAAATCGGGAATGTTTTCCGATCACGTGATCACTGTCGTATGAAATAAGATGTCGACAGGAAGTGAGGAAGTCAAATTAGATACTATATTTATATTGCTGTTAATGTTAGGAGTTGCGATTAACATAACGTGAGAAGTTCGTAAATATGGGTTGCGCTAAATGTCATCAATATTTCTAAAATAAGTTTTTATTAACGTTTAGCAAGCACTTATAAAGTGTGTTTCAAATTGCGCGGTTTTTTTAAGAATAAATAAAATATAGATGGCGCACTGAATTTGACTGGGTATGTGGGCATTTAAAAAGTGTGATGTATGACATTTATAAAAATGGTTTCGTACACGGTACAACTATACTTCAATTACCAATTAAAAGTTTTGAAAGTGAATGCAAATTATGTGTTTTATTTATTCTTTAAAAAAAACGCGAAATTTGAAACACCCTTTATCTTGCTCCTCAAAATAGCTATTAACTGCCGACATCTCTCCTTCATGGTTGGAAAATCTTTGACCACTGAGTCATTTCTTTCGAGTTTGGGAATAGAAAATAATCCGAGTGGGCTAAATCTGGCGAATAGGGTGCATGAAGAAGCAACTCAAACTTTAATTAATTAATTTTGGCCATTGCAATAACGGATTTGCGAGCTGGTGTATTGTCTTGATGAAACAACACTTTCTTCTTAGCCAAATGCGACCGTTTTTGCTTGATTTCTTCGCTCAAACGTTGCATTAAGTTCGCATAATACTCGCCGTTGATAGTTTTTCCTTTTTCAAGATAGTCATTGAAAATTATTACACGCGTGTCCCAAAAAACCGATGTCATGACCTTGCCTGCAGATGAAACTGTCTTCGTCTCCTTTGGAGTCGGTTCTCCCTTTTGCGTTCATTGTTTTGATTGTTCTTTTGTCTCGGTCGTGAAGTGATGGACCCATGTTTCATCCACGGTTATGAAACAGCGCAAAAATTCTGCTTTGTTGCTGTGAAACTTCGCTCAACACCCAATTGAAACATCTTCACGACACTGTTTTTGCTCGAGAGTGAGCAAACGCGGCACCCATCTTTCACACAGCTTTCTCATGTCCAAATTTTCAGATAACATGCGATGTACCACACTTTTTGAAATGCCTACTATGTCTGCTAGCTCGCGCACTTTCAGTCGACGATGATCCAGTACCGCTTTGTGGATTTTCTTCACCATGTCTGGAGTCGTCACCGCATTTGGTCGACCACTGTGATGCTCGTCTTGGCAGCTCGTATGACCTCGTTTAAACTCTGCCACACAATATTTCACTGTTGTAAACGAAGGAGCAGACTCACCCAGAGTAGAATCCAGTTCAGCTTTTATATCGGTTGGGGTGAGGCCTTTCAAATAAAAGTATTGTATCAAGTAACGATGACCAATTTTCTCCATTTTCTCCATTTTTACAAATTCACTGAAAACGTTCACTATTGATGGCTGCCAAACAAATATTGAATAACGTGGCGTATTCAAACTTGAAACATATGCTTTATAGATTGTGTACTTTCTAATACAGTGATATTTGTTCAAACAACTACCCTCATCTCTAGGTCAGGCCGGGTACTTATGGGACCACCCTCATAAGTCAATATTTTCCAAATACTCGTATTCGTTCCATACTTTCGGACAACAATGTATACCATAAACATTATTTGATTTTTCTTTTTTGTTCGATGACATAAAAGTTATACAAGCTATCGATATATTTTGTTTTTCAAACAACACTGTGGGAATTGATAGTTTAAACAACTGATTATTCAAGACGATATATTTTTCTTTATTTTCGAAAAGCATACGTGAATTTGTCTTCTAAGTTTGCCCTAATTAATTCAAAATCCAAACAAGACGTGTCTAATTTCAGGACGATATAATTCGATTTAAGGTAGTTTTGAGTATATTCCTATCTCTTCGACACAGACATACCCCATCGGCGAGTTCTTCGAAAATATCGCTTATTATTTCACATAACCTTTGTACGATATTATGCTCTTATTAAACGTATATAAGTACAGCGTATACGAATTTGATAAATCGTTAATTTTAAAGTCCGACTGGCTTAGATTGCGGTCCCGAAGGACGCTCAACACTAATCCAGGATTAGTCCGAGTCTAATTCGGATTTATTAACCGAAACGTCTGCGGTTTCGAGAATTAAATTAGCGTCGCCCATTTATTTCCATGCCGGTTCGTCGTTGATCGAGAGTACAACTTGACCGCTTAAGGAATGGGAATTTATTATTCCTTATGGTATTGTGGCCGTATTTAGAATCGTATTGTAGACGTATTTGTCTTCCTGCTTACCTTATTAAACAGATAATACACTATCGCTCCGAAGCTGACACAGTTACGGGATGAATATCGAGTGTGCGTAATTTTTTAAGCGTATTTACAACCTATTTAGCTTAATTGCATGATTAACTGTGCGTCGGTTTAAAAATAGCGATGTTAGAATTATTGTTGCGACAGAAAATGATTTTTTTGTCTACTTCGCAGCGACAAAAAATGTTTTTAACATTCAAAATATCGCATCTAAATCTACGAGCTTTGTTATTCGATAAAAGATGGCGCTATTACGTTCGTCGTTTCATTTTTCTTAAAATTGTACTACTTTCTTATGAACACATTTGAAGTTAATCTGGTACGTAGACTGCCGCAGTCGTGGTTCATGCTATCTGCTTCTGGGCTTCCGGGTTGGAATCGCGTCACTTGTATATCTGCCGACGTTTCCAGTTTCAGTGCACTAGTTGAGCCCTGAAGATGTCCCATACAAATGGGTACGAAACATTGGCAGATATACAAGTGACGCTGGGCCAACCCGGAAGCCCAGAAGCATATAACATTTGAAGTATTCTCATTCGTATATTTAAAGGTTACAAGCTGACGTGTCAGTATTTTTTTACAATGGAAATATCGTGCAGTGATCAAATTCTTATTTTTGGAAGGTGCAGCACTAAAACAAATTCATGAACGATTGTTAAAAGTGCATAAGGACTCTTCACCTTCAATTAGAACAGTAGAAAGATGGGTTGTTGAATTTAAACGTGGTCGTAAAAGTCTTGAAAACGATCCACGTGAAGGACGTCCAAAAAGTGCATCAACACCAGAAATCGTAGCAAAAATACAGGATATGGTTTTGGAAGATCGTCGATTAACCGAGAGAGATTTAGTAGAAGGCCTACATAGGCCTCTCATTAGGCAGTGCGAACAATATTTTGGCTGAAGTTTTGGGTTTCAGAAACCCGCGTGCAAAATGGGTGGCGCTTCATTAACAATGGAACAAAACAACATTCGAATACGACTTTCTCAGAAACATTTGAAGCGTTTCAGAAAGAATAAAAACGATTTTGCGCGTCGTTTCATCATCATGGACGAGATTGGTGTGTACCACCATGACCCTCAATCAAAATAAGAGGCTAAGGAACGGTGCGAACCCGGTACTTCAGCTTCGAAGCGAGTTTGGGTTCAGAAATCTGCCAAAAAGGTATTAGCACCAGTTTTTTTGGGATGCAAAAGGAAATTTGTTCATGAATTACTTCCAAACTGGTTATTTCAACAAGAATGCATCCATGAGCTGAATTCTTTATATGGTGATGACGATGAATTTCGTGAAGTTCGTTTCACAAATGTTGTTGTGTCGGAAAACATTAATGTAGTATTTGAATTGATAATGCAAGACCGCCATTGGATCTATACGTATGAGCCCGATAGTAAACAGCAGTCGACTGTGTGGGTATTCCAAGATGAGCTAAAACCAACAAAAGTTTTTCGCGCTCGAAGCACATCAAAACAAATGGTCGCCTGTTTTTTCGGAAAAACAATTGAATATTTGACCGGGCAAAACATTTAATTGACGAGCCATCTGTCGTACAGCCCGGATCTAGCACCCTGTGATTTCTTTTTGTTCCCACACGTGAAGAATAAACTTCGTGGTCAACGGTTTTCTACGCCGGAAGAGGCAGTTGAAGTATTCAAAACTCATATTTTGGAGGTACCGGCTTCACAGTGGCAGCAATGCTTTTTGGATTGGTTTAAACGAATGCAAAAGTGCATTGATTTTCAAGGACAATATTTTGAAAAGCAATAAAACTATTTTCGATAGTAAAACATTTTTTTTTGTTTGCTATTTCCGAAATATAAACGACTACCCTCGTATTACGAATCAGTTCGAAATCAGATCAGTTTATAAGTTGTTCGTTTTTGTAATGACTGATAGAAAAGGATGCAAGTCCGGCGATATTCATTCTGGTCGCTTTAAAAAACGAAAGTTTTGTGAAAATCGTCATACAGCGCAAAGTGATACGGAATTTACATCAGCTTCAGCTAAGAAACTCAAAGACAGTATGAAGAGATTGCAACATTTTTGGTTGTAATTATCTTCAATGAAGGATATCAAGAAGTATTATAATAAAAACATTGACGACAATGGGATGTTTAATTGGCCACGAAGGGTATGATTACGTGCACTGCCGTGATGAAGCACGTATAGCTCGCTCTGAACGGCGCGTTAGCATGCAACAAGCCAGAATTGGAGCAAGAGCAGAACAAGCAGCTTCAAAGGACTTCAAACAGGAAGAAGAAGGAATTCTCTATGGGCCAGTCATATCAGATTTTTGTTTAATACGTTCCATAATGTCAAAAAAACATGGAATATGTCATAAGTATAAAATAAATAACAACGACACAACAATTACAAGTTAAAATGGATAGTAAGTATATATACATGTATATGGGTGCAGTTGACCTATGCTATATGCCAATGTCTACAATTGTTTTAAAGAAATCTTCCACACTGTAGAACTCTTGCTCTATTAGCCAAAACTTAAAAATAATTTTAAACCGGGCCAACGGCAAGCTCTTGATCCGAAGCGGTATGTGGTTGTATATTTTTACGCAATCTGGAGATTTTTCCCTCAAAGATGACCAACATTCTGGTCGGCCTACTGAAGTTGATGATGATCAAATCAAAATCATAATTGAAGAGGATCGTCATATAACTGTTCGAGAGGTTGCGGAGAGGCTACATGTATCGAACACAACAATTGAAAAACATTTAAAATGTCTTGGGCTAGTTAAGAAGCTTGATATTTGGGTACCTCACGAATTGAAAGAAATTCATTTAACACAAAGAATCAACTTTTGCGATATGCACCTTAGACGAAATGAAACCACCCTTTCTTAAAAAGAATCATCACTGGTGATGAAAAATGGGTGCTGTACAGTAACATAGTTCGAAAACGATCATGGAGCAAACACGATAAACCAGCTCAAACCACATCGAAAGCTGAATTGTATCCAAAAAAGATCATGCTGTCAGTTTGGTGGGATTACAAACGTGTTATGTTTTTTGAGCTGCTTCCAAGGAACCAAACGATCAATTCTGATGTTTACTGTCAACAATTAATAAAACTGGATGAAGCAATCAAAGAAAAACGGCCAGAATTGTCAAATTGGAAAGGTGTAGTTTTCCACCAAGATAATGCAAGGCCTCACACATCTTTGGCAACTCGTGGGAAACTATTGGAGCTTGGCTGGGAATTGATGCCACATCCCCCATACAGCCCTGATCTAGCACCATCTGATTACCATTTATTTCGAAGTTTGCAGAATTCTTTGAATGGTAAAACTTTCACAAATGACGATGACCTTCACTCGCACCTGGTTCAGTTTTTTGCTGATAAGGGCCCGAAATTTTATGAGCGCGGAATCATGCAGCTGAAAGAAAGATGGCAAAAGGTCATTGAGCAAAATGGAAAATATATAATTGATTAAAAACTATTCTTTGTTTAAAAAAAAAGTGTTTTATTTTATACTACAAAACCGAAAGTACTTAGTTGCCAACCCAATAGTTAAATTGGGAAGTGGTAATTTTTCCAACTTCAATATTTATATAACGTATTTACGTTTTTATTTTCGTTTAAAATTAGACGTTGATCAATGGCATAATTTGTAATTTAATTAATTCTAGAATTAAGTTTAAGTAACCTATCAGAATTCGTCAAGGTAATAATTAATTTTCAAAGCATGGATGTCAGGTCTGTTTTACCAATAGTTCATTAATTTTAAGCTGTTAAGTAGACAAAAACGCGGATTGTGCGTTAATTTGGCTTCGTCGAACACGGAGGTGTATTTAAGAAAATGTATTTATTTCCTAATTAATGGTTTTCAAGTTCTTCTCCGAACCTATAATTACTTCTCGTAGCCCTTTGCTTAATGTCAAACACCTTCATGATAGTTGAGATAATTTATTCCGGTTCGTTTCAAAAATTTTTTTAAAAATAGGGAAATGGAAAATACAAATTGGAATAAAAAACAGTAAGGAAGATAAGAGTTCTGAATGTGATTTGGTGAGGCAATGTGGACAAAAAGTATTGGAAATAGAATAGTAGAAACTGCATATAATCATGCGCTTTTACGGTGGCAAATTGAACAATTTTCTAATTTTAACCGCTTTGTACGAGGGAGCGTTTTTATATTCGCGAAATGGGGGACAAGGGGTGAAAATAAAAAAACCAAATTATTTTTCTTTTTCAATATATTCACCTGCAAGACGGATACATTTTTCACGTCTTTCAATTAATTTATTTATACCCTCATAAAAAAATGATTTCTCTTTATCTGCAAAATACGCCGAAACTGCCTCCTTGACTTCATCATCGGCAGTAAATTTTTTACCCCGCAGCTCTTTTTTCATTTTCAGAAACAGGTAATAATCACTCGGGGCCAGGTCTGGGCTGTAGGGTGGGTGATTCACAATTTCGAAGCCCACCTTATGCAGGGCAGCTAACGCAACGCGGCTCTTGTAGACGGGCGCGTTGTCGTGCAAAAGCAGAACATCTTTTGTCAATTTTCCCCGTCTTTTCTCTTTAATGGCTTCTTTTAGTCGCTCTAATATTGAAGCGTAATATTCTCCGGTTATAGGAACACCTTTATCTTTATAATCAATCAACAATATTCCTTCCGAGTCCCAAAATACCGTTGCCATGAGTTTCCCAGCTGATTGTGACACTTTAAATTTCTCGGGAGGTGCTGTGCCCTTTTTATGCCACTGCATGGAGTCTTGTTTGGACTCAGGTTCATAATGATGAACCCAAGTTTCGTCTCCAGTAACAATTCCACTCAATACACCATCCTTGTCTTCGTTACAGAGGTCCAAAAATGCACGCGAACACTCTACGCGCTGTTGTTTTTGCGGCGGCGTGAGCATTCTCGGCACCCATCTTGCGCTGACCTTAGACATGCCGAGATGATCGTGTTGGATTTTAAAAATTGTTGTATCGGATACTCCAACCACTTCTGCGAGTTGTTTCTTCTTTAGTCGAGCATCTTCGAGTACAATTTGTTCAACTTTTTGGATAAGTGCTGGCGTGGTCACCTCAATGCTCCTGCCCGGCCTCGGGTCGTCTTCAAGGGATTCCCTTCCTTGTTTAAATAAACTATGCCACTTGTACACCATGGTTTTTCCTGGACAAGAGTCGCCGTAAACCAATGACATCTCATTCATTATGGTCGCGACTGATTTTCCTTGCCTGGTAAGGAACTTTATAACGGCACGATATTCGATTTTTTCCATATTTCACTTTTCACTCCTGATTATGTTACTTGGTTGACGATAGCTCAAAGACTAACTGTCTAATACCAATGAAACTTCGTATTTATACTAATCATGAGTCGCTGCACAGGCCACGCCCCCAATGCGTCTACTCACCCCTCTACAACCCGCTCATTCCGCGAATATAAAAACGCTCACTCGTACATCGTACATGGGGGGTTATTTTTCAGTTTTGCATATAAAACTGAAATAAAACATTGGATAGCTTTTAAAGATTTCATTGTTTGTAGAAGTATTCACCACGAAGATTAATGCATTTTTACATGTGCTCGAAACAACTCTGGATGTAGTTGTTCTACTCGTTTGTGGGTACAGTCGAAACTGCGTTTTTAAAGGCATCGACTGCTCCTTCAGACGACCGGAACCTTTGAACACGCAGTCCGTTCTTGATTTTCGGAAAGGTAAAGCAATCGTTGGGACTAAGGTTAGGACTGTGCGGAGGATGGTTCAACAATTCGACATTTTGTTGCGTTAAAAATTCAATTGTCTTGCGTGCTGTGTGCGAACTTGCATTGTCTTGGTGGAGGATGATTCGTCGTTCGGGGTTGGGTTTTCGAAGATGGACGATGACTTGCGGCAAACACATGGTTGCATACCAATCGGCAGTAAAAGTTTTTTGATTTTGTAGAGGAATTGTTGCTACATGACCTGCTTTCAAGACAATTGCCGCGACCAGTTTTTTGGAGACGCTTCGAGAATGGGTGACTTTTGTCGACTTTTCTTGTTACAGTGCTTCGGCACTGCAGGTTCTTAATTGGTTGATAAAAAAAGAATCACCAGACTGGAGGTAATGATGTAGCATTTATTATAAATATTACAAGTTAGCATGACATAAACAGGTGTGAATAAACAACAAAACAACAAAACAGACAAACAAAAAAAATACAAAGAATATGTTATCGTTAATTTATCGTATTCAATAACTTAATGGATCTGAAGCTTTATTTCCGTGTACTTACAACTATTATACAAGTTATTTCTATTAATAACACAAATTTTACGTATCATTTACAAAATGGATTACTCTGACCTGTTCACGGCCTGCGGGTGCGTCGTTGCTGGGCCCCAAAACTGAAGGAAAGGAGGGCGAACTCCCAGGAGCGAACCAAGCCCAAACGGCAAATCCCACACAGCAAATAATAATAAAACCCTGTAGATGTTGTTCAGTGTTTTATAACTTGAACCCGCTTGGGATGATAGACGTCGCTTATTTAAATTAATTAAGGAGTTTTGTTACTCTTAACACGATGTTCTACACGTGCTTATTTTTCATAAATCCCTTCAACGAAGGAGCACTATCTTAACAATGTTTTTAGTGACCGTCTTCCCCAACGTCTGGTTCGTCTCTGACTCTCTCATCGGGGCGCGGAGAGATGCGAAGGGAAAGGGGGAACTATTAAGGCAGCTGAGTCAACAAAAGAATGACATCATGCGATAACAGTACTATTGGAAAACTGCGCTTCACAATATGCAACAATGACCTTTAACATAATTGAACAAACACCGAATATACGAAAGTTACACTATAGGAAAATGAATAGAAATGAAATACTAATACGCATTTGAACATACATGATTTTTAACGATAATACAGACGTTATACAGAGTTTTCGTAAATGAAACAAATAATTTAGAAGAAGTGATTTAAACTGTAACATTCTTCACCTTGGAACAGTCAAACAGGCGTTTATTTTCTGGCTTGTATGAGTAAATTGAAGACTCATCACCACTGACACTGTTGTACAGGTTTTTTGAGTTTCCGGCGTTGAAGCGACCTAGAATTTTTAGACACCAATTCACCCTAACTGCTTTCTGTTCTTCAGTCAACAGATGTAGGATCCAACGGGAAACTAATTTTTTACACAACACAATGCGTATCGCACTGAAACTTTAGATTTAGGTTAACTAAAGATGAAGGTTAATTTTTAATACTGAAATTTGATTAGGAGCGCCCTTTATATTCCACTATGCAAAACTTGAAAGACATCCCACGTACGTATATGTAATGCAGAAACTATTGAATTTCTTTTCCAGAATATGTGGAAACAAATAGATGAAAATCATATTGAAAATAAAACTTCTAGGAAAGCAGAGCAGATTAAGATACAAAGCTAAATACATCAAACAGGGAACAAGGAAAATATTAGTAGATAAAAGGATTACATGGATTCAAGCAAGGACAATGCCATAAAATATACAACAATGAAGAAGAATAATCACTTCTACACCTAGGGTTGTAGACGATGAAAATCCTATCAACAGATTTTTATTGAAAAATCACTTGTCTTTAGAACCCCAAGCATTTATTAATCTTTAAAATTCCATACGAAATATTTCCAAGGGGTTAATGATTGTATTCATTGTGGTTTTCTATTTTCATATTTTGATGTCGTAAACAAAAAGTATTTCTCCGAATCATGGACATTTTTCAGAAACATATAAAGTCGAATACAGACCACTTTATCGGCAAACAAGGTGATGGCATCAATTTTTTGGGATTCAAAGGGCATTTTGCTCATTGATTACCTTCAGAAAGGTGCCACAATAAACGGACAATATTATGCAAAACTTGTACAAAAATTATGAATATGAATATGATATTATAAATGTTGAGATTCGTGTTAAACGGCCAGGAATGGCAAAGAAAAAGATTCTGTTTCACCAAGACGACGCTCCCTCGCATACCAGCACAGTTGCGAGATGGCATAAGGGCATTGGAGCACCGTTGGAATAAATGTATTGCTCTTTTAGGAGAATATATTGAAAAATAAAAATTATTTGTATTTAAATAATTCGTTTTTCTTTTCCATTCTCACTACTTGTCAAACTACCCTCGTATGGTATATCGACCGTTAGTGATGAAGAATCACTTGTTTTTAGGACTCCAAGCGTTTATTAATTTTTAAAATACCATACGAAATAAACAAAAGGGCATACATTTTTAATTGATTTCATTTAAATTCTAAACAATCTCATAATCAACTTATGCCAAGCATTCATTTTAATATGTTTAATGAATTCAAATATTTATGTAACATGCTTCACATCTCGATGAGTGTAAATTTAGTGTAATCGTGGACTAAAAAAAATACTTTTAAACCGCAAAAACAATGGAATTTTAACAACTCCGTGATGTTATTGTGCCAAACATCACGCTGCTGACCTACGTCGTGGTTTATTTCTATTCATTTGTCGCAGCATCTACCGAAACCGACGGAATTACTCACGTATCGTTATGTCACCGGGAAGTATCAGTTTCAGTGTAAATATTGCGAAAAGAAATATGCGTATGTGAAGCCTTCTGCGAATCTTTATCGTTGCTACATGATTTAATGATTCAAAACGAAATACGCGTTAAGCACTTCATATTTTCTTTAATCTTTCAACGCAGATTAGAGACTTCTGCAGTTAATCGGAGCAGTTAATACAATTATTGATTAAATGTGTTTCGAATAAAGAAATGCCGTGTTATAGGAAGGAAAATGAACAAAGGGCAGTTATAGGTTTCAAAAATTGTGTCACATTAGAATACTCTTAAAATTAAGTTAATATTTAGGTGATGAAAATCGTCAGCAATTTCCCACTCATAGAGTGCCTTATAACTAGTTTTCCAATAGGGATATAGGAGGGTAGCTGTTTATATTTCGGGCATAGCAAACAAAAAAAATATTTTATTATCGAAAATACTTTTATTGCTTTTCTGAGTATTCTCCCTGAAAATCAATGCACTTTTCCATTCGTTTAAACCAATCCGAAAAGTATTGCTGCCACTTTGAAGGCGGTGTCTCCAAAATACGAGTTTTGAATGCCTCAACTGCCTCTTCCGGCGTTGAAAACCGTTGACCGCGAAGTTTATTCTTCACGTGTGGGAACAAAAAGAAATCACAGGGTGCTAGATCAGGATTGTACGGCGGATGACCCATCAATTCAATGTTTTTCCCGGTCAAATATTCAATTTTTTGATCAGATCTGTGAGAGCTCGCATTGTCGTGGTAGAGAATGATCTGTCGTTTTCGGTTTTTTTCCTTATTTCTTCGAAAACTTTTGGCAAACGAATAGTTGTGTACCATTCGGAATCCCGTTCTACAACTATCCAAAGGCTCGGTTACAACGTGACCGGTTCTTCCGAAAGAACAGACGACCATTTGTTTTGATGTGTTTCGAGCGCGAATAACTTTTGTTGGTTTTGGCTCATCTATACCCACACAGTCGACTGCTGTTTACTATCGGGCTCATACGTATAGATCCAAGATTCATCACCTGTGACGACTTTGTAAATGTTCTTTGAAGCACCGCCATTGTATTTTTTGTGCATTTCTTGGCACCAATTGACGCGAGTCCTTTTTTGAGCGATTGTCAAATTATGTGGTACCCAACGTGAACGTAGCTTCTTAACGGCTAAATGTTCATGCAGGATCTTATGCAGCACTCTGGTGTTACTAATACCTAGAGATGCCTCGAGCTCACGGTATGTCACATGACGGTCTTGCATTATCATTTCAGATACTGCATTAATGTTTTCCGACACAACACTTGTGGGACGACTTTCACGAAATTCATAGTCCAAAGAACGCCGTTCAAGTTTGAATTCACTATACCAACGATATACTGTAGTTTTCGATGGTGCTTCATTACCATATAAAGAATTCAGCCCGTCAATGCATTCTTGTTGAGATAGTCCACGCTGAAAATTATGAAAAATAATTGCGCGGAAATGTTCGCCAGTTAATTCCACTTTTTCGCTGACATAAAATTTTCAAGTTTCAACAATAGTAATAGCGACCAGACAATAAAACTGTCAAGGTAAATGTATTGGCAAAAATGACAAACTTCACGATGCAATCATCAGATCGGAGGCAACACTAACGAAATATAAACGGCTACCCTCGTAACAGTTTTGTTTTTTAATACAAACGTATCCGTGAACGTTTTTCATGATCTGCCAACGTCAAAACGTCAGTCAAGGTTAGCATTCTTATCATGGTGAAGTTCAGAACGAGCAGCATTAGGAAATTATTAAAAATTAACCACAATTCTGAGTCGGTGGTCGCAACTTTAAAAGCGCTTATTCCAATCTTCGTCTTAATAATCGTCCAACCAGACAGGCTGTGCCTCCTATAGTGAATAAACTCCAGTGAAAATATTCACTATTGGATGTTCCTGTGCCAGTGAGACAACGCACTGGTCGAAGTACCGAAAATATAGCAGCCGTAAGTGCTTCAGTTCAAAATAAGCCAAATCAGTCGATTCCATACCGTTTAAAGGAATTGGTAACCTCTCAAACAACATTGTGACGAACTTTGCGTAAAGATTTTGGCTAGCATCTTTACAAGATCAAATTAATTCAAGAACTGAAGCCTCTTGATCATTTTAAGCGCCGAAACTTTTCCGATTGGGCCCTGTTAAAGTTTGAAGAAAATCCTGAATCTCATCGGAAAATCATCTTGAGCGATGAAGCTCATTTTTGGTTTAATGGCTTTGTTAATAAGCAAAATATGCAACAGAAATGCCAAAAGAGCACACATAAATTTAAAAGAATTATATGTGTTTATACATTTAAAAAAAATATTTGCATACCATGATAGCTTTTAGTTATATTTTGGTCTCCCAGTAGAATATTCCAATTACATCCCCTGTTTAAAAGAGGGGTGTTTAAATTCACTTGTGTATACTCAAATAAAAAAGAAAAAGAAAGTTTATTCAAATTCGCAAAATCTACCCTCAGTTATACTTGACATGGAATGACGGAAAGTTTTCTCTCTGCTCTTTGTATACGAAAGTTTCGCGAGCTGTACTTATGTACATATATATGTACGTATATATGCGTGTATATGCTGCAGAGGAGGGTACTACCAGGTCATTTCCAAAGATACGTATCTCCTCCTCCGACCACACGAGCCGTAAGAAGAGCGCGCTCGAAAAGTGAACAAAGTGAGGGTGAGACAATAAAAGATCCTATTCGTTTCCCTTTGTGGAACGTCTTCTTTGCGCTTCTTTTATTGTGCATCTCTTTGTCAGACCTCGTTATTTTCCGGCACCATTTTCTTATATTCCAACAACTTTAACACATCCTCGTGATTTATTAAAACAATGGCTTTTTCATATTCTCGCCATTGTGCTTTTGTGTGTATCATTTCTTTTTGCTGTTCTATTTAGGTTTTCTTTTTTATATTTTTCTTTTCGAAGTAGATTCAAGGTTCTATAAAGAGACTTTATTTTGCAAAACATGAAATCCAACATTTCATATGCATTAATTTAGTATCTACAGTAACTCACAGAAGTATCATAATCCACATATAATCACAAATTTATTTTTACCGCGGATATGCAAAAGGTACTAAGGAAAGTTTTGCAATACAGCTTCGTTTATTTAATTTTTTCAAAGTAATTTCCTCTACACTCAATACACTTCTCCATCCTCCGAAACTAATCTTTAAACCAGTTCTGACAAGTTTCACCAGGGAGTCAAGCACACTCGTTGTATCAAGCCCGCAGAAGGTCCTCATCACTGGAAAACCGCCTCCCTTTTAGCTTCATTTTCACATGCGGGAACGCCGCAAAGTCGCAGGGAGCGAGATCTGGACTGTAGGGAGGGTGCTCGAGAAGTTTCAATCCTGTCGTGGTCAAATATTCGGTGCAGGCTTTGGCGCGGTGAGCTGGAGCAGTATAGCGATGGAGGAAACAGGTGTCCATTCTTGACTTTGGCCGCAGGTTTTTCATAGATCCAATGACTTTAGGCAGACACTGTTCAGCATACCATTTAGCTGTGACTGTCTTCTGTGTGTCCACAACGACGCGTTCCACAATTCCACTCCATTTGGACAATACAGCATTTTCTTCTTTACACTACGGGTGTGTCCTCATCATCAAGGACCCGAATTTTGTTTTGAGCTTTGGTCGGCACATCGTAATAGTACAGTCAAGTCTCGTCACCTGTCACGATGTTGTTCACATACCGAGATTGTAACTTATTAAACTTTTTTAGTATCTCCCGGCACCAAGTCACACGTCGAGTCATCTGCTCTTCAGTCAGTCGATGCGGCACCCAGAGAGAACAATGTTTCTTCACGTGAAAATGATCATGCAGAATCGAACGAATTGCTGGTGCATTTAAGCCTGAAGTATCCTCTACCTGTTGGTAGGTCACTCGCCTGTCCTCGCCAAGCATTTTCCTCACAGTAGTAACGTTTTCCTCCGTAACTGACGTTCGTGGCCTTTCCGGCCTCTCAGCACCCTCCACAGTTAAATTTCCCCTTTGGAATTCTCTATACCACCTGAATATTGTTGTGCGATGTGGACAAACATCACCTAGTGGAAGAGTCATTTCTTCGAAGCACTGGTCTACGTTTAAGCCACGCACGAAATTATAACGCAAAACTGCCATTACCTCATTTCGTGACTACGATGCCATCGCAAGGACTTTAGACTCTCACTGCTAATGAATAACTGAGCCCATCGACATGGTGCGGCGGCCACTATACACGTATGAACATGTCTTAACATGCAGCAACAAACAGCTTCCTACGATTCATTGTTGCGTCATATTGCAAAACTTTCCTAGAACCCTTCGTATTACACTCGCATTTCCTTATTTCGTTTCATCTAACGAATAGTATTTGTGCAGTATTAATTAGAAAAGCTTAGTGGCCTATAAGTCTACTTCACCAGAAACAGCATCAATAACATCAACGACATTATTGAGCACTTAAAAATCTACAGAAAACTTGGAAATCTCATCTTCAAGACAGATTTTCAGTGAATGAATGAAGTTAATTCTTTCGAATAAAGAATACTTCGACATTTAAAGTGTATTGTCGAAATTATCGATGTTTAAGAGAAACAAGCAAGTTTCCTGTCGTTACTTCTGTACGTCCCGAGCAACAACAACTTGTTCAAGAAGTAGCAATACTTAATATGGTTGACGTTCAACCTTCTGCCAGTGTGCGAAGAGTAGCCAATAGATTTAACGTAGATCTCATGAGAGTATGGAGAATTTTATACAATTTCGGTTTGTACAAGCTTTAAAACCTAGCGACTACGCATCATGACTTGAATTCAGTTTTGGACATATGTTCATTAGATATTTTTATCTTTAAATTCTTTTAGTAACACATCCTTAAGCTGTGGCAATCATGTTAAGAGACGCCCGGTATATCATCAAGTTTTCTTTTGTTCATTATATTTTTTATAATTCCATTGTATTAAGTCTACCGGAAAGTTCTGTCCGTTTTTAGAATAAAACAAAATAATAAATTTTTCAAGCCTCGAATAAACTTTATTGAACAATATAATTTCCATCATTACCTATGACTTCTTGCCAGTATGATGGCAATTTGTATATCCCATTTTTAAAAAATGGCTTTCTGTTCCGGTAGATCTGATATATAACAGGTGGTGCAAAAGCAATGTCATAAATTGAATTGGCTGCCATTTTTGCAGATGGCGCTAAATGTCACTGTGCTAGATATATAGCGAATTGGTTGTCAACATGCCATGTAGCGGTACACACCTCAAGAACGTGGAATTATTGTTACCGCTTGTTTGACAAATTTTCAGTCTGTTATTTTAGCGCAGCGTGAATTTCGTTGTCGTGTTCCATGTGTTCGAACAATTAAGCGTTTGGCTGAGCACCTCGTGCAAACTGGGTCCACTACAGATGTCGCAAGAAGTGGTCGGCCTCTTATTGCTTGTTCGACCGAGAACATCGCTGCTGTTGCCGACGACGTTAGAGAGAATCCATAAACATCAACGAGCTGGCGATGCACATAATTAGGTATCAGTAGACGTTCGGTGCAACGAATTTTGGTGAAAGATTTGAAAATGTTCCCCTGCAAAGTGCAAACTGTTCACGAATTGCTGCCTGCTGACCGTCGGACAAGGTTAACGTACTGCCATACTCTGTTAAACTTGGTGCAAGAAGAGGATGATTTCGTATCAAAATTCATAATGAGCGACAAAGCACATTTTCACTTAAGTGGTTATGTTAACAAACGAAATTTGCGTTTCTGGGGCACAGAGAATCCACATGAAATGCATGAAGAGCCATTGCACCCCCTCAAAGTGACTGTTTCGTGTGGCATTTGCGGTGAAAAAGTGCTGATGGCACCACAGTAACCGTAAATGGTGAGCGTTACAGGCAGATGCCAAACGAGTTCTTTTTGCCGCAAGTTACTGCATTAAGTCTCGATCGTTGTTGGTTTCAACAGGACGGAGCAACCGCTCATGCAGCTCGGGCAACGATGGAGATTTTGAGACACGAATTTACAGGTCGAGTGATCTCCCTCCCGCTTTGGAGATTTGAACTGGCCGTCCAGATCGCCAGATCTAACAGCACCTGACTTCTTCCTTTGGGGCTTTTTAAAATATCGCATTTACCACAACAAACCGCGAACCTTGCAAGTCTTGAAAGCTAACATTGAAGAAGAAATCGTCAATTTGGATATTTTGCGAGCAACAATTCAAAATGTCGAAAAACGAGCGCAATTATGCATCAACTCGGGAGGTGGCCATTTGAGCGATATAATTTTTCCCAATTACTGTCATAATTTTACACTTTGAAATAAATTTTTTATGAAAACAGAGCTCTTTTTTTTCGTTTATAACAAAATGGCAGTCAGTTCAAATTATGACATTACTTTTGCGCCATCCGTTATTTCAAGTCCGCCTTTCGCATTTTAGTACGCATACATTTCTTATACAAGGTTTTCCAATAAGAGTGATATGATTTCTTTAAAAAAAACACTTATTGTTAAGAAAATTCAAAAGTTTTTTATTTAATGTGAAGTACAATCGATACAATTAAGTTTTAAATGAAACGTCGGTCAAATGGCCTCCACGACTTCTTCTGCAGGAACGAATTCGGTGAACCCAATTTTCGAGCACTTTTTCCACTAAATCTAGTCGTATGTCATGAATGGCACGTTCAATATTGACTTGTAAAGCTTGAAGAGAGTCTGGTTTATTTCGATAGACCAATGACTTCAAATAACCCCACAAGAAATAGTTAAATCACAACTTCTTGGAGGCCATTCAATATCACAATTTCTTGAAATAATCGAATCTCTAAACTTTTCTCGCAATAATTCTATTGTTGCATTTGCTGTGTGGCAGGTAGCCCCGTCTTATTGGAACCAAATGTTGTCAAGATCAACTTCTTCCAATGTCGGCCATAAAAAGTTGGTTATCATCAATCTATACCGCTCTCCATTGACAGTAACGGTGTTACCAGCTTCATTTTGAAAGAAGTACGGACCGATGATTCCACCATACCAAAAACTACACCAAACTGTCAATTTAGGTGAATGTAATGGTTTTCCATAAATAATTTGTGGATTTTCTTCGCACCAGAATCGACAGTTTTGTTTATTTATCACACCATCCAGATGAAAGTGAGCCTCATCAGAGAAGATAATTTTCTTAAAAAAATCGTTATCGTTTTCAAGTTGTTCCAAGGCAAAATCAGCAAATTCACGACGTTTACGGTGGTCCAATGGCTTCAGTTCTTGAGTGAGAACAATTTTATAGGGATGCAAACCCAAATCCTTTCTCAAAATCCGCCAGGTTGTGGTTTGAGACAGTCGCAATTGTTGAGAACGTCTTGGAATCGACAAATTACGGTCTTCAGTAACACTTGCCTGAACGGCAGCAATATTTGCATTACTTCGAGCGGTTCTTTGTCTTATTGGCACTTGAAAATTACGTAAAAAAAATGTAACCTCAAAGTTTTTAACAATTCGACGAATAGCGAGCACACTTGGACGATTATTACGACCTTAAAATGGCAAAAGCGCACGAAAAGTTGCAATTGGAGAACGATTATTTTGATAATAAAACTGAATAATTTGTAAACGTTGTTCTTGCGTATATCGTTCCATGATGAAATTGTTAACACTACTGAATACAATGAAAAACAAATGACAGATCATGACATATTACAAATGGCCGAAATGTCACTTCAAAATCATATCATCCCTATTGGAAAACCTTATAGAAATGACTCTCTGTGTACAGATTTATGCCATTAATTGTAGATAAAAAACTATATTAAATTCAACGGGGCATCCGGTAGCAATATAAGTCATAATTTATTTTTACGGTTTTGTAATTTATGTACTAGCTTCTTGGAATAACAATGCCGCTAAATTAAAATATGAGCTGTACTGCGACAATAAACTTTTCTTATTTAAATAAACATCTATACACATACGTATAAAACATTTATGATTAATTTGTACACAAATCAGGAGGAAAACCACGAGGACAAACTCTTGTATTCATCCATTGTTATGTTACATCTATTAATAACAATAAAATATGTTTCGCGGAACCGCAGCCATATACGTATATATGTACATACACACACAGCATATATCTCCTTTACTTCCCAGTTTATTGTGTTGTTATTTATGTACATAAGTTTGAATGACATCAAAGAGCAACTTACAATAGCAGCTCGTAATAAGTACGCTGAGTCGTTTATGCAAACATTTCCAGCTAGGAGCATGAAGTAATAAAATCACTGTACCCATACAATATTATTATTCGAGTTGTCATTTAAACTGGAGTTCACGTATTTTTAAAGATTCAAGAAATATTTATAACGGATGCTTTTTAAGAGGTTGAGAACTTTAAATGATAACACAAGGCAGAAATATTGTTGGAATGAAATTTTTTTTATTATAATCTGATAGACCATTTCATGGTATTTATTTTTTAAATATGATTTCCGGCATATGTCCGCCGCGGCTACGAGGTACATGGTCTATTCGATCAGTCCAATTGTTGACTACTTTTTCCAATAAATCTGGCCGTATGGCGTCAATGGTGGCTTGAGTATTTGCTTCCAACGCTTCAAGAGTTGCTGGTTTGTCGGTATAAATCAATGACTTTACATAGCCCAATACAAAGTAATCCAGAAGTGTTAAATCGTACGAACGAGCGAGCCAGTGAACAGGACCACTTCTGGAAATAAAGTTGTGACCAAATTGATTTTGCGATAAATCGATTATTAAGCGCACTGTTTGGCAAGTTGCGCCGTCTTGTTGAAACCAAATGTCGTCGATGTTCAGCTGATTAATTTTTGGAAACAAAAATTCAGTCAGCATTACTTGGTAGCGCTCGCCATTCACCGTAACGGCAGCTCCTTCCTCATTTCGAAAGAAATAAGGACCGATGATTCCGCCAGCGTGTAAACCGCACCAAACAGTCAATTTTAATGGATGTAATGGTGATTCGTTAATGGCTTGAAGATTGTCTTTGTTCCAAATACGGCAATTTTGCTTATTGAAGTAGCCATTTAACCAGAAATGATCACTAAATACAATTCTTTGATAAAAATACTCATCTTCGGCCAGTTTCAAATGTGCCCAATAAGCAAAAATGCGACGCAAACGATGGTTGCATTTTATAGGCACGTAAGCCAAAATCCTTACGCAACATTTTCCACGTAGTCGAAGGACAAAGGCCAACAGGTTGAGAACGACGAAGAATCGACATTTCGGCGTCTTCTTCAATACTTCGCGCAACGGCAACAATATTCTCTTCGGTACGCACATTTCTTTGTCTTGTTGATGGTTTAGAATTTTTTCCCTTTATACGAAGGTAGCCGTTTATACTTCTGGAACTGGCAACACTGTTAGTGTTACCTCCGATCTGATGCATCGTGAAGTTTGTCATTTTTGACAATATATTTACTTTGACAGTTTTAATATCCGGTAGCTATTTCTATTGTTGACGGTAACTTGAAAATTCGATGTAAGAGAAAAAATTGAATTAACTCGCGAACATTTTCGTGCAATTATTTTTCATAACTTTCGGCGTGGATTATCTCAACAAGAATGCATCGACGAGTTGAATTCTTTATATGGTGATGAAGTACCATCGAAAACTACGGTATATATTTAGTATAGTCAATTCAAACTTGGACGGTGTTCTTTGGACGATGAATTTCGTGTAGGTCATCTCACAAATGTTGTGTCGGGAAAACATTAATGTAGCGTCTGAATTGATAATGCAAGACCGTCATGTGACATACCGAGAGATCAAGGCATCTCTAGGTATTAGTAACACCAGCGTACATAAGAGCCTACATGAACATTTAGCCGTTAAGAAGTTATGTTCACGTTGGGTACTACATAATTTGACAACCGCTCAAAATAGGAATCGTTTCGATTGGTGCCGAGAAATGCACAAAAAATACAATGGCAGTGCTTCAAAGAACATTTATAAAGTCGTCACGGGTGATGAATCTTGGATCTATACGTATGAGCCCAATAGTAAACAGCAGTCGACTGTGTAGGTATTCCAAGATGAGCCAAAACCAACAAAAGTTGTTCGCGCTCGAAGCATATCAAAGCAAATGGTTGCCTGTTTTTTCGGAAAAACCGGTCACGTTGCAACCGAACCTTTAGAGAATGGTACACAACTACTTGTTTGCCAAAAGTTTTTGAAGAAATAAGGAAAAAAAACCGAAAACAACACATCATTCTCCACCATGACAATGCGAACTCTCACAAATCAGTTCAAACAATTGAATATTTGACCCGGTAAAACATTGAATTGATGAGCGATCCGCCGTACAGCCCTGATCTAGCACCCTGTAATTTGTTGTTGTTCCCACACGTACATAAACTTCGTGGTGATCAACGGTTTTCTACACCGGAAGAGGCAGTTGAGGCGTTCAAATCTCATATTTTGGATGTACCGTCTTCACAGTGGCAGCAATGCTTTTCGGATTGATTTAAACGAATGCAAAAGTGCGTTGATTTTAAAGGAGAATATTTTGAAAAGCAATAAAACTATTTTCGATAATAAAAATTTTTTTTTGTTTGCTATTCCCGAATATAAGCGGCTAGTGTTACCAAAAGTGTACCATTTTCTTGTATTTTACCTATAATAATCCCTCATTTATGGCCGGTAGTGTATGTACAAAAATATATTTGGAGTAAATATAATGACCTAATTGTTAATGCACTAATTTAGAATCTTTGGGCGCCTATTTCTCGGTACAATTTCAACAGTTCAGGATATTTCGAATATTATTTTTTTCAATCTACACTGCAAAACCAGCTTTTTCGATCAATTTGGCATCTAGTATAAGGGTTTTTTTCCTCTGTATAGTTGCATTTACCAGACGTGTTTACTGTTTTTAAATGTAACACGTTTTTTCGATGCATTTGATTATCTAGCCTAAGAGTTTTTTCATTTGTACATTGACTTTACTTTAAATGTTTATTTATAATGTATCAAATGCTTATTTATCACAAATGCGCGATGCTGTGAAAAGTATTTAGTGAATTTATTCTGACTTTATGACTTGCAATGACGAAATTACGTAAACTTTTATCACATTCGATGATAGAATATTTAGCAAGTTTTTTTGTAGTTGTAAACAATAACAGTTTCTATATTGCAATTGGAAGTTTTTAAAGTTTTTTTACGTTGTTAAATAGGAAGTAAATATGCTTTAATATAGCCGGATGTTCGCATTTGAACACAATCAACATTCACGGGGTGCACGAACACTTCTGTGACAGACTGTATAAATCGCTATTACGACGGCAACAACAAAAATTGTCACTACACACTACAAATCTATACCGGCAAATTTTAGCATCTAATACAACTAATTAATGAATTAATAGCAACGAGTATAACGTTGCCTTGAACTTCTGATCCATTTTGTTCTAGAAAAATGGCCGGCGTGGTCGATTATCTGAACTAGTCAACAAGGAGTCATCATCATTTATCAAGACCGCTTCTGCATTCGATATGCATAAATTCGCTTGGTCTGCCTTGCCGTTGTTATGTCCTGATCTCCAGATGTAAAAACAAGATTAATCGACCCATACTGGCAAATAAACAAAACAATTCCTTCAATAACAATAAATGGATTCTATTAACTTTCATCTCCTACACAAGACTTTAATTATAAAAACATATGAATTACGTGTATGATAATGGATTAATCAACTTAGGTTAATATAACGCTTTGATAATAATTTGCGTATTCTTTATACGTACATATTTCGACAAGTTGTCATCATCAGAAGATAATTAATTATCTGAAACCACGGCAAAACCCGCAAAGAAACAAAGTCCGTATCAGGCAAATACACAGTGAGTGTTTGGCTTTCAACGGTGTAAGTCTGGTATGGACTTTGTGTCTGTGCGGGTTTGGTCGTAGATCTAGAAGGGACAATGTGATTACCTATCTGCTGATGATGACAACTTAGTTGTAGACCACAGTCTCCATTAAATTTTACTATTGTTAATGTAAAGTATGAGGTTATACAATTTCTTTTTTTGGTCGTTGATTTTTACATGTTAATATTTCAACTTCATTTTAATTTTGTTTCGATATTCTTTTGACAAAATACAGGGTGTTTCAAAAAGAATATATATATTTCGAATGCATATATTTATTAAACTTTAAGACATACGAACATGAAACTTTACACACATATTTACGAACCTCTCAAGTTCAGATTACAGATGTTCAATATGTCCTCCATCAGCGACGTGAACAATATCACATCGATACTCAAATTCCTCCCATACTCGAGCAAGCATGTCCTTCGTCACTGATGTTATGGCAGTACGGATCCGGTTCTTGAACTCTTCCAGGTTCTGTGGGAGTGGTGGTACATAAACGTTATCTTTAACGAAACTCCACAGGAAGAAGTCACAAGGTGTCAAATCCGGTGACTGTGGAGCCCAGTTGAGATAAGCCAAGTCGCCAGCTCCTTGACGACCAATCCAACGGTTCGGTAGAGTTTCATTCATATATTTACGCACTTGGCGACTCCAGTGAGGGAGTTGTCTTCGTGCAGCCTCGGAAACAACCAGTTTTGTAACATAGCGAGATACTGCTGACCGTTAACCGTGTTTCCATCAAGGAAGAATGGGCCGTAAGCAAATGATCGGAATATCGCACAAAACTCATTGATTTTAGGCGAATCTCGTACATGTTGCTGCATGTGGGTTCTGTAGATCCCAAATTCGAATATTGTGTTTGTTTACCAGACTACTAACATGGAAAGTCGCTTCATCACTGAACACGATGCGTTGTGCGAAAGTGTTATCATTGTCAATAGCATCATGAATCTCGTTAAATCATAACTTTATTGGGCACATAATTATTTATTATAGACTAACAGAATATAAACAGTTTCGATCATATACGAGGGTAGCCGTTTATATTTCGAGAACTGGCATCACTGTTAGCGTTGGCTCCGATCTGATGATTGTATCGTGAAGTTTGTCTTTTTTGACAATATATTTACCTTGACAGTTTTATTATCCGGTCGCTATTTCTATTGTTGACAGTAACTTGAAAATTTTATGTCAGCGAAAAAAATTGAATTAACTCGCGAACATTTTCGTGTAATTATTTTTCATAACTTTCGGCGTGGATTATCTCAACAAGAATGCATCGACGAGCTGAATTCTTTATATGGTGACGAAGCACCATCGAAAACTACTTGTATGTCGTTGGTCTATTGAATTCAAACTTGGACGGCGTTCTTTGGACGATAAATTTCATGAAGGTCGTCCCGCAAATGTTGTTGTGTCGAAAAACATTAACGCACTGTCTGAATTGATAATGCAAGACCGTCATGTAACATACCGTGAGATCGAGGCATCTCTAGGTATTAGTAATACTAGGGTGCTGCATAAGATCCTGCATGAACATTTAGCCGTTAAGAAGCTATGTTCACGTTGGGTACCACATAATTTGACAACCGCTTAAAAAAGGATTCGCGTCGATTGGTGCCAAGAAATGCACAAAAAATACAATGGCAGTGCTTCAAAGAACATTTATAAAGTCGTCACAGGTGATGAATCTTGGATCTATACATATGAGCCCAATAGTAAACAGCATTCGACTGTGTGGGTATTCCAAGATGAGCCAAAACCAACAAAAGTTGTTCGCGCTCGAAGCACATCAAAACAAAATGTCACCTATTTTTCGGAAAAAGCGGTTACGTTGCAACCGTGCCTTTAGAAAGTTGTAGAACGGTCAGTTCCGAATGGTACACAACTATTTGTTTGCCAAAAGTTTTTGAAGAAATATGGAAACCAGACCGAAAACGACAGATTATTCTCCACCATGATAATGCGAGCTCTCACAGGTCGGTTCAAACAATTGAATATTTGACCGTGCAAAACATTGAATTGATGAGCTATCCGCCGTACAGCCTTGATCTAGCACCCTGTGATTTCTTTTTGTTTTCAAGCATGACGAATAAACTTCGTGGTCAACGGTTTTCTACGCCGGAAGAGGCAGTTGAGGCATTCAAAACTCATATTTTGGAGATACCGCCTTCACAGTGGCAGCAAAAGCTTTTCGGATTGGTTTAAACGAATGCAAAAGTACATTGATTTTCAAGGAGAATATTTTGAAAAGCAATAAAACTATTTTCGATAATAAAATTTTTTTTTGTTTGCTATTCCCGAAATATAAACGGCTACCCTCGTAAATTTCGAAAAAAATATGAGTAGTTCATATCAAGTGTACTACAGTCTTATCTCACGTATCGTCCTCCGACAGTAGAGTGTAAATACATTTGAAGCAGGAAAGTATATAATGCTTGCTTCGTTGACTGTAGATTAAGGAAGGGAAAATCCTTCCGACTTTCCTACAACAACAATCACTGTAACGACATAAAATACATCCGGTTCTAAATCAAAAGAACCCGGCTTCTTTCGAGGGAAATAAATTTTCTTTTCGTCCATTCCACACGAAGAAAATTCAACCAATCACCTCGCCGAATACCGGCACGGAGTGTGGATGTATAAAAATCCATGAAAACACGGTTTCGGTGGAGCACACGCCAGACATTTTCGTTTCGAAAGCATGAAGCGCGATTTTATCTGTTTTTCTCTTCTCGTGATGGCAAGCAGGTTGGAAAGTGAATTCAATTACGAGCTCAGGCGGCCGGATCAGAGAGCGAGCGAGCGCAACGGAAGAAGCTGGTTCTCCCGCGCTTCTATTTTTAGAAAGGCGGGGGCACGTCGACTGTATTTCGGCCATTCGAGCCGTATAACGTGGATTATGTTAGGGTTTATGTGTACGAAAAAAAAAAACTAATTTGTATAGGGGAATATGATGTATTACGTCCATGTATATACGACGACAAAAAAATTACACACACATACAGTTTTTGCACGTATTAACGAACGATATTCAAAATTAAACAAAAAGAAAAACAGCAACTTTTTCTATTCAATAAAAATTTTAAAAAAATCGCAAAAAAATTATTGTACATTCATACATACAACGAATGTTCTCTTAATGTTGTGCCAGATAAGTAGGAGGTGATTTAACTGTCACAAATGTCACTGTGGCATTATTAGTCCATTCTTTGCGAGTTAGACAAAAGAAAAAGAAAACAAAAATTGTATTGTAGATACATACATGTAAATATCTATAAACTTAATAAAAGATATTGAAATAAAATTTTAAACATTTGGAGCCATCATTTGAAGTCACTAAATGTACAGGGTATTCCAAAACGTTGTGACGTGTTAGAGTTTCTTTGTGACGTGTTAGAGTTTCTTAAAAGGAACATCTTGTATTGTTTTACATTGTAAGATTCTCTTTGGTAACACGGTTTCATCAAATTATAACCCTTGAAGTCTAAAGTATTTAACTTGAGATTTTCCTGTAAACGAGGATACTAATTTTTAAAATTTTTATATCTCGGTATTTCTAAAATAATAAGTGAAAGGTTGTCAAGATCTGATTATATTTTAGTTTTTGATTTCTTCAAACGAGATTTTCTTTATCTAGAAGTCGCTATTTACCACTGACGTTTGGTTTTTGAAACGTGTTGAGAACACTACATTCCTAATTACAATAATCTTTTTAAAATGTTCATATCTATGAGTTCCATAATAATGTCTTTGTAACATTCAATTCGATATATCCGTCATTATTGAATTTACCTCCATAGTTTTATAAAATAACTTTAAATATATGTCATCCTTAATCTGGTACGTAGACTTCCGCGGCCGTGATCTTCTTCTGGGCTTACGGGCTGGAACCGCGTCACTGGTATAACTGCCGACGTTTCGTACCCACTCGTATGGGACATCTTCAGGTAGCAGTAGTTGAGCCCCGAAGATGTCCCATACGAGTGGGTACGAAACATTGGGGTGAGTCTGCTCCTTCGTTTACAACAGTGAAATATTGGATAGCAGACTTTAAACGAGACCGTACGAGCTGCCAAGACGAGCATCGCAGTGGTCGACCAAATGAGGTGACGACTCAAGAAGTGGTGAAGAAAATCCAAAAGCGGTACTGGATGATCGTCGACTGAAAGTACGCGAGCTAGCAGACATAGTAGGCATTTCAAAAAATGCGGTACATCGCATATTATCTGAAAATTTGGACATGAGAAAGCTGTGCGCAAGATGGGTGCCGCGTTTGCTCACACTCGAGCAAAAACAGTGTCGTAAAGATATTTTATTTGAGTGTTTAGCGAAGTTTCACAACAAAAAAAGCAGAATTTTTGCGCCATTTCATAACTATGGATGAAACATGGGTTCATCACTTCACACCCGAGACAAAAGAACAATCAAAACAATGGACTCGAAAGGGAGAACCGGCTCTAAAGAAGGTGAAGACCGTTTCATCTGCAGGCAAGGTCATGGCATCGGTTTTCTGGGATGCGCGTGGAATAATTTTCACTGACTATCTTGAAAAAGGAAAACCTATCAACGGCGAGTATTATGCGAACTTATTGCAGCGTGTGATCAAAGAAATCAAGCAATAACGGCCGCATTTGGCTAAGAAGAAAGTGCTGTTTCATCAAGACAATGCACCAACTCACAAATCCGTTATTGCAATGGCCAAAATTAATGAATTAAAGTATGAATTGCTACCTCATGCACCCTATTCGCCAGCTTTAGCCCCCTCAGATTATTTTCTGTTCCCAAACTTGGAAAAATGGCTCAGTGATTAAAGATTTTCCAACGATGAAGAAGTGACGTCGGCAGTTAATGGCTATTTTGAGGAGCAAGACAGTTCTTATTATAAAAAGGTTATCGAACTTATTGAACATCGCTAAGAAAAGTGTATAGAGCTGAAAGGAGATTATGCTGAAAAATAAATATTTTTCTTTCTAAAATTTTTGTGTTTTCTTTGTTGGGTCGGGTACTGCTGGGACCATCTTCGTAGAAGAACCTACCGGGAGATCTACAAGTTTAAAAAAGGCTAATGGCGCTTTCGTAAGTACGCGTCCTTAAATTTTTAATTTATAATTCTTCACGCTTTGCAGAGAGATTCATAGCAATACACGTGAAAAAAAGAAAAACATAAGACAATATGGGCAACTATCTGACAATATATTATTTGATCGCCATAAAGACAAATCTCCTTTTCACCTATTTCAAAACTCGTGTTCCTCCATGCGGGAGATGAAACCAAAACGATATATTCCATCGTTGCTAGCGCAGACTCAGAGTGTTATTTGGAAAGGATCGCAAGGGATCGGAGAACCTGTCGGCTTAAATTTAAACAAAGCGCTAAAATAACAATCTTTCCAACGTTTATGCGGGTCCTGTATAAATAAACGTAAAGTATACGCCAGCCCGTACTTACACACGGCCCGACTAGTACATTGTAATACCGCGGTAACAGGAATTAATGTGGGTTTCAGAAACTGAACCAAGCGATTTCATAAAATCAACAGTAACCTTTCACGATAATGCACGACTCTATGAGGTGATAAAAAAATATGATATTCCGCATTTATTAATTTAAAATGTGTGTGTGTTCTTAACAAATACACGTCTTTTCTCTTATAGCACTTGGAATTCAAAATTATTCGTTCCATATTTCCGAGTTTTTCCGGGCTATACTAAGAAATGTGTTCTATTTTTTTCTCTATTTAAAAACTGCCGTAAAACCTAAAGAATTTAATTGCAAGTATTTCGTACTTTCGCATTCAAGAAAGAACATGAGGCTAAAAAAAAAGGAAAAAAATTTCATTATACGAGGTTATTTTATTAATAATACAAAAAATGATAAATGAAACTGCTACAGTCGTTCAACATAGGCATCAGTATTATCAACAAGTCGTAGCTAGCGATGTAGAGGTCGTAGTACGTGGGATGTTTTTTAAGTTTTGCATAATGGGACACAGACGATGCCACCAATCAAATGTCAGTACTAAAAATTAACCTCCATCTTTAGTTTACCTAAATTCAAAGTTTCAGTGCGATACGTGTAGTGTTGTAGCTACATCGAACTGTTAAAGTTAACAAGTTAGTTCAAAAATGGAATTAAACCGAGAACATTGTTTTATTTTGTAAGTGAAAAAGTTATTCCGCGGAACTTTTTCACTTACAAAATAAAACATTACCTTTAACACTATCGTAACTATATTTTTTTGCGTAAATGTAATGATCTAGTTGTTTAAATTTGAATTTTGAATTGAATTCATTTACTTATTCTATTCATTAACCATAGATGATTATATATATATATATATATATGTATATACATACATATATAGGAGGGGTGTTTCCAATATTCTGGGAATTGGTGCGCCGAACTTATACGCAATGTTATTGATGCCAGGACAAGTCTTGACATGTTTATGTAACTATCTAGTGCAACATTGTTCAGTCTGATTCAGGTATTCGACTGATGTAGACGCGTTTTAGTAGCACTGTTTTTGTAACCATGGAACACGCGGCAAAATCTCAAAGAGCGATAATTTTCTTTTTGTGGAAAGAAGATGTGAAAACGTTAGAAATTATTAGTCGTCTGCAAGGAGTATTTGGTGAATCTGCAGAATCCAAAAGTACTCTTTATCGGTGGATCGATCGTTTTAAAGCCGGTAGAACATCATGAGAAGACGATCCACGCAGTGGGCGGCCAAGCACGTCGGTAAATGAAAGAAACATTACTACCGTCGAAAACTGAAAGACGACAGGCGAATGACTATTCGTCAAATTAGTGTACACCTAGGAATAGGTACACGACAAGTTCATGACATCTTATATGATTGTTTGGGCGATAGCAAGGTTTCGGCGCACTGGGTACAAAGGTTGTTGGGACTAGAACAGAAACTCAATAGGTCCGATACTTGTCGTTAACTTCAAGAGCTGTTAGCCCGTTACGGTGATGAATTTTGGCAACGAATAATAACCACTGACGAAACGTGCATTCCTTATTTCAATCCTGAGACGAAAAGTCAATCCAAAGAATGGCGCAATCCTGAAGAAGGGCCTCTACTTAAGGCGCGTGCAGTTCCGTTAGTTGGAAAGGTAATGCTTACTGTATGTTATTCTGGGATTGCGAAGGGATTATTTTCATGGATTATCTGCCGAGAGGTACTACAATTAATGCAGAATATTATTCAAATTTATTATCCGGACCACTGCGGCAGGCACTAGTCAAAATATGGCCTGGAAAGTTGCATAAGTGTCCGTTATTGCAACAGGATAAGCAAGACCACACACCGCAAGGAAAAACGAAGAATGTTTTTAACGATTTACGATGGGAATTGCTGCCGCACCCACCTTATTTCCGGGATCTTGCACCCAGCGATTACCATCTGTTCCCAGATTTGGAAAACCCTTACGGGGTGTTCGATTTGAAAGTTTAACTGACGTAAAACGTGCCATAAATAGGTGGATCGACAAGACATCGAAAAACTTCTTTGAGGACGGCTAAAAAAAATTAGTTTATCGTTCGGATAAATGTATTCAGTTAAACGGAGATTATGTTGAAAAACGACATTATAATATTGACGAAAATTAACAAAATTATAAAAATTATATGTAATTCCCAGAACTTTGGAAACATTCCTCGTATATATATATATATATATCTTAAACGCAACTATTATCATGTGTATCGGTCTGTTGAATAAAGACTCAAACAATTTTAGTTTTCAATACTCTATATTTCGCTGCCAAAACCTTTGCAGCTTCCTCAGGAGTGTGCTACAAATGGACACCATTAGTATTGAAAATTAAAATTGTTTGAGTCTTTATTCAACAGACCGATACACATGATAATAGTTGCGTTTAAGATACATAAATATATATATATATATATATATATATATATATATATATATATATATATTGGGTCTGGGAAAAAGTTCGTGGCGTTTTTTAAGTAAAATTCAACTGGTCCCCGCATGGCGCGTTGACGAATTCATTTAAACCGAATATGCTCCATTATTATCGACAATGTTTCGCCATTTTTTTGGTAGATCCATGATCCCATCGGTGAAAAGCTTCTGTGGTTTCTGGTCGAAAAACTGAATCAAGTAGTTTTCACAGGCTTCTTTTGAAACCAACTTAATTCCATTGAGAGAGTTCTGCAGAGATCGAAACAGATGATAGTCAGAGGGTGCTATATCCGGACTGTAAGGTGGGTGCATCAAAACTTCCCAACCAAACTCTCTCAATTTTTGACGGGTCATCAAAGAAGTGTGTGGTCGGGCGTTGTCATGATGGAAGACAACACCTTTCCTATTAATCAATTCGGGCCGTTTTCTTTCAATCGCCTGGCGTAATCTCTCTAGTTGTGCACAGTAGAGTTGAGAATCAATCGTCTGACCAGTTGGAAGTAGCTCGTAGTGGACGATTCCCCTCCAGTCCCACCATACACACAGCATCACTTTTTTTGGCGTCAATGTTGGCTTAGCGAACGCTTGTGACGGCTCACCATCCTTTATCCACGATCTTTTACGCTTCCGATTATCGTACGTAATCCATTTTTCATCTCCGGTTATTAAACGTTTCAGAAACGGCTCGATTTCATTCCGTTTCAGCAGCGCATCGCAGATGTTAATTCGGTCCATCATGTTTTTCACGCTCAACTCATGAGGAACCCATACGTCAAGCTTTTTTTTGTAACCAGCTTTGCGTAAATGGTTCAAAACAGTTTTGTGGTCAATGCCTAGCTCCATGCCAATATCGACACTGCTGATATGCTTATCTTGTTGGACTTTTTCAAGAATTTCATCAGATTTTTCAGTGATTGGACGACCGGAGCGTGACTCATCTTTCACATTGAAATTTCCAGAACGAAAGCGAGCGAACCATTTCCGCGCAACAGATTTCGATAAAGTACTTTCACCGTACACAGCACAAATTTTATCACAAGCCTGCGCAGCGTTCTTCCCCTTATCCTAATAATATTGCAGAATATAGCGAAATTTCTCATTATTCTTCTCCATTTTCAAGTGCGAATAACTTTCCAACCACTGCACCGATTACAATGTTTCTACGCTCAAACTAACGTTCGGAAGGTCATCTAAAAAACGAGCCGTCGGTGGTGTCGCTGTGACTTGTTGTTCTTTAGTTATCGGCAACCAATGCCATCTATCGGGAAAAACGCCACGAACTTTTTGCCAGACCCAATATAAGGAATATAAATAAAATCAAAAAAGAATTATTCGTATTCATATGCATTACTATATCTACTCGAATACAACTCACTATTATTATGAATCATAGTCATGCTCGGACTTCCAATGTTTTGTTTACATGGCGTAAAGACTATCCTACATGAATTCGGCAAATATTGGGTCTGGGAAAAAGTTCGTGGCGTTTTTCCCGATAGATGGCATTGGTTGCCGATAACTAAAGAACAACAAGTCACAGCGACACCACCGACGGCTCGTTTTTTAGATGACCTTCCGAACGTTAGTTTGAGCGTAGAAACATTGTAATCGGTGCAGTGGTTGGAAAGTTATTCGCACTTGAAAATGGAGAAGAATAATGAGAAATTTCGCTATATTCTGCAATATTATTATGATAAGGGGAAGAACGCTGCGCAGGCTTGTGATAAAATTTGTGCTGTGTACGGTGAAGGTACTTTATCGAAATCTGTTGCGCGGAAATGGTTCGCTCGCTTTCGTTCTGGAAATTTCAATGTGAAAGATGAGTCACGCTCCGGTCGTCCAATCACTGAAAAATCTGATGAAATTTTTGAAAAAGTCCAACAAGATAAGCATATCAGCAGTGTCGATATTGGCATGGAGCTAGGCATTGACCACAAAACTGTTTTGAACCATTTACACAAAGCTGGTTACAAAAAAAAGCTTGACGTATGGGTTCCTCATGAGTTGAGCGTGAAAAACATGATGGACCGAATTAACATCTGCGATGCGCTGCTGAAACGGAATGAAATCGAGCCGTTTCTGAAACGTTTAATAACCGGAGATGAAAAATGGATTACGTACGATAATCGGAAGCGTAAAAGATCGTGGATAAAGGATGGTGAGCCGTCACAAGCGTTCGCTAAGCCGGCATTGACGCCAAAAAAAGTGATGCTGTGTGTATGGTGGGACTGGAGGGGAATCGTCCACTACGAGCTACTTCCAACTGGTCAGACGATTGATTCTCAACTCTACTGTGCACAACTAGAGAGATTACGCCAGGCGATTGAAAGAAAACGGCCCGAATTGATTAATAGGAAAGGTGTTGTCTTCCATCGTGACAACGCCCGACCACACACTTCTTTGATGACCCGTCAAAAATTGAGAGAGTTTGGTTGGGAAGTTTTGATGCACCCACCTTACAGTCCGGATATAGCACCCTCTGACTATCATCTGTTTCGATCTCTGCAGAACTCTCTCAATGGAATTAAGTTGGTTTCAAAAGAAGCCTGTGAAAACTACTTGATTCAGTTTTTCGACCAGAAACCACAGAAGCTTTTCACCGATGGGATCATGGATCTACCAAAAAAATGGCGAAACATTGTCGATAATAATGGAGCATATTCGGTTTAAATGAATTCGTCAACGCGCCATGCGGGGACCAGTTGAATTTTACTGAAAAAACGCCACGAACTTTTTCCCAGACCCAATATATTTCCGTACACATCGTAAACTTTTTTGTAGTACTTACTGTATATATGAAACTGCGGTCTCCAAGAATCTATGAATGAACTCTGTCATTAAAAAGATTGCAGCATTTACCAGGAGTCATGAAGAGAGTAAGTTTCTTAAAAAAATATGTTGTATTTGTACATAAAAGGGTAAATATACACTTTCACCTTAATACAACTCCTTGACAAGTATATACATAGTGTCGATTCAAGAGGGCCAAATTCTTTGAGTAAGATAGAAGGTGTGAGTGCAAAGACAATCTAACTTGAATACAATTAATGAAAAATTATTAATAGTAAATATGAGAGTAAGTACAGGTAAAATAAAGGTTAAAAAAAATGAGTTAGAACATTTAGTTTGTTTCTTTTTTTCGACGTATTCCATTTTAACCTCAGCTCACTTGGATCAACGAGATATGAATTGACATTATATACCAGATACATGTAAAAATATACGGCAGTTCATTATTATTGATTTTGACAAAATTGTAATGCCATAACAAATAATCTAGGATCATTTTGAGAATTCTTTTCCAAATTTGCATTTGCGAATTCTAAAAAAATCATTTGCCTCTAATTAACGCAAAAATTAGGAACGAATTCGTTTCAATTTAAAGAATCTGTTGCGTGCTCCAATTATGTTATGAAGAGAAAATTAACTCAATGAAACAGAGGCAATATCATCCCGTACAAAATGTGTCGCGTTCAGCGCCACCGTCACTTACAGAGAATTACATAAACGTTTTGTTTTTGGACGTGCAGGGACATCCAGGCCGTAATACACTAGCGTAAGAACGTTTTGAATGAGGAAACGGTGCGGGTGTTGGAATCTCCGTTAATAAGACATAACAAGCACTCGTCAATTATCACGTTACATCGGTTTATTAGAGCGACCGTCACGATGTGTGGGACAAGTTGGAATGTCACAACGTAAAAAGGGAGATCTCGATGAAATATCTACCACTTAATAACAACGGATTTGAATATACGACGATGGATGCGGGATAATGCGGGACTGCAGATTTATTAAGTGTTTTAATAAATGTGTAGTTACGTGGTTAATCAATTGCATAATTTTTATAATATTTTTACAAACATACACTCCCGCTCATGGAAATATGGACACTTAATTAAATTTTATATAACGATTATAAAAATTATATTAATGCAAATAAATAGCGGTAGTATTATTATAACTTATTCTTAAGAAGGTTTATACGAGGGTAGTCGTTTATATTTCGGGAATAGCAAACAAAAAAAATTTTGATTATCAAAAATAGCTTTATTGCTTTTCAAAATATTCTCCTTGAAAATCAATGCACATTTGCATTCGTTTAAACCAATCCGAAAACCATTGCTGCCACTGTGAAGGCGGTATCTCCAAAATATGAATGCCTCACCTACCCCAGGCTTACACCCAGATGGGTCATCAGTATGATACTAAAGTTTTGTTGATTCATCAGACTCATTACTATACATCTTTTTAAATAGAAGTTTTTGAAATGCAAACAAATGATATATTTACACAAAAATATCTTCTTAATTCAATTACATTTCTTAATTTGAGATATTAAAAAGTTCTTTTTCACAATGAAGTACTTTCGTCACCAAATTAACATCGTGTCTATAAGGACGTAAATATTGAAGCTATAATATAAAATTTAAAACGTATATAGTTACGAGGGTAGCCGTCTATATTTCGGGAATAGCAAGCAAAAAAAATAGTTTTATTGCTTTTCGAAATATTCTCTTTGAAAATCAATGTACTTTTGCATTCGTTTAAACCAATCCGAAAAGCATTGCTGCCGCTGTGGAGGCGATATCTCCAAAATATGAGTTTTAAATGCCTCAACTGCCTCTTCCGGCGTAGAAAACCGTTGACCACGAAGTTTATTCTTCACGTGTGGGAACAAAAAGAAATCACAGGGTGCTAGATCAGGGCTGTACGGCGGATGGCTCATCAATTCAATGTTTTGCCCGGTCAAATATTCAATTGTTTGAACCGACCTGTGAGAGCTCGCATTGTGATAGTGGAGAATGATCTGTCGTTTTCGGTTTGTGTTCCTTATTTCTTCAAAAACTTTTGGCAAACAAATAGTTGTGTACCATTCGGAATTGACCGTTCTACAACTTTCTAAAGGCACGGTTGCAACGTGACCGGTTTTTCCGAAAAAACAGGCGAACATTTGTTTTGATGTGCTTCGAGCGCGAACAATTTTTGTTGGCTTTGACTCATCTTGGAATGCCTACACAGTCGACTGCTGTTTACTATCAGGCTCATACGTATAGATCCAAGATTCATCATCTGTGGCGACTTTATAAATGTTCTTTGAAGCACCATCATTGTATTTTTTGTGCATTTCTCGGCACCAATCGACGCGAGTCCTTTTTTGAGCGGTTGTCAAATTATGTGCTGCCCCATGCAGGATCTTATGCACGCTGGTGTTACTAATACCTAGAGATGCTTCCATCTTACGGTATGTCACTTGATGGTCTTGCATTATCAATTCAGACGCTGTATTAATTTTTTCCGACACAACAACACTTGTGGGGCGACCTTCACGAAATTCATCGTCCAAAGAACGCCGTCCAAGTTTGAATTCACTATACCAACGATATACTGTAGTTTCCGATGGTGCTCCATCACCATATAAAGAATTCAACTCGTCGATGCGTTCTTGTTGAGATAATCCACGGCGAAAGTTATGAAAAATAATTGCTCGAAAATGTTCGCGGTTAATTCCATTTTTTCGCTGAGAGAATTTTCAAGTTACTGTCAACAATAGAAATAGCGACCGTATGAAAAAACTGTCAAGGTGAATATATTGTCAAAAATGACAAACTACACGATGCAATCATCTGATCGGAGGCATCACTAACAATGTCTCTAGTTGAATTTGATGGAGCCTGTGGTTGATTGACTTGATCAATAAGGTTGATATATAACCCCTTTCCACAATTAACTATTTGTAAATTCTGTATACGCATTTCGACAACCAAGTTGTCATCATCAGCAGATAATTTCAAAGTGTCGCACCTGGTAAAACACGGCGAAAAAATTGCACGAAAAAACAAACTCCGTACGCGATCCTCACCGTTCAAAACCAAGATGTGCAATGTCTCTAGTTCCCGAAATATAAACGACCGTTCTAAGGATATTAACTGATTAATGAAAGTGAGAAATTTCATAATTAAAAAGATACATTAAATGGTAATAAGAATAATAAATCTTTATATTTTATTACGTACTTTGAGACCTAATAGCAGAAAGAAAAAACAAGGGTAAAAAAAGGTTATAGCCGAACGTGATCAATGAAGGAAGCGGATATTCAAAATTATAAAGTTTTATTATGTATGTATATGTCCCAATGCATATAGTAAAGAAATGTTTATCTTTGTTCTGTCATTGTGATTTATTACGAACTGAGGAATTTTACAAACTGACAGAAATTTGAAATCGTCAGGAACACAAAAACCGTGCCAATAAAATAATATTGAAAAACGTAAAATTTGTAATATTGATAATTGAAGTTGAATTTGATGGAGCCTGCGGTTGATTAACTTAATCACTAAGGTTGATATATAACCCCTTTCCACATTAACTTTCGTAATTCTGTATACGCATTTCGACAATTAAATTGTCATCATCAGCAGATAATTGCAAAGTGTCGCACCTGGTAAACCACGGCGAAAAATACCTATACAAAAACAAACTCCGTACGCAATCTGTACCGTTGAGAACCAAAATGTACACAAGTTAGTGATGTGAAGAATAGAAGTCGTGCACGTCGCTCATGAACAACTGAGAATATTGCTGTTGTTGCCCATAGTGTTAATGAAAACACAGGTTTGTCCATTTCTCGTAGATCTTCGGAATTGGGCATTCCACAAACGACATTATCCCGTATTTTGCATAAAGACTTAGGTCTTAAGGCTTTTAAAGTTTAGTTAACACAAGAACTCACGCCTACCGACCATCAACGTCGTGTCTGCCGATTGGGTGCTTGAAATGCATCAAACTGATTCGGAATTTCATCGAAAAACCATCTTGTGTGATGATGCCCATTTTTACCTCGGAGGCTACGATAACAAGCAGAATTGTCGCATTTGAGGCTCGGAAAACCCAAGAATTATTGTTGAAAAGCTTCTCCATCCTCAACGTGCGACTGTTTGGTGCGGTTTTTGGTCTGGCGGGGATCAGTGGACCTTAGTGTACATTTTGGTTCTTAACGGTACAAATTGCGTACGGAGTTTGTTTTCGTACAGGTATTTTTCGCCGTGGTTTACCAGGTTCGACACTTTGCTGATGATGACAACTTAGTTGTCGAAATGCGTATACAGAATTACGAAAGTTAATGTGGAAAGGGGTTATATATCAACCTTAGTGATTAAATTGATAATTGATCTAGACTAAAAGGTTGTGATGAAGAATAACACTATGATATCACAACATATAGAATAAGTAAATATTCAGGATTCCTGAACAGTTGTTGCGCATACTTTAAAAAGCGCTACGACTAATCTTTACTTTCCTCAGTTTTTAAAATCGCCTCTAAATGCGTATTCAGTTTTAGTCCTTGCTAAATTTGAACACCTTGTGTTAGTATAAAATTTACAAGCAATAAAAATGAATAAACAAAGTTTGAGCTCGTGTTACCGCAACTAAATGTTAAAACCAGCAAAGACGTAGTCGCATACGAATAAATAATTAAAAAAATGTATGTAGTGAAGAAAAAAAAAAGCACTTAGAATATATATTTCGATTGTTTTTTTCCATGTTTGTCGCTTTAAGGCAAATACAGTTTCGAAAGTGAAAAAGTTGTCGGAATTTTTTCATTTCAACCATGAATAATTCAACATTCATACATAAATGTTTGTTTGATCTAGTGTGGGTGTTTTTACACACGTGCGCACACACATGCGTAAACTTCATTAGCTACAAGAGCGAAGAATATATGTTATTTTATTTCATCCAAAATGTTTTTCGAGTCATTTATAGAATTTATTCAGTGTAAATATTATTAAGAATATACAGTTGACTTTACTTATAAGTCATTATTTTTCATTAGAAAGCATCAAATTTGTATTTTTCAATCTATAGATATTTAAACATTCTTATACGAGGGTAGCCGTTTATGTTTCGGTAATTGCGAACAAAAAAAAATTTTTTATTATCGAAAATAGCTTTATTGCTCTTCAAAATATTCTCCTTGAAAATCAATGCACTTTTGCATTCATTTCAACCAATCCGAAAAGCGTCGCTGCCATTGTGAAGGCGGTATCCCCAAAATAGGAGTTTTGAGTGCTACAATACCTCTTCCGGCATAGAAAACCGTTGACCACAAAGTTTATTCTTCACGTGTGGGAACGAAAAGAAACCACAGGGTGCTAGATGAGGGCTGTACGACGGATGGCTCATCAATTCTATGTTTTGCCGGTCAAATATTCAATTGTTTGAACCGACCTGTGGGGCCTGCATTGTCATGGTGGAGAATGATCAATCGTTTTCGGTTTGTTTTCCTTATTTCTTCAAAAACATTTGGCAAACAAATTGTGTGCCATTCCGAATTGACCGTTCTACAACTCTCTTGCAACGTGACTGGTTTTTTCGAAAAAAACAGGCGGCCATTTGTTTTGATCTGCTTCGAGCGCGAACAACTTTTGTTGGTTTTGGCTCATCTTCGAATACCAACACAGTCGACTGCTGTTTACTATCAGGCTCATACATATAGATCCAAGACTCATTACCTGTGATGACTTTATAAATGTTCTTTGAAGCACCGCCATTATATTTTTTGTGCATTTCTTGGCACCAATCGTCGCGAGTCCTTTTTTGAGCGGTTGTCGAATTATGTGGTACCCAACGTGAAAATAGCTTCTCAACGGCTAAATGTTCATGCAGGATCTTATGCACGCTGGTGTTACTAATACCTAGAGATGCCTCGATCTCACGGTATGTCACATCACAGTCTTGCATTATCAGTTCAGACACTGCATTAATGTTTTCCGGCACAACAACATTTGTGAGACGACCTTCATGAAATTCATCGTCCAAAGAACGCCGTCCAAGTTTGAATTCACTATACCAACGATATACTGTAGTTTTCGATGTTGTTTCATCACCACAAAAAGAATTCAACTCGTCGATGCATTCTTGTTGGAATAATCCACGCCGAAAGTCATGAAAAATAATTGCACGAAAATGTTCGGGAGTTAATTCCATTTTTTCGCTGACATAAAATTTTCAAGTTACTGTCAACAATAGAAATAGCGACCGCATAATAAAACTGTCAAGGTAAATATATTGTCAAAAATGATAAACTTCACGATGCAATCATCAGATCTGGTAGTGTTGCCAGAAGATGTTTCCAATTGAGTGTTTAGCGAAGTTTCACAGCAACGAAGCAGAATTTTTGCGCCGTTTCATAACCATGGATGAAGCATAGGTCCATCACTTCACACTCGAGACAAAAGAACAATCAAAACAATGGACTTAAAAGGGAGAACCGGTTTTAAAGAAGGCGAATACCGTTTCATCTGCAAACAAAGTTCTACCTTTGGTTTTTTGAGATGCGCGTGAAATAATTTTCATTGACTATCTTGAAAGGGGGAAAACTATCAACGGCGAGTATTATGCGAACTTATTGCAACCTTTAAGAGAAGAAATTAAGCAAAAACTACCGCATTTGACGAAGACTGTGTTGTTTCATCAAGACAATGTATCAGTTCACAAATCCGTTCTTGCAATAGCCAAAATTAATGAATTAAAGTTTGAATTGCTACCTCATGCACCCTATTCGCCAGATTTAGCCCCCTCGGATATTTTTTGTTTCCAAACTTGAAAAAATGGGTCACTGATCAAAGATTCTCCAACGATGAAGAAGTGATGGCAGTTAATGGCTATTTTGAGGAGCAAGACAGTTCTTATTCTAAAAAGGGTATCGACCTTATTGAACATCGTTGGGAAAAGTGTATAGAGCTGAAAGGAGATTATGTTGGAAAATAAATATATTTCTTTCCAAAATTTTTGTGTTTTCTTTTTTGGGTCAGGTACTTCTGATACCGCCCTCGTAAATGCAGATTTTTCAGACAAAGAGATGTAATAAATGCATTGAGGTTAAGGGAAGATTGTGCTTGAAAATAAAAATAAATTTAATCACTTTTACGTTTTTCTTCGTGCTGATACCGAAGATACATTGAACGGCCTGACTCTTTTTTAACTTAAAAAATATTTACGACCTGACATCGAACGCGTTATTGTATATTTTTCCAATTAATCTGATAGTGATGCGCCGAAAAACTACCATTTATCTTTGTCGGCGATAGCTCCATTGTTAAATAGAATAACGGACAAGAAATACACGCATACGAGAGGAGAAGCAACACTGGTAATCGCATACACATAAATTGAACTGAATTGAATAAGTACCACCTTCATTCGTCTATGTACACGCAATGTACTTTGAAATAGAAAGTTTCACGATTCAAACACATGTATGTGTTAAATACACAACAAAAAATGAACAAGAGTGGGGGTGAATGATACGAATTCGACCGCACAATGGTCTTCGAAGGAAAGATATTACGTTGTGTGGAAATATGTGGTTCATAATATGTAATTGGAGAATATACAACCGTAAACAAAATTGTCGGACATATAAGCCGACAAAATTAGTTAAAGAATTAGAAAAATATTGCGAATTATTATTTTCAATGTGGCAGGATTATAGATGGCAAACTTGTCGAAATACATATCTAGGACACAAGTATTAATGTGATAAGGATATTTTTACCTTTTAGGGACTAATTTTAGTACAGTTTCACGTCATCGGAAAATTTACAGTTTGAATTGTTATATTAGTAACTAATTTTAAAGCTCATATACGAAGAAAGACGATAACGAAGAAATAATCTGATAATAAGTCATGAAAGTGGCGGTATAGGCAGTAAAGAACTATTACACCGTCAATATAGTGACAGTGATCATGAAAATTTATCAAAATTTCATGTTATAATATTGCTTTCAACGAAATACACAATAGGTGTTCCAATAAGACATTTCATTTTCAATAGCCTGCCATTTTAACAGTTGTCATGACTCAACCTGCAACTACTTGACAGATGACAAGTAAAAAGTACGCCATTAATAAGAATGGAACGGTATACGTTTCAACAACGCATTGCAATTATTAAAATTCACTACAAAAATTGTGAAAATTTCGCGGTCACAGTTCGCAAAACTAAAGCATTTTCGGGTCGTCGTGAAGCACCTTCTCGGCCAGCAATTGTGAAACTGGTGGAAAAATTTGAGCTGTTGGGACAAGTTAGTGATGTGAAGAATCGAAGTCGTGCACGTCGCTCACGAACAACTGAGAATATCGCTGTTGTTGCCCATAGTGTTGATGAAAACCCAGGTTTTTCCATTTCTCGTCAATCTTTGGAATTGGGTATTCCACAAGCGACACTACACAGTATTTTGCATAAAGACTTAGGTTTTAAGGCTTTTAAAGTTCAGTTAACACAAGAACTCAGGGTAGGTCTACCTACCATCAACAACGTCGTGTCTTTGCCGATTGGGTCCTTGAAATGCATCAAACTGATCCGGAATTTCATCGAAAAAGCATCTTGAGTGATGAGGTCCATCTTCACCTCGGAGGCTACGATAACAAGCAGAATTGTCGCATTTGGGGCTCAGAAAACCCAAGAAATATTGTTGAAAAACTTCTCCATCCTCAACGTGCGACTGTTTGGTGCGGTTTTTGGTCTGGCGGGGATCATTGGACCTTACTTTTTCGAAAATGAGGCTGAAGCAACTGTTACGGTGAATGGATTACGATGATTAATGATTTTGTATAGCCGGAATTGGAAGATATTGTTGTGGACGACGTTTGTTTTCAACAAGACGGTACTACATGCCACACAAGTAGCGATACCATCGCTCTATTGTGTAAAAAGTTTCCTGACCGTGTAATTTCTCAAAGAGGCGATCACAGTTGACCACCGAGATCTTGTAATTTAACACTTTTAGACTTTTTTCTTTGGGGCTACGTGAAAGATAAGGTCTATGCCAATGGCCTACAATCGATTCAAGACCTCAAAGATGGAATTCGTGAAGTTATCGAGGACGTACAGCCGCAAATGTGCGAATTGGTGATGGAAAATTTCATGAGAAGAATAGGGTCCTGCAAGCGTAGCCGTGGCGGCCATTTGGCTGATATTGTATTCCATTATTAATGGCATACCCTCCTCTTTACAATTAAATAAACATCCGATGATTTCGCTTAAAAATACTTTTTTTTTTTAATATCAAAATGAAACTTATTGGAAGACCCTTTAAAAGACTGGTTCGATGAATCTACAAGAAAACCGCTAGAAAATACATACATATATAGTTTCGCGAAATATATTTTTAAATACATTTCCTTAAGTACGCTTCGCTTTGAAGTATCGTTAAACTATTACAAAAGTAAAACTAAACAATGTTACAATAAAATCTTATACATTAGCTGCGAGCATCTTTCGGTCTTCTTCTTTTCTGGCTCGTATGAGTAAGTTCAAGATTCATCACCACTGATAATATTGTACACGTTTATAGAGTTTCTGGCGTTCAAGCGATGTAGAGCTTCTGACACCAATTCACCCTAGCTGCTTTCTGTTCTTCGGTCAACAGCTGCGTTATCCAATGCGACTAATTTTTTACACACAATTCTTTGTGCAAAATTTTTTGAATTGAGGTCTTTGAAATCGATATGTCACATGTCGGTACTCGTTGATGATCTTGCGCACGACATCGACGTTTTACTGAGTGACTGCTATGTTTGGCCAACCTGCTCTTGGATCGTCGCTAAGACTAATCGGTCCACGTTTGAATTCTCCATACCAACGAGAATAATTGACTGATGTGGTGCTTCATTGACAAAAACAAAAATCCTCGGCGAGGCATTCTTGTTGCGATAATTGTCTTCGAAAATTATAAAAAACTATTCTGCGAAATGTTCTCGGTTTAATTCCATTTTTCAACTAACTCGTCAACTTTAACAGTTTGATGTAGCTACAACACTACACGTATCGCACTGAAACTTTAGATTTAGATTAACTAAAGATGGGGGTTATTTTCTTGTACTGACATTTGATTAGTGGCCTCCCTTAATCTCCAACAGCAGTCCACTAACATTACAGGATCTCATTTGCCTAACCTGTCAACTTTAGCAGATCGTTGTAGCTACAACACTACGCGTATCGCACTGAAACTTTGGATTTAGGTTAACTAAAGATGGGGGCTATTTTCTTGTACTGACATTTGATTAGTGGCCTCCCTTAATCTCCAACAGCAGTCCGCTAACATTACAGGATCTCATTTGCCTAACCTGTCAACTTTAGCAGTTCGTTGTAGCTACAACACTACACGTATCGCACTGAAACTTTGGATTTAGGTTAACTAAAGATGGGGGTTATTTTTTTGTACTGACATTTGATTAGTGGTCTCCCTTAACGTCCAACAGTAGTCCGCTAACATTACAGGATCCCATTTGCCTAACCTGTAAACTTTAGCAGTTCGTTGTAGCTACAACACTACGCGTATCGCACTGAAACTTTGGATTTAGGTTAACTAAAGATGGGGAGTAATTTTTTGTACTGACATTTAATTAGTGGCCTCCCTTAACATCCAACAGTAGTCTGCTAACATTACAGGATCCCATTTGCCTAACCTGTAAACTTTAGCAGTTCGTTGTAGCTACAACACTACACGTATCGCACTGAAACTTTGGATTTAGGTTAACTAAAGATGGGGTTAATTTTTTGCACTGACATTTGATTAGTGGCCTCCCTTAACGTCCAACAGTAGTCCGCTAACATTACAGGATCCCATTTGCCTAACTTGTCAACTTCGACAGTTCTTTGTAGCTACAACACTACGCGTATCACACTGAAACTTTGGATTTAGGTTAATTAAAGATGGAGATTAATTTTTAGTAGTGATATTTAATTAATGGCGCCCTCTATGTTCCACTATGCAAAACTTAAAAGATATCTCACGTATATTATTATTTTTTGCTTGTATGTGTTTTAGTTATAAATAAATACTTTATTTTATTGAAGTATACCGTAATTTTAACATATTTCCATAGAATACTGTGAAAATGAATATAAAAGTAGGTGCATCATTAAAAGTACTCATTTTAATTTATAGTTTTGTAACAATACAATTTTTGCGTCACAACCATTGTGTTTTCTTAAAAAATACATATTTAATAAGCAAACCACTGGACAGAATACCGTAGACCAGATTTGACCCGGCCCGCGAGACATTGTCGTATTATTTCATGTCTGATATCTATCGCTAAAAATTATGAACACTACTTTAAAATGCACTACTTTTAAACGCGGCCCGCGAACGTATTTGCGCATTAAAGTTTGGCGCACAACATATTAAAGGTTGCCCAATTTATTCAGTAAACTTAACATTTTCATCATGGTAAAGTACATGAACGAACAACGTCTGCAAATTATAAAAATTTACTACAGAAATTCGGAGTCGGTGACCGCTACTTTAAGAGCGTTAACTCCGATTTTCGGTCGTAATTCTCACCCTAGTAGACAGGCAGTAACAAGTTTAGTGCAAAAATTTGAGTCTACATATTCGTTGTGTGATGTTGCCGTGCCAGTGAGACAACGGGTTGGTCGAAGTATCGAATATATCACTGCCGTTGAAACGTCCGTAGCAAATGATCCAAATCAGTCAATTCCACGGCGTTCTCACCACTTTATGGCGAATTTTGCGTAAGGATCTTGGTTTACACCCATACAAGATCAAGCTGACTCAAGAATTGAAGCCGATGGACCATTTGAAACGACGTACGTTCTCCGATTGGGCTCTGGAAAATACGCCAAGATGATCAATTTCATCGCAAAATCATTTTCAGTGACGAAGCTTATTTTTGGCTCAATGGGTTCGTCAATAAGCAAAATATGCGTTATTGGTCGGGTAAAAATCCACATGTGCTTCATGAAACACCACTTCATCCACAAAAAATAACTGTTTGGTGCGGTTTGCATGCCGGCGGCGTCATAGGGCCATATTTTTTCGTCGATGATAATGATCGTCACGTTACTGTGAATGGTAATCGTTATCGCGCCATGATTACCGATTATTTTTGGCCCGAATTGGAAGATATGGACTTGGACAACATGTGGTTTCAGCAGGACGGTGCCACAAGCCACACGGCACACGTTACAATCGATTCATTGAAGAGTAAGTTTGATGAGCGTGTTATCTCAAGAAATGGACCAGTCGATTGGCCGCCTCGTTCGTGCGATTTAACGCCTCTAGACTTTTTTCTTTGGGGCTACCTCAAGCCATTGGTCTATGCCAACAAGCCGACAACGTTGGAAGAGCTCAGAGCCAGCATTGAAAGCGAAATAGCAGCCGTTTCGGCCGAATTGTGTAGCCGAGTCATCGAAAAATGGGTCGAACGAATTGACCGCTGCAAACGTGCCCGCGGTGGCCATATGAACGAAGTCGAGTTCCATTCATAAATGTTCTGATTGTACTTCAACCCGATAATAAAGTTTTTGAAATATCTCAAATGGTCTGCATTTTATTTTGAAAAAAAAGTTCTCAAGTTCTTATTGGAAAACCCTTTATTTAAAAGCCTTTTATAACAGTACGCCAATGGTGTTTGGTTTCGTGGCGTCTCACTTCGCGCATGGTTTAATGACGCATTGTACCATTCTCTAACCGAACGGACTGTATATTAAGAGACTACAGGAATATAACACGGACTACAATTTTTTTTAATCTATCGACCATTGAATCACATCTCTTATTCACGCTCTTGCAGTCGAACGTATCTCCTATTTATGTCCTTATACGTAGTACGTTCTCTGCAAGTAATCTCGTACATTATAGATAATAATAGTTATTGGAATATCTCGGCGCTTTCTAGTTCGTTGGTAATAATAGCTTTTCATTCAAGGAAATGCTGCCAGACCGTACCAACTCTCGACTGTTTCAATCGAATTCTGTGCAGCTGACATGTGTAATTACGGCTTAATTAAACGTTTTCAACGGCCACTTGCCGGACTCGCAGAAACAATAAATTACATCTCAAGTGAATATTGCATTGCAGCGCAAGCGATCGTATTCGATGTGTTAAGTTCGGTGCAATTTGCGAGATCGTAAATTACCGAGTTTGCCATTCCGGGCGATTTTTTAATTAGCGTTCTTTTCACAACGTGTCTTCGATAAATGAGACGAACTCCTACGCGAACACGTACTAACCACCTAGTAACGTGATCAAATTTTGTTTACGTCACAGCATTAATAATAAAAGTATTGATTAATGATTAATTATTTAGACCAGTGGTTCCCAATATGTTAGGCGCGAAATACTTATATAAGAAGAAAATAAAAGTTGAATGAAAAACTTTTTATGTCAAAACAATTCTTACGTAAATTAAGCAACTAAAATTGAAATAAAGTTATTACAAAAACACTAAAATTTAAATCATTTTTCTCTTAATATTTAACACGGTTGCATACAAAGTTCAAATCAGGAATGTTTTCCAACCACGTGATCACTGTTGTATGAAATAAGATGTCAACAGCAAGTGGGGATGTCAAATAAAGGGTTTTTCAAATTTCGCGGTTTTTTTAAAGAATAAATAAAACACGTAATTTGCATTTACTTTCAAAAACATTTTATTGGTAATTGAAGTATCAGTTATGACATTTATATGCGAAAAATAATATCTGTCAAATGGCCTCCTCTTGCAGCTCCACAGACGTCCACTCTTTTGTTAAGATTTTCAATGACATTTTGACATAAATGAGGCTCTATCTCACCAATGACACGAATAATTTCATCTTTCAAAGCAGGAATTGATTGTGGATTGTTTTTATAAACCTGACTTTTCACATAACCCCAAAGAAAATAGTCTAACGGTGTCAAATTACATGATCTTGGTGGCCAATTAACATCACTGTTTCTTGAGATTACACGTCCGGAAAATTTTTCTCTCAATAAATCAATTGATTCGTGTGCAAAGTGAGGTGTAGCGCCATCCTGCTAAAACCACATATCCCCTAGATCAATATTCATTAATTCAGGCCACAAAAATTCGGTTATCATTCGACGATATCGATCACCATTGACAGTTACAGCTTCACCAGCAGCATTTCAAAGAAGTAAGGTGCAATTACACCACCTGACCATAATGCACATCAAACAGTAACTCGTTTAGGATGCATGGGTTTCTCATGAATAATTCGTGGATTTTCCTCACCCCAGATACGGCAATTTTGTTTATTAACATAGCCAAGTTCAAAATGTGCTTCATCGGAAAACATTATTTTTTGAGAAAAGTCAGCTGGTTGTTCATTGATAAAATTGACAAATGAACGACGTTTTAAATGATCTAATAGCTAAATCCTTGTGTAAAATACGTCATGTTGTTGATCCACTAAGTCCAACTTGTTGTGAACGTCGTCTAATGGACATATTTTATTCGTTTGGCATGAGTTATGTTGACTTTGAGGGCGGCTGTGGTTTGTGGCTTATTCGCATAGACCTGCGACTTAAGAAAGCCCCACAAGAAAAAGTCAAACGGGGTCAAATAGCACGATCTCGGTGGCCAGTTCACATCACCTCCACGTGAGATGACCATGCCCTCAAATCGCTCGTGCAGAATGTCCAATGTGGCATGAGCTGTGTGGCACGTAGCGCCGTCCTGTTGAAACCACATGTCGTTGGTGTCCATATCATTAAATTCAGGCCGAAAGAAGTTGGTAATAATCGACTTATAGCGCCTGGCCAACGTCGTTCTCCAAGAAATATGGACCGATGACGCCGCCAGCTAAAAATCCACACCAAACAGTGACTTTTGCGGGATGCATTGGACGCTCTTGGATCTCATGTGGAACGATATGTGATCTTAATATAATTTGATGTGGCATCGTCAAGAAGAGTTTGTGTCAATGATCCAAATCATTTTTGTTTCATTTGCGGAAAGTATATATTTAAAGATTACCGTTTGAATATGACAGCGTTCGTGATTGAGGCTTACAAAAATTACTTTGGTCACACACGGGAAATGAAAGACAAGCCTTGGATTCCGAAAAAGGTATGCAAAAGGTGTGTTGAGTTTCTACGTTCGTGGACAAATAAGAAAAAGAATAGCTTTAGGTACGAAACCGCTATGATCTGGACTGAACCCTTGAACCACCACGACGACTGTTATTTTTGTTTGGTGAACATAACTGGCATTAACCGAAAAAATCGAGCCAAATGGGAATATCTTTCCATACGGTCGGCACATAGACGTGTTTTGAGTCCTAAAATATCACTTGAACCTCAAACTGATGCTTCACAGGAGGAGCCTATGCATTTTGAGGCAAAAACTGACAGTAATGATAGTGATTTTAAATGTAACCTGAAAGCGCCAAAACTATTCAACCAAGATGATTTAAACGACCTTCTCAGAGATCTGAGACTGTCAAAGGCTGCTTCAGAAATTTTGGCTTCTAGGATAAAACAAAGAAACCTAGTAACAAATTTTTTGGGAAATAAGAAAAGTTCTAAATTTCCTCAACACGTCGAACAACTGATGAGTCACTTTCGAAGGCTCGGATGTAACATGAGCATCAAGTTACACTTTCTTCACAACCACCTGGACTATTTTCCCGTCAATTTTGGAGACCTAAGTGAAGAACAGGGGGAGCGATTCCACTAAGACTTCCGTACCATGGAGGAATGCTATCAGGGCTACTGGAACGTACACATGATGGCTGACTATTATTGGATCACTCAGAACAGTTCTCTGCCTTCAGCTTTAGCAAGAAAATCATATAAGAGAAAGTTTTTTTCATTATTTCAATCACGGAATTGAAATCATCATCAAAAATTGGACTAATATCATGTAACATAACCCAATCATCAAAAATGGTGTCGTGCAGTGTTATCATTGTTATTGTTGTTTTCATTTAGACTGAAATAGAACGTATTTTTTCATATCATTCCTATTGATTTATTAATAATTGTCAAGTCTAGATATCTTTTAAGAAATTCGTAAGGCTTGCCTAATGATAATACAACATTTCTGTGTTCGGATTGTCGACTTTAATCATAGAATTTATCAGTAATTTCTGAGCTTCCTGTATAAATGCCACATCTTTATGGGAAGCAAATATCTTTGATGAGATGTGAAACGATAAATTTTTAAAATTAGATTAATTCCCGTGCTTAAACCTCACGAAATATTTAGAAACAAGATTACTTCGAAGTCTTACCATTGCGGTTCCATAGAAAAAATGAAGTAAAAGTAACAAATTCATAATTGTGTAATTCTCTTGTGTGACTCGATTGGTCACTTCCCATCCACGAACTCGAGTATAATCAAGCCGTTCCAAGTATCAATAGAATTTATGATATTACGAGGTCCATGTTGTGTTCTTTAACAGGGGAAGTCATTAATCCATTCTGACCGCACCATTAAGAAGATATATGCCAGCCAATTACACTGATATTAGAAACATTAACGTTTCTATTATATCTGGAAGTCTAGCGTACGTAGATACGTAGACGTATACATATGTATTTCTACCATAAATTTAGCCACTCGTAATATAGCAAAGTTCGTTCGATAAACGCTTTTTCAAGTGGAAAATCGACGAGGTGATTTTAAGAAAGTTATCATTTACCTTACATCCATTTCCATTTTAGAATTGACTTGATTGGATACTCAATTATCTGATTATTGACGAAAAATACGTGTACACGTGAACTGTAGCGAGTTCGTTAGATTGAACACGCGTAGGAGGGTGAATTTCGTCATTAGTGAAGCTGTGCGCAAAGTAAACAGGTTGAATATCGCAGGGAATTATTTATGATGTGTATATAAGCGTATATTCAAATCAAAGGACCCCCCGCTTTCATATACAAATGTCTTGCTCTGAATGTGGTTGTATTGACGATGAGAGAAAGTATACTGCCTACAATTGAAATTGCGACACCTAATTAGGTATTCTAAAATACCATACATTATTCTTCCGCGTATATGTTTCTAAAAATCGGGTTGTTAGACTCTTCAAATATAAACTAAAAAGGAGTTTAAGATGCGTAAAGATATTCTTACGACTTCACATACACAGTCTATCGCAGACAAAAGCGAACTTTTTTAAAATACTAATTCTTAGTGACGCCATATGTTAAAAAAAATATGCGTTGATAATGGACAACAAGCGCTTCCCTCTATCGTCCACTACACTGAACGACAAAGCGGGAAACGCATTTATCTCGTTTGTCGATAACTACGTTATTAGAGCGTATAAGACAGACGCATTGCGTAACGGCTATTTGCCAATTAAAAGAATGTTAAAAGGAATCATTCTATTATTAATAACACCCTATCTACTACATATGTTTCACCGATATTACCTCAACCTACCAAGGAATCGTTCATTAATGACATAAATCTGCCTGACGATCCGTGATAAATTGTGATAATCCAAATAAATATACATACATATATGTATTTCCGGTAAAATATAGAAAAATTTTTAGGACTTATCGTGAACAAGAAAAATTTCTGTTTGCGTGAACAAGAAACATTTCGGGTTTCACAATCAAAATTTCTTTCTATCAAAATATTTAATTAATAATAACTTTTGGATTTCCCGCAATATTGCTAGTATTTCTTACCACACTCATAGATGGCGTTAACGTGGTATCGAAGCTTAGTTAATGAGATGATCAATAAGGTTGATATATAACCCCTTTCCACAATTAACTATTTGTAAATTCTGTATACGCATTTCGACAACCAAGTTGTCATCATCAGACAATGTAAAAACACGGCGAAGAAATTGTACGAAAATTCACTCCGTACGCGATCCGCACCGTTGCAAACCAAGATGTACACTATGAAATAGACTGTTCTGTGGTGAAGACAATGTAAAGAGTTTATACCAACCAGTCAAACAGTCAATGCTGTATATTATCTTGGTGTCGTATGTACCCTCAATATCGTGAAAATGATGAGGCACCATCTCATCGCTCGACGCTTATCACTTATTTTCTAACAAAAATGGCATCTTAACCATCAACCATACACCATATTCACCAGATTTGGCCCCTTAAGATTTCTATTTATTCTCCAAATTACATTTGCCAATAAAAGGACAGCGTTATGCCGACGTCGTAGCCATTAAAAAGGCGTCGCCAGCGATCTTGAAGGACATCTCTAAAGATGAACTTAAAAATGCATTCGACATGTTAATTGACCGTGCAAAACGTTGTATTGAAGCCGAAGGCGACTACTTTGAACAAAATAAATGAATTTTACCAAAATAGTAAGCTTTTGTTTTTATTTTAAAAAAGTTCGGTTTTCTATACAACAGACTGTGTATATACAACAACTAGATGAACATTTTGAACAATCAATTCAATAAAGCGACTTCTTTTTAAATGATTTTCATTGGGATTTTTTCCTTACAACGGTACACCATACCTGCATTAGTAGGGTTATCTAAAACCACAAATGCTTGCACCTCAGTTACTATAGAGTTTTGCACATATGTTCATTGAACGATTTAATTTGAAATAGCTTCAGTAACACACCCTTAAGCTGTGGCAATTATGTCGTATGTACACTACCGTTCATAAGTATTTGGGCACCCATAAATTTAGAAGAAATGATTAAAAGCACTAGTGAAAAAATGAAAATATATTTATTACATGTACATACATAACTAATTACAGTATCTGGCAGTAGAATTACATATTATATTTAAATTTTCGATTCATCTATGTGACCTCCTTTGTTTTTTATAATGGCAGCACATAATCGCGGCATTCTTGCAATTAGTTTTGTTAATGTATCCGGTGTTATGCGGACCCAAGCTTCCTGCAGTTTCCTCCACAAATCAGCCTTCGATGTTGGTACTGCTTTCCGGACCTCCCGATCAAGTTCCTCCCACAATAACTCTATTGGATTTAGATCGGGGCTTTGGGGAGGCCATTTCATAACTTCGATGGATCCTTTCGCTTCCAAGAGTTGCAAATAGTCTTTGCATATTTTGGATGTGTGCTTTAGGTCATTATCCTGCTGGAATACAAAATTCCTACCCAAAAGTCTTAATCCTGAAGCAATAGCGTTGGTCTCCAAAATGTTTCGATACTGCTCTTTCCTTAGTATTCCCTCAATTTTCACAATATCACCCACGACCGTACCACCAAAACAACCCCAGATCATCACGGAACCACCGCCATGTTTAACCGTAGGTACAATACATTGCTCTGCCGCACGCTCACCTGTAGATCTCCGAACGAAAACACGTCTTCTGGACCCGAAAATTTCGAACTTTGACTCATCGGTCCACAAGACTTTACTCCACTGTTCAACTGTCCAATGTTGGTGTTCACGAGCCCAGTTTAAGCGTTTCCGCTTATTCTGTTTGCGCAATAACGGTTTTTTCATTGCAATTCGTCCGTACAAACCTGCTTTGTACAAGCGACGTTTGACCGTTGTTACGCTTATTGACTTTGGACGGTTTGCATTGATTTCTGCAGCGATTTCTGGGGCTGTTTTCCGTCGATTTCTTTTGCTTGTGATCACTATTGCACGATCCTCAGCAGAAGTTGTCGCTCTGGGTCTCTCACTCCGTGATTTATTGAGAACGCTGCCACTTTCGCGGTATTTTTTGACGACATAGTCTACGGAGGTATTATTTAATTTTAATTGTTTCGCAATTTGCCGGTTGCTTTTGCCATCTTGATGGTGCGCAATTATAAGAGAACGCGTTTCAATGTCCATCTCTTTTCTTTTTGGCATATTTAACGATCTTAACAACACTACTAGCACAGGAATATCTCACAACGAATACAGAAACGTAACTGAGGGCAATTTCAAAAATATAACATGAAACTCGCCGAGGTCATTAAAACATCATTACTAAACTTATCCTTCAGTATCCTTCACAGAAAGACAATTACAAGAACTTGGAGAAACTTTTATTGCGCTAATCCCCAGGTAGTCCCAATAACAAATTTTGGTTTATTGCAGGTAATAAAGTAATACATAATGTTACTTATGCAGCGTTTCTGTAGATTTAATACTTTCCTTATACATATCCAATATTACAAGAATGAATTTCCTAGAAGCTATGCTGTTCAAATAATTTTATAAAATATGGGTGCCCAAATACTTATGAACGGTAGTGTATATGGACGACTGACGATCTGAGATTATAAGAGACAAAAGGTTTGGATAATCATATTTCCAAATACAAATACGCATTTCCAATAATAAAAACTGCACAAATAAAAAAGATAAAAAAACACTTGATTTACATAAGATAGGCGTAATGCAAACATGAACATAATATTGACAACATTATTTTTTAAATGGAACAGGCGTCGTTATATTCCTTTACTACATCGGTACGCTTAAACGACATACACGGTACACATATGTGCATAACATAAATACGCATACGTTCTATTATGGTGGAACCAACGTTTTCTAAGCCGCCTCATTCATTCATAATAGTTGAGTCCCGGAAGGGGGGATTGTCTAGTGGTTTATTGACGAACCGGTTTTTATATTACCACCGAACGGTCTCTGAAACTTGTAGCTACACCGATGTAATATACGATTGAAACTGATTGAAGACTTTCTGTTCTTTCTTTTTGCCAAGAAAGCCTACAATTATGTGAGATCATCTGGCTGTATTCTACATACAAAACTGGGCAAATTTTATATCAAATAATGAATAAATAATGTATGGATATTTTACTTTATTCATGCATTATTAATTAGTTTTTTTAAACTGATATTCATACGAAAAGTATAATAGAAGGTTGTTGTGGCAATGACCATCATTTTTTATAATGAAGTCCATTGAACTCAAAGTTCTGAATAATAAAGTTTACCAACAATTCTTTATATGTTTACCATCTCTACAGGTACACTTAACCGTTCGAATAGTTCAAAGCGATTTTACTACGCGGGTAGTTGTTTATACTTCGGGAATAGCAAACAAAAAAAATTTTTTATTATCGAAAATAGTTTTATTGCTTTTCAAAATATTCTCCTTGAAAATCAAGGCACTTTTGCATTCATTTAAACCAATCCGAAAAGCATTGCTGCCACTGCGAAGCCGATATCTCCAAAACATGAGTTTTGAATGCCTCAACTGTCTCTTCCGGCGTAGAAAACCGTTGACCACGAAGTTTATTCTTCACGTGTGGGAACGAAAAGAAATCACAGGGTCCTAGTCGGGGCTGTACGGTGGATAGCTCATCAATTCAATGTGTTGCCCTGTCAAATATTCAATTGTTTGAACCAACTTGTGGAAGCTCGCATTGTCATGGTGGAGAATGATCTGTCGTTTTCGGTTTGTTTTCCTTATTTCTTCAAAAACTTTTGGCAAACAAATAGTTGTGTACCATTCGGAATTGAACGTTCCACAACTCTCTAAAGGCGCGGTTGCAACGTAACCGGTTTTTCCGAAAAAACAGGCGACCATTTGTTTTGATGTGCTTCGAGCGCGAACAACTTTTGTTGGTTTTGGCTCATCTTGGAGTACCCACACAGTCGTCTGCTGTTTACTATCGGGCTCATATACCGTGAATATATTTTATAATGCAACACGCACATATATACACTAGTTGCTAGAGTAACGTAATAATGAAATGACAGCAATGTATTTTCGCGTGTATTTTATTTTGCAACATAGGATGTGAAATACAGTAGTTGAACAAAATTTAAAAACTAATTTAACAAATTTTCAAAAATGTCACCATTGACGGCCAGACAGTATCCTAAGCGATTGTAGAATTCATTTATTGTATTTTGTATCTGCTCTGGAGTTATTTCTCTTGCAGCAACTCGTATTCTATTTTTTAATTGGTCAATATTGTTTAGAGGTTCTCCATGAAAAACTTTATTTCTGATACATGACCAAAGAAAGAAATCGTTTGGAGACAGGTCTGGTGACCTTGCGGACCATTCTACTTCTCCTCCACGGCCTATCCAACGGTTTGGAAATCTTTGGTTGAAAAATGTTCTAACCATATGAGAATTATGTGCCGGCGCGCCATCATGCTGGTACCAAATCTCACCATCACTATTTAAAGCATGGAGGGCTGGCATAACTCTGTACTCAAGCAATTCTAAATATTTTTCTCCTGTAAGAGTACCCTCAATAAAAAACGGTCTTACAATATGGTGTCCAATCAACCCAGTCCAAACATTGACTTTCTGTGGCCGCTGAGTCCTTGTGATATGATATCTATGCAAATTTTGTCTACTCCAGTAGCGGCAGTTCTGTGAATTTACTTCACCAGTTACATAAAATGTTGCTTCATCTGTAAAGCAAATTCTGCGTAGTAAAGTATCATCATTATGAAGCTTATCCAACATGATTTCACAAAAGTTACTTCTTCTTTTTGCATCATTCGCAATTAGTTCCTGATGGTTTTGAAAATGATACGACTTAAAATGTTCTCGTTTTAGTAGTTTATGCACGGAAGATTTGCTTACATTTGTAGTTTGTGCTAAAGCTCTTGTGGAGAGCATATTATTATTTTCGATTGTTTGTAGAATTTCATCTCTTTTGGCGTCAGTAATAACATATCTTGGCCTATTCTTTTTTTTATGATTAGGAACGATGCATCCATTATTTTTCTACTTCTGTACTAACCTACTTATTGTAGTTGGACTCGGTCTTGGACGGTCAGGATATGTAATTTGAAACAAATCTGCTACTCTCCTCAAACTCATATTCGAGTTATACCAGTTCACTAATAACAGTTTTTCTTCTACACTATACATACCTCAAAAATAGAGTAACTTATTTTGACATCCTATGTTGTAAAATAAAATACACGCTAAAATACATTGCTGTCATTTCATTTTTACGTTACTCTAGCAACTAGTGTATGTATGAGCATGTTGCATTATAAAATATATTCACGGTATATAGATCCAAGATTCATCACCTGTGACGACTTTACAAGCGTTCTTTGAAGCACCGTCATTGTATTTTTTGTGCATTTCTTGGCACCAATCAACGCGAGTCCTTTTTTGAGTGGTTGTCAGATTATGTGATGCCCAACGTGAACATGGCTTTTCAACGGCTAAATGTTCATGCAGGATCTTATGCATGCTGGTGTTACTAATACCCACAGGCGCCTCTATCTCACAGTATGGCACATGACGGTCTTGCATTATCAATTCAGACACTGCATTAATGTTTTCCGACACAACATTTATGGGACGGCCTTCACGAAATTCATCGTCTAAAGGACGCCGTCCAAATTTGAATTCACTATACCAACGATATACTGCAACTTTCGATGGTACTTCATCACCATATAAAGGATTCAGCTCGTCCATGCATTCTTGTTGAGATAATCCACGCCGAAGGTTATGAAAAATAATTGCACGAAAATGTTCGCGAGTTAATTCCATTTTTTCGCTGACATAAAATTTTCAAGTTACTGTCAACAATACAATTGGCGACCGGATAATAAAACTGTCAAGGTAAATGTATTGCCAAAATTGACAAACTACACGATACAATCATCTGATCGGAGGCAACACTAACAGTGTAGTATAATCGATAAAGACAGAGCCGCGTGATAGACATCTTCAGGAATATGGAGTATCATCATGTGCAACGTTAATATTGAAGTCATAATTGAAAAAAAAATAAATCTAGAATTTTCTCATTACTATATCTAACATTGAAACTACCATACTTTACATAGAAAAAGGAGGATCAAAACGCAAACACGGGAACTCGAGAATAAAAAAGAAATTAATATTCTTATTTGCTAGAAGACTGAGATGTGATCTATATATTTAGGTATCGTATACAATTATTAATAAAATACGAGGCGTGTTTTTAAGGACCATTTTGTTGTATACACTAATAGAGGGTGCTCGCGCCGCAACGAGTGCTTGCGTCGTGTCCCGGCATTCCTTGGGGAACAAATGTGCTCAGTTGCAGCTGTATGATCTGTACGATCTGTTCTGTCTTTAAAATGGTCCAAGATTTTCGAATCGTCCGCCCCGTGCGAGGTACGGTCGGTGATACGTTTTTTGTCAGCAAGAAACATGTCTGCTGCAGACATTCACCGGCAGATTTGTGAAGTTTACGGAGCTACTGCCAAGTGTGAAGGCAAAGTGCGTAAATGGGTCAGAGATTTCAAAGCTGGCCGCGCCAACGTCCATGATGAGTTCCGGTTCGGTCGCCCATCTGTGATGACAGGCGATATGGTGGCTTCACTTGAAGCGGAAATGCTTCAGAACAGACGCTTCACCATAAGCACTCTTTCAAACGACTTTCCTGACCTTTTGGTTATCGGAGCAAGCGGCAAGTTTCTATGAAGACGGTATTCAAAATCTAGTTTGTAAGGTTTGATAAGTGTTTAAACAAACTTGGCAGCTATGTTGAAAAATAGAGAAATGTACGTAGAATCTGAAAATAAATTTTCTTTCGTTTGTTTTTTATTTTCAAACGGTCCTTACTTAGAAAACACGCGTATTATGACAGTATTTAATGTAAATATCAGTAAATATCAAAAAAAATATATATATAAGGAACTTTTTAAAGATAAAAAGCTATTGTAGACAGGATGTACTGATTAAAGCGTATTTCACATAATATCAATGCTCTTCTGACCCTTCCTCACATGTTGCTCTTTTTCATGACTATTTTCTTGGCGAAGAACTCACTTCTATCTCTGTGTATTCCAGTGTATTTCAAAAGGAATAAGAACGATAAATTGAACACATCTACTGGTTGTCATATCTGGACTACGAAGATAGTTTGACAAGTAGTAAGAATGACGTATAGATGGCGCTTTAGTTGGTAAAACAAATGCACTGTAATTTAGGTTACCTATTTATATGTTTACATTCCGATATTTAGATAAATTGGTTGATTAGTTTATTTTTGATAGCTGATTGAAAAAGAAGCAATACGTCGTTTTGTTAAAATGGTTAAAATGGGAAATGCAGAGTATCTTGCGGTGATTAAATACTTCGCAATTAATGGTATGAAAGCTACCGAAATAAAAGATGAGTTACGGTAAACATTAGGTGAATCTGCTCCATCATCCTCCACAATAAGTAGATGGGTAAATGAATTTAAACGTGGTAGAACAAGCTGTGTTGATGAAGCGCGCTCTGGAGCAAACAAAATCGTGACTTCTAAGGAAATGATTATAAAAATCCATAACATTATTACGCAAGATCGACGACTCAAAGTGAGAGAGATAGCAGACATGGTAAACATTTCAACGGAACGCGTACACCACATTTTAACGAAAGAATTGGGCCTTTCCAAGCTTTCGGCAAGATGGGTCCAAACACGCATTTCCAATGAGTGTTTGGACCTTCATAAGCGGAATCCGGTTGATTTTTGTAGGCGATTTGTTACTTACGATGAAACTTGGACACACTGCAGTACACCCGAAACTAAACAACAGTCGAAACAATGGTTAGAACGTGGTTCTGCACCTCCAAAGAAAGCGAAAACCACTTTATCGGCAAACAAGGTGATGGCATCAATTTTTTGGGATTCAAAGGGCATTTGGCTCATTGATTACCTTCAGAAAGATGCCACAATAAACGGACAATATTATGCAGAACTTCTACAAAAATTAAATGTTGAGATTCGTGCTAAACGGTCAGGAATGGCAAAGAAAAAAATTTTGTTTCACCAAGACAACGCTCCCTCGCATACCAGCACAGTTGCGATGTCCAAAATCCACAAATTGCATTTCCAATTAGTACCGTATGTGCCTTGTTCGCCGGATCTAGCCCCTTCCGACTTCCACCTTTTTCCAAAATTGAAAACGGCACTAGGTGGAAAGAAATTCTCGTCTAACGACGAGCTTATCATCTTCGTAAATGAGTATTGTGCAAGCCTTCCGGAATCGCATTTTAGAGATGCCATAAGGGCATTGGAGCACCGTTGGAATAAATGTATTGCTCTTTTAGGAGAATATACTGAATAATAAAAATTATTTTGTTTTTAAAAAATTCGTTTTTCTTTTCCATTCTCACTACTTGTCAAACTACCCTCGTATAACACAAAATAATGAAAGAACTATATTTCCATCAGCGTACAATTTTTAAAGAACATGTTAGTTAATATACAGCAATAAGGTATTTTAAATTTCTTATATTACAGAGATATAGTGTATTTTCTATTAGCTATCCACATAGATTATATTTCCTGTTACAGAGTATCAATGTTGCAGCGAATTTAGTCCGCAGATAAGATATGAGAGGAAACATATACAACCTACACACGTATAATACCTGTTCAATAATAGAAGATAGACATACACTTGCTTGCGAAAAGGAATACAAGTATGTAAGTTCATGCATATGTATGTAAGTGTTTCCTTCAGATTACGTACAAACACCAATCATTTGTGCGGTTTCCAAGTATTTCTATCGGAACGGATACAATTTCAGGTCGTCGGTGTATCTATTACTTTCAGTTTCGATACCACAATTATTCATTCTCGATCGACATCAACTGCCGGCTGAACGCGGATGTGCAAATATAATCGCGATAAAGAGGAATATTATTAAAAAGAGACGCACGCACGCATCCTTGTCCGGCTAATTTCTTAGAAAACAAATCTATATATACAAGTTGACGGCGAATGCAAGTTGAATGATGATGAGAACCGAAAGTTGTCTTAAATTAATATTTCGGTTAATATTTATGCACGTGTTGATTACCAAGGGGTTTTAAATCAAATACATTTTATCATTTTTCGAATAGAAATTGGAGTACAAGGAAGTACATAATAAAGGGTGTTTCATATTTCGCGGTTTTTTAAAGAATGAATAAAACACATAATTTGCATTCACTTTCAAAAACTTTTACTGGTAATTCAAGTATCAGTTATGACATTTATGTACGAAAAATAATATCTGCCAAATGGTCTCCTCTTCCAGCTTCACAGACGTCCACCCTTTTGTTAAAATTTTCAATGAAATTTTGACATAATTCAGGCTCTATCTCACCAATGACACGAATAATTTCATCTTTCAAAGCAGGAATTGATTGTGGATTGTTTTTATAAACCTGACTTTTCACATAAGTCCAAGGAAAATAGTCTAACGGTGTCAAATCACATGATCTTGGTGGTCAATTAACATCACCGTTCCTTGAGATTACACGTCCAGGAAATTTTTCTCTCAATAAATCAATTGATTCGTGTTCAAAGTGAAGTGTAGCGCCATCCTGTTAAAACCACATATCCTCTAGATCAATATTCATTAATTCAGGCCACAAAAATTCGGTTATCATCCGACGATATCGATCACCATTGACAGTTACAGCTTCACCAGCAGCATTTTCAAAGAAGTAAGGTCCAATTACACCACCTGACCATAATGCACACCAAACAGTAACTCGTTTAGGATGTACAAGTTTCTCATGAATAATTCGTGGATTTTCCTCACCCCAGATACGGCAATTTTGTTTATTAACATAGCCACCAAGTTCAAAATGTGTCTCATCGGAAAACATTATTTTTTGAGAAAAATCAGTTGGTTGTCCATTGATGAAATTGACAAATGAACGACATTTTTAATGATCTAATAGCTTCAGTTCCTGTGTTACTTGAACCTTATATGGCTTCAGAGCTAAATTCTTGTGTGAAATACACCATGTTGTTGATCCACGAAGTCCATATTTGTGTGTCGTCTAATGGACATTTCAGGATCTTCAGCAACACTTTCACGAACCAAACCAATATTTTCTTGTGAATGACCACTGCGACTGTATTTTTCACTTTATTGATCTTTCACGGAATCGCTCTCTTGAAATTTGTTAATAATTCGACCAATAGTGCTTTGAGATGGCTGATTATGTAAACCATAAAATTCACGAAATTTTCTAAAAACTCTTTTCACAGAACGCTAATTTTCATAAAATAATTCAACTATTTGAACGCGTTGTCGTACCGTGTACGAAGCCAGTTTTATAAATGTCATACATCACACTTTTAAATGCCCACATACCCAGACAAATTCAGTGCGCCATCTATATTTTATTTATTCTTAAAAAAAACGCGTAATTTGAAACAGCCTTTATAATAGACAAGATAGAGAGAATTATAAATTGTATACAAAATAATGAGTAAAGTTGTACTGTCATGTGTGTCTGACGAAGGCGGGTTGTCGTGCAGCGAGGGAGGTCGCCTGTACGTATATCGCCTGCGGTAAACTGCCGACAATCGATACAAGCAAATTCATGCTACCGAATCGGACATGTATACAGGAGGTTCCACAAAAAGGTTTACGATGTACACGAAAATATATCTGCCGAATTCATGTAGAACGGTCTTTATAATAATGGTATGTAAACAAAACTGGCAGTCGGAGCATGTCTTATACATAACACAGTAGTACCAAAAACACATTATTTTTCGAACTAAGGTTAACTAAGTTCAGGTTTGTATTCGGTAAGTCCATTAGATATTGTATGATTTGATTTTATTTGTTTATATATATATATATATATATATATATATATATATATATACACACTAATCGTACCGGAAAGTCATTACCGGTTTTTCTAACAGATGTCGCTAGGCTTAAGTATGCAATGTTATGATTTGACACATATGTCATTTTATTCTACTGACATCACGCTTCAAAGCCATATACGTGTATGTTATATTTTGCGAAAGTAACACTGTCATATATTTATACCTCTTTGACGATTTCAAGTTTCATGCCTGAAAACGTGCATTTGGGGCGCGCATTACTTTTCTTATTTAATCTAAGAAAAAAAGCTGCTAAAAGTCATAATTTACTGGTAGAAATTTGCGGTGAGCATGGTCCAACCATAAAAACATGTAAGGCGTGGTTTCGACAATTTAAAAGTGGTGATTTCGATGTGCAAGACAAAGAACGTTCTGGTAGACTGATAATGTTTGAAGATGCGAAACTGCAGGAGTTATTGAATGAAGACCCAACCTAAACTCAAAAACAATTGACAGAGGCGTTAAATGCAGCCCAAGAAACGATTCGCGACCGATTACGAGCAATGGGAACAATGCAAAAGATGGTAAAATGGGTGCCCCATCAATTGAATGATAGGCAAATGGCAAATCGAAAAAAGGTCTGTGAAATACTGCTTCAAAGGTATGATCAGAAGTCATTTCTGCATCGAATAGTTACGGGTTATGATAAATGGATTTATTTTGAAGACTCTAAGCCCAAAAAATCATGGTTATCACCAGGCGAAGCCGGGCCATCGACTCCAAGCTCAAATCGTTTTGGTCACAGGACAATGCTCAGTGTTTGGTGAGACCAAAGTAGCGTGGTGTATTACGAACATTTGAAACTTGATGAAACAGTTAATACTGATCGTTACCGACAACAAATTATCAATTTGAACCACGCATTGCTAGAAAAACGTCCAGAATGGGCCCGAATACACGGTAACGTGACTTTACAGCACGATAACGCGCCGTCTCATACAACAAAACCGATCAAGGTTGAAAGCACTTGGATGGAAAATAATATCGCACTCGTCGTATTCTCCAGACCTTACACCGTTATCAAAATTTATAAAAAATAGTACAATTTTTGAAATACAAAACAGCACCATCTCTTATCGAACGAGGAAACTTATTGAACAATCTGATATATCGTTTGCGATTATTTGACATCCAGTTATCGCATTTACATTTTGACACATCTTTTACAATCGATAATGTTACACGGCATTTTATTTACACCCGTCGCAATCAATAATCAACCTTTGGGAGACATCTTCACGTCACTGACATGCAAGCTATCACGTGTTCGCTTTCTATCGATTCCCGTCGTGACTTATCCGGAGGATTGTTCAATTTTATTGATCATCGCACATCGTAATTTAAGACCTCGTATATGAATCGCGTCGACATACAAGATTTAGTAAACAAACACGAAGTTTATTTAAAGGATAGTGCAAATCTCTTCGCAGCAACCATATTGATGTATTAATATACATATGTATGTTTTGTGCAGAACTTGATATACATTTGTTTACGCCTCATATAATCGCTTTCGTGTTTACATATATGTATGTATATATACGTACATATACATATGTATGTGTATATGCATGCGTTAAGTTAAAACGAACGCTATTTATAATTGGTATACTGTAGTGCTTGTAATGTTTACTCTAGTCGTTTAGTTTAAATTGTGCGTTTTGTTCTCGATGTTTGCTAGACACATAATCATTGTATACAATTATTCATACATCTTACATGTTACAATACAACAAACAATGGATTATTTATATTTACTAGACCGTTAAAGTCACAAAACTGGGTTAAAAAATATTCTATTATTGAGTATACATACGAGGGAGCGTTTTTATATTCGCGGAATGGGGGACAAGGGGTGGAAATAAAAAAACCAAATTATTTTTCTTTTTCAATATATTCACCTGCAAGACGGATACATTTTTCACATCTTTCAATTAATTTATTTATACCCTCATAAAAAAATGATTTCTCTTTATCTGCAAATTACGCCGAAACTGCCTCCTCGACTTCATCATCGGCAGTAAATTTTTTACCCCGCAGCTCTTTTTTCATTTTCGGAAACAGGTAATAATCACTCGGGGCCAGGTCTGGGCTGTAGGGTGGGTGATTCACAATTTCGAAGCCCACCTTATGCAGGGCAGCTAACGCAACGCGGCTCTTGTGGACGGGCGCGTTGTCGTGCAAAAGCAGAACACCTTTTGTCAATTTTCCCCGTCTTTTCTCTTTAATGGCTTCTTTTAGTCGCTCTAATATTGAAGCGTAATATTCTCCGGTTATAGAAACACTTTTATCTTTATAATCAATCAACAATATTCCTTCCGAGTCCCAAAATACCGTTGCCATGAGTATCCCAGCTGATTGTGACACTTTAAATTTCTTGGGAGGTGCTGTGCCCTTTTTATGCCACTGCATGGAGTCTTGTTTGGACTCAGGTTCATAATGATGAATCCAAGTTTCGTCTCCAGTAACAATTCCACTCAATACACCATCCTTGTCTTCATTACAGAGGTCCAAAAATGCACGCGAACACTCTTGTTTTTGCGGCGACGTGAGCATTCTCGGCACCCATCTTGCGCTGACCTTAGACATGCCGAGATGATCGTGTAGGATTTTAAAAATTGTTGTATCGGATAGTCCAACCATTTCTGCGAGTTGTTTCTTCTTTAGTCGAGCATCTTCGAGTACAATTTGTTCAACATTTTGGATAAGTGCTGACGTGGTCACCTCAATGCTCCTGCCCGGCCTCGGGTCGTCTTCAAGGGATTCCTTTCCTTGTTTAAATAAACTATGCCACTTGTACACCATGGTTTTTCCTGGACAAGAGTCGCCGTAAACCAATGACATCTCATTCATTATGGTCGCGACTGATTTTCCTTGCCTGGTAAGGCACTTTATAACGGCACGATATTCGATTTTTTCCATATTTCACTTTTCACTCCTGATTATGTTACTTGGTTGACGATAGCTCAAAGACTAACTGTCTAATAACAATGAAACTTCGTATTTATACTAATCATGAGTCGCTGCACAGGCCACGCCCCCAATGCGCCTACGCGAAGTTCCTTACCAGGCAAGGAAAATCAGTCGCGACCATAATGAATGAGATGTCATTGGTTTACGGCGACTCTTATCCAGGAAAAACCATGACGTACAAGTGGCATAGTTTATTTAAACAAGGAAGGGAATCCCTTGAAGACGACCCGGGGCCGGGCAGATGCATTGACGTGACCACGCCAGCACTTATCCAAAAAGTTGAACAAATTGTACTCGAAGATGCTCGACTAAAGAAGAAACAACTCGCAGAAATGGTTGGAATATCCGATACAACAATTTTTAAAATCCTACACGATCATCGCGGCATGTCTAAGGTCAGCGCAAGATGGGTGCCGAGAATGCTCACGCCGCCGCAAAAACAACAGCGCGTAGAGTGTTCGCGTGCATTTTTGGACCTCTGTAATGAAGACAAGGATGGTGTATTGAGTGGAATTGTTACTGGAGACGAAACTTGGGTTCATCATTATGAACCTGAGTCCAAACAAGACTCCATGCAGTGGCATAAAAAGGGCACAGCACCTCCCAAGAAATTTAAAGTGTCACAATCAGCTGGGAAACTCATGGCAACGGTATTTTGGGACTCGGAAGGAATATTGTTGATTGATTATAAAGATAAAGGTGTTTCTATAACCGGAGAATATTACGCTTCAATATTAGAGCGACAAAAGAAGCCATTAAAGAGAAAAGACGGGGAAAATTGACAAAAGGTGTTCTGTTTTTGCACGACAACGCGCCCGTCCACAAGAGCCGCGTTGCGTTAGCTGCCCTGCATAAGGTGAGCTTCGAAATTGTGAATCACCCACCCTACAGCCCAGACCTGGCCCCGAGTGATTATTACCTGTTTCCGAAAATGAAAAAAGAGCTGCGGGGTAAAAAATTTACTGCCGATGATGAAGTCAAGGAGGCAGTTTCGGCGTATTTTGCAGATAAAGAGAAATCATTTTTTTATGAGGGTATAAATAAATTAATTGAAAGATGTGAAAAATGTATCCGTCTTGCAGGTGAATATATTGAAAAAGAAAAATAATTTGTTTTTTTTTATTTCCACCCCTTGTCCCCCATTCCGCGAATATAAAAACGCTCCCTCGTAACATACATTACGTACAAATATACATACTACATAATAAGACGTTGAAACTGGGACATACTATATAAATAGATGTCTCGAAAATAGATCTGAGTTTCTGTGGAATCACATATAACATTGTGTACGGAAATATAACATCTGCAAACAGAATTAGATATGAATTAATCGAGACATCTCGCATTCAGATAAAAGAAACGGAATATTTTTAAACTAGCGAAACTTTCGTTTTCAGTTAAGCATTAAAGCCTTGGAAAAATGTAAACATTAACCTAGATTCTTCAGTCTTGTAAGTCCAAATTGGTTGTGAATCGTTAGGTGTATAAATTCGCATTTTTTAAAATAACACATACCTGATATGGAAAATTTGTGTAAAATACAGGGTGTTTCAAAAAGAATATACGTATTTCGAATGCATATATTTATTAAACTTTAAGACGTACGAATATGAAACTTTACACACATATTTACGAACCTCTCAAGTTCAGATTACAGATGTTCAATATGTCCTTCATCAGCGATACGAATATCACATCGATATTCAAATTCCTCCCATACTCGGGCAAGCATGTCCTTCGTCACTGATGTTATGGCAGTACGGGTCCGGTTCTTCAACTCTTCCAGGCTCTGTGGGAGTGGTGGTACATAAACGTTGTCTTTAACGAAACCCCACAGGAAGAAGTCACAGGGTGTCAAATCCGGTGACCGTGGAGCCCAGTTGAGACATGCTAAGTCGCCAGCTCCTTGACGACCAATCCAACGGTTCGGTAGAGTTTCATTCAGATATTTACGCACTTGGCGACTCCAGTGAGGGAGTTGTCTTCGTGCAGCCTCGGAAACAACCAGTTTTGTAACATAGCGAGATACTGCTGACCGTTAACCGTGTTTCCATCAAAGAAGAATGGGCCGTAAACAGATAATCAGGATATCGCACAAAACACGTTGATTTTAAGCGAATCTCGTACATGTTCAAGGGCTGCATGTGTTTGTTTACCAAACTACTAACATGGAAAGTCACTTCATCGCTGAACACGATACGTTGTGCGAAAGTGTTATCATTGTCAATAGCATCATGAATCTCGTTACAAAATGTCACACGTTTCCGTTTGTCATCAGGACGCAGAGCTTGTAACAACTGTAACTTGTACGGCTTCATAACCAATCGACGTCTCAAAACACGCCAAATTGTTGTTTCAGGCAGTTGTAACTCCCGACTGGCACGACGAGTTGATTTTGAAGAATTACGTTGAAAAGCAGTTTGAATTCGTGCAACATTTTCTTCAGAAACACGAGGGCGGCCAGGACTCTTTCCTTTACATACACATCCTGTATATACAAACTGTCGATACCATCTGCGAATGTTTCACTCATTTGGAGGATCAATTTGGTAGCTCAACCTGAAACGTCTTTGCACTGTAATCACGGAATTGCACTTCGCAAACTCGAGAACATGAAATGATTTTTGCTGCGGAGTAGCTATTTTAAACATATGATGATTACCAAGAAAAACAGAAGACAACCAACAGCTAGCGGCTATTAAATAAACTAGACTATGTATTCGTTTCTCCAATAGCCGACCCGAGGCGCAGCGATCGATAGTTTGGACAAAATAATACTTTGTAATACGTATATTCTTTTTGAAACACGCTGTACTTTCAGAGTAACAATATTGCAGCGTTCTTTTAAAACTTATTAACAGGAACCCCCTCACTCTCCAAAACTATTTTTTGAGCTAATTTAGCATCTTGAAGGTCAAGCGAACGGATCGTTTATTAGGTAAGGAATACGGGCGTTTATTTATTGACTTATTAAGCTCAGGATGGGGCGTTACAAAATTTTTATATATAAAATTTCAACCTTCGAATGTTCGTTCTCGCGAAACTCGAAAAGTAGTAGATCGTTTGATTTGAAATTTTGACACAACGTTGCATTCGAATATACGCGTATTTTCAAAAATCGAATTCATTTCTTTCCATTTGATCCTCACCTGTTTACGCCATAATATGAATTTTACGAGTTCAATCGAGAAGAAGAAGAACAGCACAATTGTCTAAACAACGCCAAGACGTATGCAGTTACAATATCTGAATAATAGAACTTCGGCTAGCACCGAATTTTTTTTTCATACTCACCGAATATTCAATAGAAAACCTTATGAAAATTCGTTCAAATCGGAGAAATGGACAAAATTTTTCCGCACTGCAAAACAATGAAATTTGAAGGGGAAACCCCGAGGATGTGCTGCGCAAGCGAAAAAGCGAAGCTACCTAAACTTGAGCAGTCAAAAGAACCACAACAAATTATCGAAAACACGCATGGTTGACTGGAACCGTTATTCTACCGGGGAAAATGGCGACGTACACAATATGAGCAACATTATTCTGAACAGAATCGCAGGTGAAACAGCGACTTACAAACCCATTGGCTCCGTCATGAACCAAAGTGAAGTAATGACTTTTCCAAGGGAATTTCTCAATTCTCTCGTTCCCGGATTACCGTTAGACATTCTGAATTTGAAAATTGGAGAGCCAATTATACTATTCCGAAGCATCGATCAGCCAAAGTTATACAATGGCACACGATTAGTAATTAAAAAATTGACGAACAATCTAATTGAAGCAACAGTGCTGATTGGACCTCTTAAATGTGAAGACGTATTACTTCCACGAATACCTCTTATTCCGACAGACATGCAATTCGAGTTCAAACGACTTCAATTTCCAATACGCCTTGCGTTCGCTATGACTATCAATAAAGCGCGGGGGCAATCTTTGCAAGTGTGCGGTTTGAATTTAGAAAACGACTGCTCCTCTCGTGGGCAATTATACGTCGCATACTCCGGAATCGGTAAACCGTCTGGTCTTTATGTTTGTGTAGAAAATGGACAAACAAAAATGTAGTCAATCCACTAGCTTTACAATAAAAAACGATTTTCTGTGAAAAAAACTCTTTTCTCCCCTTGTTTTCATTCCACATAGCCGCAGCAACGTATGGCAGGGTACTGAATTGAATGCGAATCTATGTTCGCCAGGATATTTTCTATTTACTTTCCCATTCGTTTTATATCAGACTGAGCCACAGCGAACCGTGCTCGGGTTTAACTAGTATTTCATATTAATTTAAACTCATTCCAATGTAGGAATTCTGAAATATTTTTATTATTTTGTTATAATAAAAATATATAAAACGCTTTTGATTTTATAATTATTCGCAGCACTGTATGTAAACGAATTAAGAAAGTACTAGGTGTGCCGGAAAGTCATTACCGGTTTCTCTAACAGATGTCGTTAGGGTTAAGTATGCAATGTTATGATTTGACGCATATGTCATTTTATTCGACTGACATCAAGCTTCAAAGCCATACATGTTATATTTTCCGAAAGTAACACTGTCATAGATTTATACGTCTTTGAATATGTCGAGTTTCGTGCCTGAAAAAGTGCGTTTACGGCAGGCATTACTTTTCCTATTTAATCAAAAGAAAAAGGCTGCTGAAAGACATCGTTTGTTGGTAGAAACTTACGGTGAGCATGCGCCGACCATAAAAACATGTGAGGCGTGGTTTAAACAATTCAAAAGTGTTGATTTCGATGTGCAAGATAAAGAACGTTCTGGTAGACCGAAAAAGTTTGATGTTGCGAAACTGCAGGAATTATTGGATAAAGATCTAACCCAATCTCGAAAACAATTTAATGTGGCCCATGAAACGATTAGCGATCAATTACGAGAAATGGGAAAAATTCAAAAGATGGGAAAATGGGTGCCACATCAATTGAATGACAGACAAATGGAAAATCGAAAAATCGTCTCTGAAATGCTGCTTCAAAGGTATGGTCGGAAGTCATTTCTGCATCAAATAGTGACGAGTTATGAAAAATGGATTTATTTCGAAAACCCTAAGTGCAAACAATCATGGTTGTCACCTGGCGAAGCTAGCCCATCGACTCCAAGGCCAAATCGTTTTGGTCGCAAGACAATGCTCTGTGTTTGGTGGGACCAGGGTGGCGTGGTGTATTACGAACTGTTGAAACTTTTTGAAACAGTTAATAGTGATCGCTACCGACAATAAATTATAATTTAAACCATGCATTGATAGAAAAACGTCCAGAACAGGCCCGAAGACAGGGTAAAGTGATTTTATAGACGATAACGCGCCATTTCATACAGCAAAACCGATCAAGGAAGCATTGAAAGCACTTGGATGGGACATAATATCGCACCCACCGTACTCTCCAGACCTTGCCCCGTCCGACTATCACCTTTTCGCATCAATGGGACTCGCGCCTGCAGAGCAGCACATCATCAATTTCGAAGAAGTTAGAAAAGGGCTCGATGAACGGTTTTGCTCAAAAAACAAACAGTTTTTTTTTGGGATAGCATCAATAAATTGCCTAAAAGATGGGCACGATGTGTAGAATCAAATGGCCAATACTTTAAATAAATACATTTTTTCATTTTCTTGAAAATTATGTAGTTTTTTTTACGAAAAAACCGGTAATGACTTTCCTGTACAACGGGTATTTTATACCCTTTTCGATTCGAACGAAATTTTGTAGTGTTCTCAGTGTTGGCGCAAAAGGTATAAGGGCAGTTAAATATTTAAAGCATCAGGTACGTCTCCACGGTTACTCCAACAAAACCGACTGCACGTTTTATGAGTCGTCGTTCACTTTTGCCTTCTCTAATTCTGACTTTCCCGACAACCTAATTAATTCAATTCTGATTAACCCTTCTATCAAAATAACAATTCGTTTCGACGACTGGATAAACTGCAAAAGAAAACTATGCACTGCATATACGAATGAGGTCAGCAAACTGCAATCCATACACTTAACTTCTTGCGATTATTTCCATTTGCGTACAATCCATCTATGTACACAGCATAAACATTTTTTTCTGTCCGATGATTCACATTACTTGATCAATCAACGTCCGCATTTATCGCGGTACATTTAACGTGTCCATAACGTAGCAGTTGCATTTCGCAGAATTCAAATTAACGATAACAGGGGATTAACCGCCGGTTAATTTTAATTGGATGGAATCGAACAAGTGCACATACTCATTCGTTTACATACATCCGCTCCGTTACTAATAAATGCAATTAAGAAGATCGTCCATAATACCAGACAAGCTCAACGCACATGTAAAATGTATGCATGTTTGTTCGTATATATGAACTATGCACACATTCATGTGTGCCTGCATCTATGAATGTTTATGGACATGTAAGTAGTTGTACATATTATTATCACGTGACATTAAAAGGAAATATTAGCATTTATTGCACAGACAGCTCGAAGGCCAATCCTGTAGTAAACGTGTTTCTCTTTTTTTTTTGATCTTTTTCTCTCCGTAAAGGTCCGTAAGTTAGTTAAGTGTCCAATAAAATTTTATGGCGATAATATCAGTTGTAATAAGTATAATGATAATGACAAATTGACATAGAAAGATCGTAAATGTGGTCCCGCTTCTTTATCAGCAAAGCGTAAAATATGGAAAGTTCTCGGCAAGTAGTTCGAAAAAAACATTTCTAGGAAGACGATTCGATATACAATCTGCTATCACCATAAAGAATAAACACGATCTTTTTGCATTAAATTATGTACAAGTTTATTGATACTTGGCTACGAGGAGAGGTAAAAAAGTTCTCTGCCTAACAATAAAGAAAAAGATTTGTTTTTACTTTTATTTTCTCTGTCACGGTGTACGTTTTGGCTTTCAGCGGTACGGAGCGCGTGCGGAATTTGTTTTCGTACGGGCATTTTTACCGTAGTTTTCCAGGTGCGACAATGTTTAATTATCTGCTGATGATGACAACTTAGTTGTCGAAATACGTATACAGAATACTAATGAATAATATCATATCTCCCTCTCTCAACCAATACATAAATGTATTGACCGACAAAGCGAGAAACGCTTCTATCTCACAAGATCGGTAAACTAGGTTTCCAGTGTGTAATAGACAGAAACTTGCGTGCTCGGCTTTATGCCAATTAAAGAATGTTAAAAGGAATCATTCTATTATTAATAACACACTGACGATCCGTGAATCGGTGAAACATATGTAGTTGATAGGGTGTTATTAATAATAGAATGATTCCTTTTAACATACAGAATACTAAAATTAATGTGGCAAGGGGTTATATATCAACCTTCAGTGATTAACTATGTCAATAAGCAGAATAGTCGCATGAAATTTACCTTTTACGTTAAAACTACTTTATAGAAATATTTGTAGGTGTTACATTGATTGGCATCAGTTTTTATTAACAATTATATGCGTTAATTATTTTGAGTAGTGTATTTCTAACACTATGACACGAAAACTAAACAAACTAAACAGACTAAAATAGTTCAGTGCACCGAAATAAAAAAATATCAATACGAATAATGAAGAAATAAGAACACTAATTGATAAATTTCTACAATAAAATTATTTTAAGTGCCATCTTCAGGTTTATTATTGAATGAAAGGATTATGATTCCCATCATATTCAATGGAGGGCGCGTGTAAAACTTTGATTCCTTTTGAATCATCCAATAAATTATAAGCAGGGCGCCTACGATCACTGGCAACGTTACAGTGGAAATGAATGTTAATACATTATTACCAACTTAACTTAGAACATTTAATGCTACGACATAGCAAATAAAAAAGAATAGATAATGCAAGATAAGTGAGAAACATATAAAACTTCTTATAACCCACTTGACAAGAGAAGCGCTATGATTTCTCCATCCATAAATAATAAATTTGTAACTTTTTGAGTGCTCCTTGTATGTACTGTTACACGTACTGCAATTTATGTAAATTATGATTTAATAATATTTTATTGATATTGCTATGATACGAGCGCGTGCATATACATATGTAGATAATAAGAATTTGTGCGAGCAGCAAGCATTACCGACCATATTTTCTCCTCTGTGTATAACCTGTCAAGAGGCGTGACCATCGCCCAAGTTGGTATTTTATTGCATGGCTTCTATAATTTATTAGAGTCAATGACACCACGACCAGCAGGTGACTTTTATTGTTTTTCTATTCGATATCCGATATGTGCTTTTTTTAAAATAAAAAAAGCATTAAAAATCCTAGATATATTAATGTTACGTGCTATCCATATTATTTCCGTTTGTTCTTTTAAATTTGAGTTTAAAATATATGTACCAGGTTGTTCAATAAGTTCTGTCATTTGATCAGAAAACCGAGACTTTATGGTTTGAAATGCATTTTATTCTTCAATATAATCTCCATGAACTTCAACACACTTGTTCCAGTGATCGTCTAATTTATGGATTCCCTTCCTGAAGTGAGAATCCGGAAGATTGTTAAAATACGCTTCCATAACTGCTATTACCGCTTCATTCGATGATTATCGCTTTCGACACATGAATTTCTCGAGATGTGAGAACAGCCAGAAGTCAGAGGCAGCTACATCTGGCGAATAATGTGGATGCCACAACAGTTCGTACTTTAGTTTTATTGCTTTTCAAAATATTCTTGAAAATCAATACACTTTTGCATTCGTTTAAACCAATCTGAAACGCATTGCTGCCACTGTGAAGGCGATATCTCCAAAATATGAGTTTTGAATGCCTCAACTGTCTCTTCCGGCACAGGGTACTAGGGTTGTACAGCGATTGGCTCATCAGTTCAATGTTTTGCCCGGTCAAATATTCAATTGTTTGAACCGACCTGTGAGAGCTGGCATTGTCATGGTGGAGAATGATCTGTCGTTTTCGGTTTGTTTTCCTTATTTCTTCAAAAACTTTAGGCAAACAAATAGTTGTGTACCATTAGGAATTTACCGTTCTACAAATCTCTAAAGGCACGGTTGCAACGTGACCGATTTTTCCAAAAAACAGGGGACCATTTGTTTTGATGTGCTTCGAGCGCGAACAACTTTTGTTGGTTTTGGCTCATCTTGGAATACCCACACAGTCGACTGCTGTTTACTATTGGGCTCATACGTATAGATCCAAGATTCATCACTTGTAACGACTTTATAAATGTTCTTTGAAGCACCGCCATTGTATCTTTTGTGCATTTCTTGACACCAATCGACGCGAGTCCTTTTTTCAGCAGTTGTCAAATTATGCGGTACCCAACGTGAACATAGCTTCTTAACGGCTAAATGTTCATGGATGATCTTATGCACGCTGGTGTTAACATACTAATACCTAGAGATGCCTCGATCTCACGGTATGTCACATGACGGTCTTGCATTATCAATTCAGACACTGCATTAAAGTTTTCCGACACAACAACATTTGCGGGACGACCTTCACAAAATTCATCGTCTAAAGAACGCCGTCCAAGTTTGAAGTCACTATAACAACGATATACTGTAGTTTTCGATGGTGCTTCATCATCATATAAAGAATTCAGCTCATCGATGCATTCTTGTTAAGATAATCCACGCCGAAGGTTATGAAAAATAATTGCACGAAAATGTTCGCGAGTTAATTCCATTCTTTCGCTGACTGAATTTTCAAGTTATTGTCAACAATAGAAATAGCGACTGGATAATAAAACTATTAAGGTAAATATATTGTCAAAAATGACAAACGTCACGATGCAATCATCAGATCGGAGGTAACACTAACAGTGTTGCCAATTCCCGAAATATAAACGGCTACCCTCGTAACACAAACAGAGCATATAGGTACAAACAAATATTTAATATAATGATCCAGCTTATAGATGATCACTGAAATATTCTTCCAATGTATAGAACTCATTCTTAATTAGTGCCTTTTTAGTTTCTATTACAAATTTGTTTTTGCCTAGCTGCGTGAAGTGTTGAAGCAAGTGATTGTAAAGCTTGATACCCAATCCAGTGTTTTGAAATAGATAGTTCATTTCTATGTCTCGTGTAGTGGGTATGTTCTTCGCCATTTCTTCTGTATTGTGCCCAGTGTTCATGTATATACTTTAGGGCTGTGTATATATACAAGAACATCAAAGTTAATATGTTGTGCTGCTTGAAGTATCCTCAGCATGAAACACCATACCGGGGGCCAGATATAGCTTGTATTGCCCTTTTTTGCAGTAAGAATATCCGTTCGGCTGTAGACGAAGTTCCCCAAAAGAGAATGCCATAGGAGAGGTGACAGTGAATGAAGGAATGGTAGGTAAACATAACAACTTGATATGTAGCTCTCATTTTTAATTAATTTTATCAATTTTACTCAAGATTAGGCGAACAAAAGTATTTTTTCTAGCTGTCATCACGTTTCGACTACATATTTAACCCCTAAATAATTAAAAGTTGTTTATCAAATGAAGTAGTTACGTGCCAATATATTGGGTTGGCAACTAAGTACTTTCGGTTTTTACTGATAGAGAGCGTTGCTTTATTTTTTGTATAACGTATGTTAGTGCTGTACTTTACCGTTTGTCGCGTGATACTAGTCACATTGACGTAACTTCAGAAGCAAGTAGTGCGTGATTTTTATTAAAGCTATTAGTTGTGGGTTAATTTTAAATGGAGTGCAGAAAGTAAAAGGAAAGAAAGCTGCTGCGACTCACAAAAAGATATGTGAAGTTTATGGTGCTAATTGCTTAACAGAGCGCACGTGTCAGAATTGGTATAAAAAATTCCGTTCTGGAGATTTTTCCCTCAAAGATAAGCAACGTTCTGGTCGGCCTACTGAAGTTGATGATGACCAAATCAAAGTCATAATTGAAGAGGATCGTCATATAACTATTCGAGAGGTTGCGGAGAGACACACAACAATTGAAAAACATTTAAAATGTCTTGGGCTAGTTAAGAAGCTTGATATTTGGGTACCTCACGAATTGAAAGAAATTCATTTAACACAAAGAATCAACTTTTGCGATATGCACCTTAGATGAAATGAAACCGACCCTTTCTTAAAAAGAATCATCACTGGTGATGAAAAATGGGTCCTGTACAGTAACATAGTTCGAAAACGATCATGGAGCAAACACGATAAACCAGCTCAAACCACATCGAAAGCTGAATTGCATCCAAAAAAGATCATGCTGTCAGTTTGGTGGGATTACAAACGTGTTATGTTTTTTGAGCTGCTTCCAAGGAACCAAACGATCAATTCTGATGTTTACTGTTAACAATTAATAAAACTGGATGAAGCAATCAAAGGAAAACGGCCAGAATTGTCAAATCGGAAAGGTGTAGTTTTCCACCAAGATAATGCAAGGCCTCACACATCTTTGGCAACTCGTGGGAAACTATTGGAGCTTGGCTGGGAAGTGATGCCACATCCCCCATACAGCCCTGATCTAGCACCATCTGATTACCATTTATTTCGAAGTTTGCAGAATTCTTTGAATGGTAAAACTTTCACAAATGACGATGACCGTCATTCGCACCTGGTTCAGTTTTTTGCTGATAAGGACCAGAAATTTTATGAGCGCGGAATCATGCAGCTGAAAGAAAGATGGCAAAAGGTCATTGAGCAAAATGGAAAATATATAATTGATTAAAAACTATTCTTTGTTTAAAAAAAAGTGTTTTATTTTATACTACAAAACCGAAAATACTTAGTTGCTATCCCAATATTATTCTTTGCTCTAAATTTCGATATACGTTTATTTGCAAAATCGCATTAAAAATTGCAGTAACACTTCGACGTAAATTTCTACGTATCTTCAATAAGATTCTTTTCTCAATACAATCTTCATTATATGCACTATTTCAATAGACACCAGCCAATTCATTTTAATTTAATCATAAATTCCGAATTAATAGCCTGACTGAATGTAGGATAGTTCTTATTTATGCGCCCACAGATCTGTAAATTATTATTTATACGCGTGTGTAATGATTCCAGTCGAAAGATTTTGAAAGGAATAATTGTCTCTGTAATCGCGCAGAGCGTAATTATATAAATTGGTACAATATTTACTGGAGATTTATGGGCAAACATCGAATCGTTAATGTGAAGTAACCCGCATCGAAATTATGTGTTCGAAATGCAAATATTTTTGAAACAGATTTAAAAATACCGAGATAAGACGGAAAGGCCGAGTAGAAACAGAAGTGAGAAGGTCCGTCTCCCAATCACGGCACAGATAACCTCGCATAGACGAGATGTCATGTGTAAGTAATTATAGAAATGAATGACGATACGTTTAAAATTATAATGTACTTGTTAAATAATTGATGTAAAAAATGTCAAACAGATGGGGACCACACGCACACACGTACACACACACACATATGTATTTTGCCATTCGCATTTTGTTCTATGCGAAATTTTAATTGATTTAGCAAGGAGTAGTCGTGGAAATCTGAAAACAAACATCTTTCACGACACGAACCGCCTTTATGCCGCATTATGGCAGTCCAAGAAATACAACCATGCTCAGATGTATTAGACACCCCAGGTAAAAACCCTTATTCTCGGTATTATCCAAGTCTGACGGAAATTAACCGTAAAAATAGTTAATGGTATTTACAGAAATGCGTTTTTGAATACCCCAGTTAATCCCCTATTGAAAAGAATAGGTGGAAAGGGGAAATTGTGGATTTTAGAAATTTAGTGTCATTCTAGCAGTGTGTGAGCAACGTGCGTTTGTGAGTTTGTGGTAGAGATCAATTAGATTATCCTATTTTTTCACGTTGTGTCAGTTATTTGTTGAAGAAAAATGCCTAAAACACGCGAGTTGTCGGTAGGGGACGCGCCCAAATAGTGCTACTGCATTCCCAGAAGTTATCAATAGCTGCAATTGCAAAAAAAAAATGTTCGCGATGTGCAGTCCGTACAACCATTACTCGCTATCAGGAGAGTGGGTCGTTTGTTAACAGACCAAAAAGTGGCAGAAAACCCTGTACCTCGATTAGAGAAGACAGAATTTTACAAAGACTGGCTCTCAGTGGTAGGAAAAAATCGTCGAAACAGCTCGCCAGTGAGCTGAAACAGCGTTATCGCGTAACAGTTTCTACGCAAACAGTGAGAAGGCGTCTCCAGCGTGCTGGTTTAAGAGGGTGTAAAGCGCGACGTAAACCGCTTTTAACTGACGCTCATAAAAAGAAGCGATATTTATGGGCCAAACAACATGAAAATTGGACAATCGAGAGGTGGTCGAAGATTCTTTGGTCTGATGAATCGAATATCGAGGTATGTAAGTACATCTTCATGACTAATATTCTTATCGTTGTATGCAATTCAGTCTACATGTAACATTAAACAAAATTAATCTTGTCTAAGTGCTAACTTTCTTCTTTTGCCTGGCAGCTTTGGGGACTACCTGGGACGCTATACGTTCGGCGTAGGCAAGGGGAAGCTTATGAAATACAATGTTTCATTCCCACAGTAAAATTTGGAGGTGGTAGTATCATGGTTTGGGGTTGTATGTCTGCATACGGTGTTGAAGAAGTGTGCCTGTGCGATGGACGGATGAATAGCCAACGCTATTTAGCCATGTTGGAGGAAGTATTAGAACCGTAACCGTCTGTACTAAAACTATTTGACCAGGATATTCCACAATACATTTTTCAGCAAGATAATGCGCCCTGCCACAAATCGGGAGCTGTAATGCGTTGGTTCGAGGAAAACACAGTGGAGGTATTGGATTGGTCGCCACAAAGTCCCGATTTGTCGCCCATTGAAAATTTGTGACGTATCTTAAAAACTAAGATCAGGGAACATAAATGCCTGTCAAAAGCAGAATTATCAACAAAAATTCGCGAAATATGGGCTGCAATACCACCGGCAGAGTGTTACAATTTAGTAGCAAGTATGCCTCGACGAGTGCGAGCTGTCATTAAGACCAAGGGCGGAGCGACAAAATATTGATAAATTGTACTACATTACTAAATAACACTTTGTATATAATTTTCACAACAGTTTTATTTTCCTCACCTCTCTTTTGACTAAACTATATAAACTATATATGTATGTATGTACATAAATTCGTAAGGTGTCTAATACATTTGAGCATGGTTGTATACACACAAAGCTATACATCCCTTGTGGAATAGAAACTGCACCATCGTGCTCCTCAACTCTAAGATTGTGATTGCTCCTGCTTGTTTTTCTCTCTTCTATCACCTTTCTCCACTTTGTCCTGTCGTGGATTTTCACCCGCCAATTCTGAATGTTCAGATTACTAACCAGGTATACCGGAAAGTTATACAGGTTTTTTCTACACATCTTCCCCATCTTTCAGGCAATTTATGGATGCCATCCCAAGAAAACTGTTTGTCCTTTGAGCAAAACCATTCGAAGAGACATTTTCTAACTTCTTCGAAATTGACAAAATGCTGCTCTGCAAACGCGTGTCCCATTGATGCAAAAAGGTGATAGTCGGACGAGGCAAGGTCTGAAGAGTACGGTACGGTGCAATATTGTGTCCCATCAAAGTGCTTTCAACCTTGACCGGTTTTTCTGTATGAGACGGTACGTTATCGTCCTGTAAAATCACTTTCCCGCGTCTTCGGGCCCATTCTGGACGTTTTTCTATCAATGCGTGGTTCGAATTGATAATTTGTTGTCGATAACAGTATTAACTGCTTCACCAGATTCCAACAGTTCGTAACACACCACGCCACTCTGGTCCCACTAAATACAGAGCAAAACGACCAAAACGATTTGGCCTTGGAGTCGATGGGTCGGCTTCACCAGGTGATAACCATGATTTTTTGCGCAACCTATTTTTCATCACCCGTCACTATTGGATGCAGAAATGACTTCCGATCATACCTTTAAAGCAGCATTTCACAGACGATTTTTCGATTTTTCATTTGCTTGTCATTCAATTGATGTGGCACCGAATTATCAAATCTGTTGGATTTTTCCCATTGCTCGTAATCGGTCACTAATCGTTTCTTGGGCCACATTTAACGCTTCTGCCAATTGTTTTTGAGTTTATTTTGGATCCTCATTCAATAACTCCTGCAGTTTCGCATCTTCAAACTTTTTCGGTCTACCAAAACGTTTTTTGTTTTGCACGTCGAAATCGCCACTTTTGAATTGTCAAAACCACGGCTCGCATGTTTTTATGGTTGGGTCATGCTCACCGTAAGTTTCTACCAGCAAACGATGCCTTTCAGTATCTTTGTTCTTCTGATTAAATAAGAAAAGTAATGCGTGTCCCAAATGCACTTTCTTACGCGCGAAACTCGATATTTTCAGAGGTATAAAGCTAAGACAGTGTTACTTCTGCAAAATATAACATGTATGGCTTTGAAGCTTGACGTCAGTAGAATAAAATGGCATATGTGTCGAATCATAACATTACATACTTAAGCCCTGCGAAAAATTAAACAACCACACCTCGTATTCATTTTTAACATAAGCAGACGAAAAACTTGTTTTCTTTTTTGTAATATTTCTACATTTATGTGTATTGGAGAAAAAAAAACGCACAACAAACCATAAACTAAAATGAATCTGGGCTCGTACATACATACATACATATATCAAACAAAAGTCATCGGGATATCGACACAACTTGTTTTTCAATAGACTGTACGAAGAGAATTCCACACATTTGAGAACAGCAGACGCGGTCTCGGACAACAAAAACATCAACTGACTTATCGTAATGGTATTTTTTCAGCGTTTACTGTTGCTTTCTGGTGCGTCATTTAACCAATTAATTATAATTTATTAATTAAATGCTAATTAAAATTCTAAATTGAGAATCGTAATGATTAATTTTGATTAATCTTTTCGTTTCATTTGATAGTAAAGTCGAAGTAATGTGAACATGTATGTGTTGCTAGTAGACACGTAGTTTTTATTTTAATCTGTACGGGCAGTATAACGAACCGAAAGAGGAACTGGTTTCTTAACAAGTCGACTAATTACACGTCTAAATACGTTTATATTTTTACGTGCTTTTTAAACGATTGAACTTCTTGTTTTTATCAGGTTGTTACATATGAAATGTCCGATTTTGTAAGGAACAAAAAAAAGTCTAAATTTAAAAAAATATAAATATTTATTCTGCAAAATAGTCTCCATTTACATCAATAGTTTGTTGCCAACGGCCTGGCAGCTGAAAAATTCCCTTTGAAAAGAAATCTAGGTTTTGGCGGCTCACATATTGCTCAAACACCGCTATTACAGACTCCCGGTCAGGGAAGTCCCTATTTTTTAAGTGATTGTCTAAACTTCGGAAAAAATGAAAATCAGTTGGCGAAAGGTCAGGTGAATAAGGTGGGTGAGGGAGAATTTCGTAACCAAATTCCGAAAGTTTTTGGATTGTCTGTCGTGCAACATGAGGTCTTGCATTATCATGAAGAAGTATGGGTCCATGTCTATTGACTAGTGGGGGCTGCAAGCAGCTCAATTTTCCATGCATAGTTTCCAGTTCGGCACAATAGGACGCTGCCGTGATGGTTTCACTAGGTTGCAAAAATGAATAGTGAATAATACCCTTACTGGTCCACCATACAGTCACCATAATCTTTCGCGGGTGAAGTGATGCTCGTGCATGCTGTCTTGGTGCTTTACCTCGATCTAACCATTGTCCTGACCGTCTCCGATTATCATAAAATATCCACTTTTCGTCACACGTTACCACTCGATGAAGAAACGGTTCAACTTTCTGTCGATTAGCCAAAGAGGTAGCCACCTCTAATCGACGGAGCTTATTGGCTTCCGTTAATTGGTGCGGCACCCATCGATCGAGTTTCTTCCCTTTGCCAATCGAAGAAAGGTGACGACTAATGGTGGCAATGGACACTTGAAATGTTTCTGCAAGGCTACGCACTGTTGTCGACGGATTACTTTCAACTTCTACACGCAGCTCGTCGTCATTAACGGTGCTACGCGCATATCCGCGAGGCTCATTTTCCAAATCAAAATTTCCCTCGCTGAATTTTTTAAACCATCGCCGTAATGTGCGTTCATTACACGTGGTTTCACCGAACGTCAGATTAATTTCTCGCGTTGCTGCAGCTGCATTTAATCCCTTTTTAAATTGAAAGAGGTAAATTGCCCGAATATCTCTTGCCGACAGCATTTCCATAGGCGAGACAAGAACAGGTGTATTAATCTTTCCAAGAAATGGAACAGGTACACACTTCAAAATAAATACCCTTTTCTACAAATACAATAATAATTTTCACCAAAAACATACACGTCTTCACACAGGTGCGATTCAGTTCAGACTGAAGGAAAAACCGGGCAACCTGATAAAAAATACACGTATCAGATTGTTTGAAGGGATCAACAGATCAACATTTAAGCGGATTGTAAAATTGATTCGTACAGTTAATTAACAATGTAAGCACCACCATTTTTGATAGCTCTTCTTTCTGATTTTTGAAGAATCGATGAGATTATGCCTGTCGCCAAGACAGTAGATCATTCACACATGTAAAACTGTCGTCCGATAGGCATTCTTTTTGGTTATGCAAAGACAATAATAGTACGAGGATAGTTTGACAAGTAGTGAGAATGACACATAGATGGCGCTCTAATTGGTAAAACAAACACACTGTAATTTAGGTTGGCTATTTATTTGTTTACATTCCGATATTTAGATAAATCGGTTGATTAGTTTATTTTTGACAGTTGATTGAAAAAGAAGCAACACGTCGTTTTGTTAAAATGGAAAAAGCAGAGTATCGTGCGGTGATTAAATACTTCGTAATTAAGGGTATGAAAGCTACCGAAATAAAAGATGGGTTACGGGAAACATTAGGTGAATCTGCTCTATCATTCGCCACAATAAGTAGATGGGTAAATGAATTTAAACGAGGTAGAACAAACTGTGTTGATGAAGTGTGTTTTGGAGCACCCAAAATCGTGACTTCTAAGGAAATGATTATAAAAATCCATAATATTATTACGCAAGATGGACGACTTAAAGTGAGAGAGATAGCAGATATGGTAAACATTTCAACAGAAAGCGTAAACCACATTTTAACGAAAGAGTTGGGCCTTTCCAAGCATTCGGCAAGATGGCAAGATGCCGCGATTGCTTACGACTGATCAAAAGTTCACTCATTTGCGCATTTCCAACTACAGTACACCCGAAACTAAACAACAGTCGAAACAATGGTTAGAAGGTGGTTCTGCACCTCCAAAGAAAGCGAAAACCACTTTATCGGCAAACAAGGTGATGGCAGCAATTTTTTGGGATTCAAAGGGCATTTTGCTCATTGATTACCTTCAAAAAGGTGCCACAATAAACGCACAATATTATGCAGAACTTATACAAAAATTAAATGTTGAGATTCGTGCTAAACGGCCAGGAATGGCAAAGAAAAAGATTCTGTTTCACCAAGACAACGCTCCCTCGCATACCAGCACAGTTGCGATGTCCAAAATCCGCGAGTTGCATTTCCAATTAGTACCGCATGCGCCTTATTGCTATTCCCGAAATATAAACGGCTACCCTCGTATCACTGTACTGTGGGCACTCGGTAGGTCATAATTTCAAAATATGTTAACATTTTTGCGTGTAATAATGCCTGATACCCAACTACTACCCCTACTTAATGAAGTGAGCCCATCAGTTGCATTTCGGCATTTGAAGTGATCACGTATCGGTAGAACGCAATCTTAATTGTGTTGTGTTCAATGAATTGTCTTTTAATTTTGTTTATAACAATATATAATATTCTTGCAACACCGCAATGTATTTAATTCTTTTTCGAAAACGATTTCTTGTTATATAATTTCAAAAATATATAATTTTTATAGCATTGCAACATTTTGACTGTGAATCACTATATATATATATATTACAATGTAACAATGTACGATAAATCTGTTTTGTAAACACATGCGGTACCTCTGCCGGTTACACAAAAGCTTCTTCGTAATATAACTATTACATTCATTGCCAAATTGCAAAATTAATCTTTTTTATTAATATATTCTTATCAAATTTAGTGCGTGGAAAGAGTTATGGTGAATAATTCATGTATTTGGCCTCACTATGCGCCAGGGGAAGATGACAAACCTAATCATTACTAATCATCTATTGTTAATACAAGAGAAATGAACTTTCAGTTCACACTGTATACATCGAAACAATTGTAAATAATTAAAACAATTAAAAAATTAAACATTTTCAATTACGCAAGAATTGTTTGGCATTTGCATAATAAAGTACACACACATGTATTTACATATACATATGTGTATTTACGAATATATGTATATAATCGTATTGTTAAATACACTACCTGTCATATTTATTTGCCCACCCTTAGTTTTAGCCAAAATTATTAAACTATCAAATGTGTACTGAAAATTTATTTATTGTACCAATACAATAGTGTAAAATAAACATAAAATAGTTACATTTTTTCTTATATAAAAACTTTATCATTAATTATTATTAAATTTTGCTCTCATCAATGTGCCCACCTTTATTTTTGATAATTGCGGCACATAACCGCGGCATCCTTTTAATTAATTTTTGCAGTGTATCTTCTGTAATTTGTGCCCAGGCTTCTTGAAGTTGTTCCCACAGTACAGTGGTGGATGATAGAGCACGTTCTCGAACCTTCCGATCCAATTCTTCCCAAAGAAGCTCTATTGGGTTCAGATCAAAACTTTGAGCTGGCCATACCATTATAGAGATTTGCCCTTGCTCTTCTAGTTGACGCAAGTAATCGCCACACAATCTAGAAGTGTGTTTCGGATCGTTGTCCTGTTGAAATACAAAGTTTTCGCCAAGAATCCTTAGTCCTGAAGGAACAGCGTTATTTTCTAAAATTTTCTTGTAACCCTCTTTTCTTAGGATTCCCTCAATTTTGACGAGATCGCCCACAGATCTTCCACCAAAACACCCCCAAATCATTACTGAACCTCCTCCATGTTTTACGGTAGGCGCAATAAATTCTGGCAGTACTCTTTCTCCTGCGGATCTTCTTACGAATATTCGTCTTTTACTACCGAAAAGTTCAAACTTCGATTCGTCTGTCCACAACACATTATTCCACTGATCAATCGTCCAATTCTTATGTTCTTTAGCCCAATTTAGTTGTTTTATCTTGTTTTGCTTTTGTAGTAGTGGTCTTCGCAGAGCAATTCTTCCGTATAAATCCGCTTGCCTTAACCTTCTCTGTACCGTGGACACACTAATTGGTTTAGCACGCGCTCTATTCATTTCAGCAGCAATTTCTGGTGCTGTTTTTCGTCTATCGCGTCTACTTATCCGTATTAGACGCCGGTCATCTGCAGATGTCGCTTTGCGTCGTCCAGATCTTCTTTTGTTGGAAAATGTACCTACCACTTTCTTCAAATTTTTTAACGTTATAATCAACGATTCTGTGATTTAATCGTAATTCTTTTGCAATTTCGCGATTACTTTTACCCGTACGATGATAAGCAATTGCATTAAAATATTCACAATAACTCCCTATTTCACTGTTTTCGCAACAAAAGATGAACGATGACTGACATAAAATTTATTTTCCTTTTTGAATAACACATCCTAATATTGTAATTAGTTAGTACAATAACACAATATTGGTAATACCTTTCGGAAATGCAGGTAAAACTGTTAATACTGTAGGGATTAGCCTATATAATATTTATGGTATTTTTCCAATTTATGACACCTTTACGATATATCATAAACAATTTAAGATTTTCGTAGAAATTCATATGGAAGTACTTCTACTAATAATATTGTTGAACAATTATAATACAGATTCTTCGAAAGATAATCCGTATTTCAGGAAACACATAAAATTGGGGTGGGCAAATAAATATGACCGGTAGTGTATATATATATATTACAATGTAACAATGTACGATAAATCTTTTTTATAAACACACGCAGTACCTCTGCCGGCAACACAAAAGCTTCTTCGTAATATAACTACTACATTGATTGCTAAATTGCAAAATTAATCTTTTCTTATTAATATATTCTTATCAAATTTAGTGCGTGGAAAGAGTTATGGCGAATAATTCATATATTTGGCCTCACTATGCCCTAGGGGAAAATGACAAACCTAATCATTACAAATCATCTATTTTTAATACAAGAGAAAATAACTTTCAGTTCACACTGTATACATCGAAACAATTGTAAATAATTAAAACAATTAAAAAATTAAACATTTTCAATTACGCAAGAATTGTTTGGCATTTGCATAATAAAGTACACACACATGTATTTACATTTACATATGTCTATGTACGAATTTATGTATATAATCGTATTGTTATATACATGTATACATCTGTTAACGAATACAAACTCTATGTATACTCACAGTTCTATAGTGTTTATCTTTTTATGAGTTCAACGTTTTCGAATGTTTATTAAAACCTAATAAACAATTCGTTCGACGAATGTTGTGTTTATTTGAAAAGAAATCATCAAGAGCTAATTATCCATTCCCAAGAAATTATTCACATAAGTTTCACTTAAATGGAAAAGAAATTTGCCGAATTGTGGTGTCGGTATTTAGTTTTGCCATAAATGGTCTCTTGGAGTTCTCGGAATTCTTTTAATTACGTGTTTTTCCGCTATCGTAAAAATAACGGTAAAATAATTTACGAAAAAAGTATGTAAATACAAAGCCGATTGCGTTTAAAAGTAATTTAGATTTATTTTGTAAAATAGCTTACGGATTCTATCGTAAATTTTGATGGTATCAAGATGGTATAGTTTTCAAAAAAAAGTCAAATTAAATACAAACTTCTTTACTTAATTGTTTGTTAATAATAATTGTTTAATATTTGGCAAACTCACTTTGCAAAAACTTACTATTTGATTAAGAAATAGACAGTGTTATATAGTAAGAAACGTAGGCTAACTCTCGTGTTATACACTAATATGTAGGCGATCAGCCTCCATGCTTAAAAAAAGCCTCACAGAAAGTTTCCATAGTTGCAACCAAATCTTCAAAATAATTGGGAAGTTTTATACACATATACATGTTCCTCGTGAAGTTTCTCCACCATTAAAGCAAAAATATTTTCAAATGGGTTGGCGTTTAAGGACTGCAAAGCCAGTCCATTAATACAATACCATTTGCAAACTTTAACACCCTATATAGTTCCTCAGATTATTTGAATCGTTGTCTTCTTGTAGTATCTAATCTACATTGGTATTTTTAATCCAAATTTTCTTCATATTACAAAATAATTGATATTGAATTCATAAAAGCCCAAACATTTCTGAAAGGGATGGACGTCTATGGACCGCGAAGCCAGTCAAAGTCAGATCTACGAGGGTGGTCCCACAAGTACCCGGTCTGACCTAGAGTTGGCGGTAGTTGTTTGATAAGTATCACTGCATTAGAAAGTACACAATCTATAAAGCATATGTTTCAAGTTTGAAGACGCCACGTTGTTTAGTATTTGTTTGGCAGCCATCAATATTGGACGTTTTCAATGAATTAGCAAAAATGGAGAAAATTGGTCATCGTTACGTGATACAATACTTCTATTTGAAAGGCCTCATACCAACCGATATAAAAGCTGAACTGGATTCTACTATGGGTAAGTTTGCTCCTTCGTTTACAACAGTGAAATATTGGGTAGCAGAGTTTAAACGAGGCCGTACGAGCTGCCAAGACGAGCATCGAAGTGATCGACCAAATGAGGTGTCGACTCCAGAAATCGTGAATAAAATCCACAACTAGCAGATATAGTAGGCATTTCAAAAAGTGCGATACATCGCATATTATCTGAAAATTTGGACATGAGAAAGCAGCGTGGAAGATGGATGCCGCGTTTGCTCACACTCGAGCAAAAACAGTGTCATGACAATGTTTCAATTGAGTGTTTAGCGAAGTTTCACAGCAACAAAGCAGAATTTTTGCGCCGTTTCATAACCATGGATAAAACATTGGTCCATCACTTCACACCCGAGACAAAAAAACAATCAAAACAATGGACTCAAAAGGGAGAACAGGCTCCAAAGAAGGCGAAGGCCGTTTTATCTGAAGGCAAAGTCATGGCATCGAATTTTTGGGATACACGTAATTTTCATTGACTATCTTGAAAAAGGAAAAACTATCAACGGCGAGTATTATACGAACTTATTGCAACGTTTAAGCGAAGAAATCAAGCAAAAAAGGCCACATTTGGCTAAGAAGAAAGTGTTGTTTCATCAAGACAATGCACCAGCTCACAAAATTAATAAATTAAAGTTTGAATTGCTACTTCATGCACCTTATTCGCCAAATTTAGTTCCCTCGGATTATTTTTTGTTCGCAAACTTGAAAAACTGGCTCAGTAGTCAAAGATTATCCAACGATGAAGAAGTGATGCCGGCAGTTAATGGCTATTTTGAGGAGCAAGACAGTTCTAATTATAAAAAGGGTATTGAACTTATTGAACATCGCTGGGAAAAGTGTATAGAGCTGAAAGGAGATTATGCTGAAAAATAAATATATTTCTTTCCAAAATTTTTATGTTTTCTTTGTCGTGTCGAATACTCCACCCTCGTATGATACATATTTTACCTAATAGAACGAAGAAAACGTTGTTAAAAACCATTAACTTGAAGGATGGTGTATGTCTACTATGTAAAGCTTGTGAAAAGTCTGCTCTGAAATTTTGCAGAAGTGCTGGCAGAAAATTATGACTTACATGGCAAATAACGACCCACACACTGAATACAGTAGTGAACATCTAATTGAATTAGTCTTAGCGACGATCCAAGAGCAGGTTCCCCAAGAACGGCAGTCACTCAGGAAAACGTCGATGCTGTGCGTAAGATCATCAACGAAGATCGAAATGTAACATATCGCCAGATTGAAGTATTATTTAGAATTTCAAAGACCTCAATTCAAAAAAATTTGCATTAAGAATTCTAGGTAAAAAAATTAGTTTGCCGTTGAACCCCCGAAGAATAGGAAGCAGCTAGGATGAATTGGTGTCAAAAAACTCTAGATCGCTTCAACGCTGGAAACTCTAAAAACGTGTACAACATTACCAGTGGTGATGAATCTTGGATTTACTCGTACGAGACAAAAAATAAACGCTAGTCGTCTATTTAGGTGTTCCAAGGCGAAGAAAAGCCGACGAAAGCCAATTGAATTTTTAACGCAACAAAACGTAGAATTGATGGACCATCCTGCGTACAATCCCAACGATTTCAGTACCTTTCCGAAAATCAAGAACGGACTTCGTGGTCAAAGGTTCCAGTCGTCAGAAGGAGTTGTCGATGCCTTCAAAAACGCACTTGTGACTGTACCAACAAACGAGTGGAACAACTGCTTCCAGAGCTGGTTCAAGGGCATGCAAAAGTGCATTAATCTTCGTGGAGAATACTTCCAAAAACAATGAAGTATTTATAAGCTATCTAAAGTTTTATTCCAATTTTATATGCAAAACTTAAAAGACAGCCCTTGTAAAAGCTTTTGTAATGAACCAGAAAAGGATCAAGCAAAAAAAAAATAAAAACTTTAATAAGTATGCTTCTGTTTTACATTATTTGTGTTTATGTACTTTTTTCTAGTATTTTGCATTAAATGTTTCTTTTTTCAATGAACTGTTCCACTTCAACAATTCACTTATGTACTTATCCTAATCACCGCAGTTTTAATAAGTCCGCATTATAGAATGGATCCATAAGCTGTCAACAAAGATGAATTAAAGAATTACATTTCTGAAATATTGGTTTGCGAATTAGGAAAATTTTACTTAATATCTGTCGATTTATAGATTTCAAATTATGTTACTTTTCGAATATTAAATTATAGCCAAAGTCTCTGTTTTTGTTTTGAAAATTATCAAGTTGCACTTAAACCGGTACCTAAGTGCTTGATAACTGTTCCTATTACAACATTTTTCAAATCATTTTCTTATCAAATTTACATTAAAAATAAACTGCTTAACATACGTAACATTGAGCACAAACGAATTAAAATGTTTCTTTTATCTTTAAAGGAACACTTCGTGGGGCATAAAAGTAATAATTACCGATTTTATTTTTGTTTTGTGTTCCGACCATATATCACTCGAATATTGTTTGATCTGTAAATATTAAACGATTAGATAATAAAGTCGTAGTTTACACAATTGGTAATTTTGACAAACAGAACAGTTAATCTCCACAACTCATTTCAAATCAATTAAATAAGCCACAAAGTTTCTGGAAAATTCGAGAATGTTTAACATTTAAAATTCTATTCTATACGCCCCTCTGTCTTAAACAAAATTAAGCATATCATTAAGTATTATAAGAATGTCTTATTGTTTTTTGTCTCCTAATCACATCACCTACCTACAACTTAAGGAACCAGTTACACTATTACGCAAATGTAGAATCATTTGTTTTTCCAATTTTTAAATAACAAATAATAGAAAAAGAATAATCCAAAACAGGATTATCTAGAATAATATGAGCAGGTATTCAATCTGTACCCCTAGGTAGCCGGTTTCACGTTACAGAAAAAGAAGACTTTACGAAAGATATTTCATCCAACTGGTTCACCTTCATAGAATGTATAGACAAATATTAATTCAAATTCAATTAAATAATAAAATAGATTAAGAACAATAATTTGCACTATATTTATTCACGACTATAAAGTAGCCTTTGTAAATACGTAGTTTGTATTCTCGTGTTACTTTAAGTTTCTTTTCTTTTTTAATTGTAAACAAACATAACGAACCAATTCATAATTTCTAAATTAATAAAAATAACATTCAGAATCCTACCTGCTGATCCATTGAGATGCTGTACAGGGGTTTCATGGTGCATTTCTAGTGATGAAACATTAACATTATTATCCTTTAAACAAAAAAGGAACAAAAAAACAACACAAAATGGAAAAAAATCCATGTTTCACTCTTAAAGAACTTCAACAAGCACTACTTCTAATGTTTCGCATATTATGTTCTTTGTTTATTTACAAACTTCTCGCTCAACATGAATGAAAAATATCATACAATGAGAATTGTCCTAACGAAACTTTTATTTTGAAAAATTCTAAATAAACTGTGATGTTACTGCTAGGAATTCGGCGGGTAAAATGAATGAAAGGTTCGACGTTACAGCTACCCTAGAGTTGCCGTTGCATTTTGCGATTCGCAAAAGCAAAAGCGAAAACAAAAATAACAACTAAACCCGGTAACGATACATCGGAGGTCTGTGACATGCGAGGTAGCGTGCACGTGCTAACTCCGTCTCTGTTTCACTTTGAAATGATTCCGGAAAATAACAAAGATGTAACAAAATCATTAGATGGTCAGTGTGGCCAACGTACTAAAGACTAATTTCAGTTTCGAATTTAATTCATTCTGGAATGTTTTAAATACTGTGCGTTTGTATATTTTGCATTTTGTAAATGTGAATATATATTTTCGAAATATAGAAATAAAATGCTTAGGATATTCTAGAACCACATATAAAGTCTCATCAATAATTGTCGAGAATAAAATTTACTTGCGTAAATAAAACTTAACCTTTGTTAATGCTACACAAAATTATCATGCGGAAACAAATTTAAATAAAATTATAATATTACTTTTAATGTAATAATATCAAAAATATTGTACTATAAAAGATTTCCAAGTTTTAGATTTATTTAAATAAAATTATTTAAAATTTAAAAAAGGAATCTCAATTACAGCGACATCTATGAAAAAGAAGCTACAGCTCCTTCACAATTGTGAACTATATATTCTAATATAAAATAAATAACTTCTTTCATGTTAAATATTTATGTATTTTAAAAAATTAAATAAATTCACTTCATATAATACAAGTATATAGAAAATTCTGTTTTACACTATAATATATTATAAATGTTCACACAATATTGCAAGTACAGCGACATCTACAATATAATCAACTTTTAAAACTATTTAGATAAAATTATTCAAAATTAAATAATATCCCCATAGCAACAACTATGTACAAGAGGCTACAGTTTTATTACAAATATGAAAATCTATTTTAATGGAAATAGATAACATCTTTCATATTGAATATTTAAATATACAATTAAATGTAAGATTATATACTTGACTTTAATTTATTATAAATACATCTACAAAATTGCAATGGTATTTATATTATATCCCATTTTCAAAATTTTTTTAAATTAAAAAAAATTCAGATACAGCGACATCTATGAATAAGGTTCTACACTTTTCTCACAAACATGAAAAATTTATTTCTATAGAAAAAAATAACTTGTTTCATGGTAAATATTTAAGTATTTTGAAAATCGTAATATATTTACTTTATATAATAAAACAATATACAAAATTATACGTAATACTATAATTTATTATAAATTCTGGTACAAAATTGGAATTATGGCGACATCTATATACAAGAAGCCACTGTTTTGTAACAAATATGAAAAGCTGCATATTGAATATGTATTTCGAAAAATTAAATAAACCCACTTTATATTATAAAAATACATACAAAATGAATGTCAGACTATAGTTTATTATGAACTTTCGTAAGTTTGACTAATTTTTAGACACTAATGATTAAGTACTTCTAACATAAATTATACCTTCAAATACGGAACATGTTAACACTTCCGTATCTGAAGACAATAATGGTGGATTTATAGAAAGGAATTAGTCTTAACTGGGTATTAATTCTACGTATAATACACGTCAAGAGAGTTGGCGAGCGGTGGGGCTAAGGCCGCGTAGAATTAGAAGTGGTGAAAGGTCTTTGATTAGGTTTAACACGTTTCCAGTACATCTAATGCGGCACAAATTACACAGGTGTAGTTGAATTTGATGGAGCCTGTGGTTGATTGACTTGATCAATAAGGTTGATATATAACCCCTTTCCACAATTAACTATTTGTAAATTCTGTATACGCATTTCGACAACCAAGTTGTCATCATCAGCAGATAATTTCAAAGTGTCGCACCTTGTAAAACACGGCGAAGAAATTGTACGAAAAATACACTCCGTACGCGATCCGCACCGTTGCAAACCAAGATGTACACTGTGTCTGTTTCACAAGATTTTTAAAAATACTTTTACTTAAACTAACATGCACTACTTCGGAAAAGGTTATTATGGTCAAAAAGTGTGAGTGATTTATGTGTGTTTTATGATATTGCTCCTCTTGTCTTTCAGCAGAGAGAAGAGAGGCGTTTGTATCATAAACGTTTGGCCTGAATTCTTTAACATGCTTTCATACGCGTCCAATAATTGTACACGTTCTTTATCAAATGTAAACAATCCATATTAACACTGTGGGTATTTTCTAATACATGTCTCGCTAGACCCGATTTTTCCGGTCGGTTGAATTTTATGTGCGAAAGGTGTTCTTTATACCTGGTTTCGATTATTGTTTATTGTATTCAATCTAATCTTTAAAAATACTATTCAGATTTTTTGTCACACGATGGAAAGGTAAACAAACAAAATGCTTTTCTCATTGCTCTGTGGTGAAAGACATGTGGTGTCACGGATTGTTTTTCTTACCTTTCTAATTAATCCATTGATTATTTCCGAATCGAAACCGTTGTATACCGCGATATTCTTAATGAGGTTCAATTCTCTTTCATATCTTACTTTTGTTAATGGGAAATTGATCAAACGATTAATAACGATTAATAAACGATTAATAAACGATTAATCACAGCATGCAACAGAAGATGGCTTCATTCAATTTTCTGATTAATCGTTTGATCAATTTCCCATTAACAAAAGTAAGATATGAAAGAGAATTCTCATTAAGAATATCGCGGTATACAACGGTTTCGATTCGGAAATAATCAATGGATTAATTAGAAAGGCCAACATAAGAAAAACAATCCGTGACACCACATGTCTTTCACCACAGAGAATCGAGAAAAGCATTTTGTTTGTTTACCTTTCCATCGTGTGACAAAAAATCTGAATAGGATCGGGTTTAAAGTATGTTCACGCCCTAATAATACCCTGAAAATGCTGTTAGGATTGAAGAGATTAAAAAATCGGGAATCTACCGAATTGAATGTTTAGAGTGCAATAAACAATACATCGGCCAAACCAAAAGATTAAAGAACACCTTTCGCAGAAGTGTTAATATGTGTTTACATTTGATAAAGGTGTACAATTTCGTTATGGTTTAACACGAAAGACAAAGAGGAGCAATATTACATAAATCACTCTTTTTGAATAATAACCTTTTCCGAAGTAGTGCATGTTAGTTAAGTAAAAGTAAAACAGACACAGTGTACATAATGTGTGTATATCTGCTGATGATGACAACTTGGTTGTCGAAATGCGTATACAGAATTTACAAATAGTTAATTGTGGAAAGGGGTTATATATCAACCTTATTTACACAGGTGTGTATATTTCTGAAAGTGACAACGACGCAACCCCACCACTCACCATCTGTCTAAGCATTTAAAGTATGCGTAATTTCAGATATTGGTGCTTTGTTCTAAAACTAAAAAGTGTTGTAAAATACGCACGTGCAGGGTTCATATTAAAACTTTGATCTTAAAAGTAATGTATGCATATCGTAGTATATGCATGTGTGGACCTAATATTAACACCAAGTTAGAACTAATTGGTCTCTATGAACCCACCATAAATTATGATTAATCAGTCTGTATAAACCCACTATCAGTATTGATTACTACTGTATTTCTGTTTATGAAAGGACATTTTATCATAAAGAATAACAACAAAAGAATAATATTCTTAAATAATTTATTTTTACTTATGTTTAAAATTACAATAAAACTATGAATAAAGTTATTTTTATCGTCCAATAAAATCGTTCCATCTTAAGATATTAAAACATTAGAGTTTTTAGGTACAGTTTAAAATCTTATACTAATTACATGTATGTGTAGAATGTTAATTTGCTTTGATGTTATCCTGTCTTTTTTTGTTGTTGAGAAAGTGACTTCCGGGATTCTTTTTTGTCCAATTCTTATATCCGCAAAACATTAACGTTACCACATAGTTATCTGTGTCTCGCTTTTTTATTATTATTCTTCTTCGCGCTATTGGTGAAATTTTTCTGTTTGGCCGACATATCCCGATTGGGGCTGGACCTGTCGAGACCGTTCTGATTTTGCGTTCCGTTCGTCGCGAACGTGTTGGAATTGGTGGAATGTTTACCGGCCGTCTTGACGCTCGTGTCCAGGTGGTTTACCGTGGGACCGATGATGTTGGTATCGCTGGAGTCCTCGTTCGTTTGAGATTCTGTATCGCTCTGCCTTTCATCTATGCAAATAAAAGTTTATTACACAAGCTTTCACGATATAATTTTTTTTTTATCTAATATTTAAATATACTGCAAGCAAATGAATTTATTTATATAGGTATACAGTAAAAATCGGTGAATTGGGTAATGCTAAATGTTTTTCCCAAACATGTAACAGTTGCTATTTACTTTACGAGTAATAAAATAGCTGCTTTAAAACTTTCAACGTTCTATCTTTCGATCTTTGTTAAATCTGTATCAAATACAAGGCCGAAGAAGAAGTATTTTGCTACTAAAAGACAATTAAGCGGGATAAACCGTGCATAACAATTCTCACTTTTTAAAATAGGGAGTCATTTAAAACATAGTTTATTAAAGATTATTTTACTCGTTTTAATATCGATTAATATTGAAATTGGCCCCATTAATTTTGTGAAGATAGCTGCTTCTTTTAACATAATATAGTTTCCATAGTTCTTATTTCGAGTGATTTTTATTACGTATTGCATTTCCAAACGTGTTCCGAGTATTTTTGGTTCGATTTAGACCCAAACATTTTTCAAACCAATCCCAAGTCTGCTAATTTATGGCGTACAAGTATCCCTTTACAATTTTGCTTTGTAGTATTAATGATAGTGGACATAGAATTGTTAATTTGTAACGAATTATTCTTTATTTGAGTAGCGAGTAATGTATTATACTTCGAAATTCAAAGTAGATTATGCAAGTTCATACACAAGCAAAACACCAGTCAATCAAAATAATAAATAAATATTAATTAACATTCATTTGGAAAATTTAATACTACATTAATAAATTATCTTTTAATATATTCTGCATACCAACATCTATATAATTTCTAAAGCATACGCATCTCTATATCAGCAAATAAATTCCAATAGGTCTGAGATACTAAGGTAAGAAAAACTAATTATAAACAAACACATTTAATGACTAAATTAAAAAAGAGAATGAAAGTGCTACAGAAGAAACAAAATTTACAACTATTCTAGGTACTGTGAAGGCTACATATAAGAAATTGTATCAGACATAGGCTTTGAATTCTGTAAAATAATTGAATTCTTACTTTTTTCAGGGTTCGGGTCTGCTATACCACTTACTGCCTACAATCGACAATACTTTAATAGAGTTATATTAATAATATGTGGTGATTACGCACTGCCATAGACGTTATCGATGATTTGGAAAATAATCTTTCGGCTTCCTTGAATTTCCTATTTCTTTTGTCTGCCTTTGAATTTGTAGTTTTGTTACTAGATAAATACCTGTCCCATCCTCTTATTATATTACCATATAACTGTGTGTCTTCTAAATATGAACCTTCGAAGGCGTATATCTGTCGTTCTAAATTGGCTAGGGTTTCCTAAAATTATTTTTTAAATTTAGCGCGCTTGTGGTTCTGAAAAGTTGGCATGTGTTACATCTGCAGTTTGTTGACATTGTTTATCAAACACTATATTTTTTTACTTCTCCCGTTATATCTACTTACAGCAATTTCTGCTTTCCGTTTTACTAATTCTGCAAGCTCGGCCCGTGCATCTACAGAATTATTGTTTTTCGTGGACATTTTATTATTCATACTGATGACATTTAAGGAAAACAAAAGTCACCATTTAATAAATGTTGCCAACGGTGTTGTCGGTTTGAATCTTGAACATATTTGAATTCCCCATTCCGATACAAAATAAAAACATGAATTCAACCAACTCTTTAAATTAAATTAGAAATAGAAAAGATTATAAAATTACATATTTAATTTTTAACCTAATTATATTTAATACTTCACTTTTCCGCTTAAATTTCATTTATTTCTTTCAGATAATTCTCACCACCATACAGTATTGGAAATAATTGATTCTGTCTACTTTAATATTTTACCGCCAAACATAGGTACTGCTTAAGTATCCAAAGTGAATAAAATTCATGTATTTAACAACATACGAAACTCATATTACACTGAAATTGTATGCACTTTCAAAGGCTTTAAGCTGAAATAAACGATATGCATTGGATCTAATATATGTAAATTTTGTATTTCTCTCTTACTGTTTGCAACTAAATCTGCCTGTACACTTAATGTAAAATATATGTAAATATTTACTTATAAATGCAATCCTCTTTTTCAATTACGCATTTAGATTTATCGAATATTTTGAGGCTCTTCTATGTAAAATTCTATACATAATTAAGGTATGATATGTATATATTTTATAATTAATGTGTTTTAGCTCAGGTATTGTTTTCTATTTTTTGTAACGAAAGACCATAATTTTAATAATAAAAGTACCTGCTTTCACTGAAAATTAAACAATGTAATTATTACATAAATTTTAAATGTGTCTGGTTAGAAACTTTATTTGCAAATTAGTGATGAAAATCTTGGTATAAAAGCTTAAACAATTCAGTTCTTAAAAGTGATTCTAATTTTTAAAAAATAAGGTATGTAATATATATTTTCTTTTAAATACAGAGTTAAAATAGAACTACGAAGTGGACGTATTGCATTGAGTTGCACCTAGAAAAGTAGCACTATATAATTAGTAAAATAAATTCTAGTTAATCATGATCATGCATTATATAATAATAAGAATAAACACTTTAAAATATATTTGATATTTGTTTTATATTATAGTTAAAATAGAAATACGAAATGAATGTGCTACGTAGGGATGCATTTTCTGATTGGCAAAAGAAGTTCTACTTAATTAATGATGATCATTCGTTATATAATAATAAAAGTAAACACTTTAAAATGTATTTGATATTTCTTTTTTAATATTGTAGAACGGAACTACGAAGTAAATGTATTGCATAGGGTTGCATCTGGAAAAGTGGCACTGTATAATTCGTAAATGAAATTCTAAGTAATCATGATATGCATTATGTAGTAATAAAAGTAAACATTTTAAAATATATTTGATATTTAATTCAAAAGAAATCTAGTTAATGATGATTACTCATTACGTAATAAAAAAGTCAACCCTTTGAAATGTACTTGATATTTCTTTTTTAATATTGTAAAACAGAACCACAAAGTGAATGTATTACATAGAATTGCATCTAGAAAAGTGGCACTGTAAAGAAACTTTCAATTAATTATGACCATGCTTTATATAATCGTTTAGATAATATAGGTCTTAAATGGATGATTTTATTATAGATTTGTTAAAAAAAACACTAAATATGTATAAAAAAAATATTTGCTGTACAAAAAAGAACAAAGTATTCCAAACAGTTACAAAAAAGATATTAAAGTTACATTTTTATTTCGAAAACATATACTCGTAGGCGGTCTTGATTAAAAAGAGGAAATTCTTGTTTCCCTGTAATGAGGACAGTTCATCATCATCTATAAGAATATCCATAGGTGGAAGTAGAACCTCTGGATCATCACCTAAAATAAATCAAAAATAACGATTTAAAATTTATGTAACATCTGATTAACTCAAGTAAATTAAAGCATAAGTAATCGAAAACAAGTGGACTCTTCATGTATCAAAATAAAGATTGCATAATTAATGCTAACCATAAGGCTGTCATCTTGGCTGGGGTTAATTATATTACTAGAATAATAAGCGTAATGGACAATCTTATTTTTAACCCTTTCCGCTCGTACGTCTATATGGCAGGCGACATAAGTTTTACTGTAAGACTCGTATGTCGCTATCCTACATATTATTATTGTACATCTTAGTTACTGCAATGATGTTTATTAGATTAATCACTAAGGTTGATATGACCTAGACGTACACTGATGGCGTACGGAGTGTGTTTTTCGTACAGGTATTTTTCGCCGTGGTTTACCAGGTGCGACACTTTGCGGTTAATCTGCTGATGATGACAACTTGGTTGTTGAAATGCGTATACAGAATTACAAAAGTTAATGTGGAAAGGGGTTATATATCAACCTACAGTGATTAAGTTAATCAACCACAGGCTCCATCAAATTCAACTTTATTAGATTAGTTTAGCCGATAAAATAATAAATAAAAAATGAACACACTTATAAATGCCAAACATAAATGTTGAATTATCAAATACAACACATCCCATTCTTAGATTGAGTAGCTTTGCTAGTTCATTTATCAAAAAAAATTAAAAGAAATATAAAAATTAACAAATTTTTTTATGGTTGTATATACTAACAGGGATATATATATATATATATATATATATATATATATATATATATATATTACTAGACTCATTCCATTATATATAGTCTTATATACAGAATATATATTATATATATACATTCAAAGAATACTATTTGAGTGTTATGCGTCGTTTGCGCAATGCTATTCGTAAAAAGAAGCCAGAATTATGGGCCGACAACTCTTGGTTTTTGCACCACGATAATGCACCGTCGCATACTGCATTAATTCTTCGTGAGTTTTTCGTGTGACTTCTGGCTATTCAGCAAACTCAAACGATCGCTCCGGGGAAACCGTTTTGAGTCAATTGAAGACATTAAACGTGAATCGCTACGCACATTGAAGGCTATTCCTGAAATTGACTTTAACAACTGTTTCGAGAATTGGAAGAAACGTTGGCACAAGTGAATTGGGAGCAGGGTGATTACTTTGAGAGGGACGAAATAGATTTGGAAGAATAAATTAAGAATTTAAAAATTATGAACAAAGTCTTACTATTTTTTGCCCACAGTAGTATATATATTTCTTTTACACATCTTCACAATTTCATTCTCTTTTTGTAAAGGATACCATACAATAAATATTCCAGTGTATGTGTAATTTATATCTGTATTATAATTTTAAATTTTTTGCTATATTGAAAACGCTTTTAATATTTCTGTGTCCTATGTGTTCCTTTTAATTTAGAGGTATATTATTTTTTAAATATTTTGAAAAACCAAAATTGATATACACATGCTATGTAGATTTTCATTATTCAATAGGGTGTGAGATGCCTATTAAATTTTTGTATTTTTCTAATTTTTTCTACCAAACAGATAAGTTAAATTGTAATAAGTTCACAGAAAAATATTTTCATTTCGATCGAATATAAAAAGAACTTCTGAGTTGATTGGTAGCCGTCTCAAATATAAACACGAGTGCAATGGGTTAAATTATTAACGAACCTGTATTAGTTTGCTATGATAACATAGTAAAGTGTTTCGTATGCTGTTGATATAAATGTAACACTATTTTCGCCTATTACTGTAAATCAAAATTTAGATTAACCCAATATACAAACCATTACCTAACATGACTGCCAAATCAGACAGTTTGAAGAACATCTTGTTTTGCAAAATTTCCAATGGGGAATCTACGCTACGCTCTTCCCAGATATCTTTGAGGATCGCCCTACGCCAAATTTTCAACTTCAAATTCGATCGCGATTCATCATCGTCGACGTAGTGCAATAAGTCCAACGCTTTCTTGAATTCTAGTTCAGTACTGTCTTTGTATTCGGGGCAAGTATACAGATGGATAAGGTTTTTCGGTGAAATAACAGATGGCGTTGTGGCGTCATAACCGAAAGTTTCCAGAACATAATCGGGAATATCTTCCTATACAAAAAAGAAATTTATGTTAACTATGAGACATGTACAGTACCGCGCAATATATTAGGGCCACTCGCATTTCTTAGAAATATTTAGAACTATTTAGTAAGTAAAGAGAATATATATAATATATATATATATATATATATATATATATATATATATATATGCATATATGCATATATATGCAAATATAATATCTTCTGTTGTTAAAATACCTTCTCTTATAATATTGGATATAATCCCTCACAACAACTATATATATATATATATATATATATACAGTGAGTTCATTAATGATTGAGATGGAACCTTATGCAACCAAACATACACTATTGGTAGACTTACATTCAAAATTCCCTAGACCCTAGAAATCTATAGTTTTAAAAAAATTATCCAACACACTTAATATGAAATTAAATCCAACTTACTGCTCTAACTACCAAAAATTTTCCAATACTTCTGAAAATTACTGATAATTGATAACACGTAATTACAAATCAAATAAGACAAAATGTCAAACAATTTAGTAGGGTTATAAAGAGAGATCTGTCACGATCTAGTTACAAGGATATTTCATACCAACTGTAATCTTTGTTGTTGTATACTTGGTTGCATAATCCGTCTCAATCTTTATTGAACACATTGTATATATATATATATATATATATATATATATATATATACAGGGTTGCTTTTACTTGCTTTTCATTATTTTGAATGCAGCGTTGTATGTGTAGAGTCAATATTTTATTGTAGTTATCGAAAATATGAAACATTGCAATTAATTTTAGAATTAATAAAAGAAGTATTATGCAAGAAAGCAGAACAGATCTATGGAAACAAGAAAACAAACGAAAAACAGAAAAGAACAGATTGGTGTAGTTTGGAACCGAAACCAACAATAAAACTGAAAAGATAGGCATGGAAAAAATACAAGAGAATAAAAACAGGAAAGGATAGAACGGAATACATCAAACAGAGAGGCAAAGCGAAGGTGAAAGTGAAAGAAGCAAAAAATGAATAGCTGGATGAGATGTGGAGAAATCAACAACACGAAAGCAATAATAAAGTCTTCGGGAGCACGATAAGAAAAATGAAAGGAATTGAGAAGAAAGAAATAAGGGTCGTGGAAGGTAGAACATAACAAATAAAGACCACAACAGAAATACTACAAATACGGAGAGAGCTATTTTTGAACAATGGGGAAACGGAAAGATATTACCAGTGCAAAAAAGGTAGTGTAGAGACTTAATTAAAAACTGAGAACTATTCTCATCTAGAAAAAGCAAGCCGAGAACGTGTTTCTTCTCAGGCAGTGTGGCATAGCTAATTGTAGAAAATCTATAATCGGCTTCGAGCGACTGCATTGATTGAGAAAGCAAGATGAAAAAAACAATGGATCGTGGAGATATATTAATTGCTAAAAGATCATTATAACTAATGATGCTGCGGGTTTTCAAATAAAAAGATCTGTTCCCATAATGTAGTTCATGGCACGTTTAAAGAATCGAATTTGCCCGGTAAGCGGTGGACAGGGGTTCGATTCCCCCAGATGGGATTATTTTTTCATTAATTTCTGTCTTAATTAAAATGGTTGATAAACAGTTGTTCACGTTAAGCCGTTATTTGGCTTATTTCTCATAAAAATAAAACCAAAAAGTTGAATTTTTAATTATGGTGGTCCTAATTTTATTACGCCGTACTGTATTAAGTATTAAAACTACCTTGATCAATAAGGTTAATATATAACCCCTTTCCACAATTAACTATTTGTAAATTCTGTATACGTATTTCGACAACCAAGTTGTCATCATCAAGATAAAATCAAAGTGTCGCACCTGGTAAAACACGGCGAAAAAATTGTACGAAAAATATACTCCGTACGCGATCCGCATATTCACTGTGTCTGTTTCACAAGGTTTTTTAAAAATACTTTTACTTAAACTAACATGCACTACGCCGAAAAAGGTTATTATGGTCAAAACCCCGCCGGCCCCCTGCAAACGCCTCTTTTTTCTCTACTGAAAGACAAGAGGAACAATATCATAAAACACACATAAATCACACACATTTTTGACCATAATAACCTTTTTCGGCGTAGTGCATGTTAGTTTAAGTAAAAGTATTTTTAAAAAACCTTGTGAAACAGACACAGTGCACATCTTGGTTTTCAACGATGCGGATCGCGTACGGAGTATATTTTTCGTACAATTTTTTCGCCGTGTTTTACCAGGTGCGACACTTTGATTTTATCTGCTGATGATGACAACTTGGTTGTCGAAATACGTATACAGAATTTACAAATAGTTAATTGTGGAAAGGGGTTATATATTAACCTTATTGATCAAGTCAATAAACCACAGGCTCCATCAAATTCAACTTAAAACTACCTGGTAATCGATCAGTTCTAAATTCCTATTAATTCCATCTATGTAGTCGTCCTTTTCCCGTCCATCTGGCGTAATTAATTTAGCCAACTTACTCAAACTCAACATGGTCTTCCGCCTTCTCACCGACTCGACCTCGGACCCGGCTAATTCGTTCAAAATGTCCGCGGTGGTATCGTAGTCTTGATCGAAGACAGTTTTCATCCACGCCAAGGAAGGATGGTCCACCAAGAATTTAGAAAGCGTTTGGTTGCGCTGCGTTTTGGCAACGTTCCGGCAACGATTTATCAGCTTCGCTTGCTTGTTTTCCTGCATGTACCAGTTGAAGACGAATTCCGAGAAGCCCTCGTTGCTGAAACGATCCATGTACTCGTCTAATCTCTGCTGATTATCGGTAGACTCGCAAATGATGACCAAGATCTTGAAGTCCAAGTATTTTTCTGCCAGTAAAGCTGCGTTCTCCCACTGTTTGTCCGCCACTAACGTAAAAAAAGTATAAATGAAAATGTTATTTTATGTTATATTACAAAAACGAATTTTACAGAGAAAATTTGTTAATCTGGTTGGTTAAAGTCGAATCATCCTTTTTCCCATGTATATCCATTAATAGATAATCACAATGTGACTTAAGAGTCTGATGATGACAACTTAGTCGTCGAAATCATATACGAAGTACGAACATTGATGTGGTAAGGAGTTTTTTTGCATTTTTTTGATTTGACTCCAGCTGCAAATTTGGGTTTCGTTTTCCATTCTTAACTCGCCTTTGTGTCAGTGATAATATTTTCTGTGAAATATGTATTTGTACGAATCAAGCAAGATTTTGGGTATGTGAAAATCTTATAATAAAGACTAGATTATTCGTAACTGGTTTATAGACCTTCACAGTAGTTGTTATAACCGAACATCTGAATCTAAGCCAATAATAACCAGTCCAGTTCCGTTCTTCAACAGATTTCTGCTATTTCCAACACGCATTCAACTCACAAACAAGGTATAATCGATCGTATCAGTAGAACCTTCATGTAATAAAACACTGAAACCTTTTTCAAATCCTATTCCACAGTATCGAATCTCTTTACGTTTGTAATTTTATGAGCAAGTTATAGCCTCTCTATACCCGTATCATTCTTAAAAATTGTCATAAAATATCTGAACGTATTTTATTCAGGTAATTCAGCGAAGATGGAAGTAATTTAATTTTCCCATATTTATGATACCACCAATTACCACTTGCTATGCCTAAAGCTTGCTGACTGGAATTTTTATAACTTCTGCAGTCCCATTTATAGAATCTAATCAACGACGAAATCTGGCCTACTGCAAGATTCAAACCCCCAATTGTTATTTGTGTATAGTTTTACTTAACAACGATGTATGCGAACGAGATGAAAATATTTTATGAAATTGATCAAATTGTAGTGTTATAATTAATTTCAATACATTATAGGGGCGTAGAATGTTGGATGTAAAATAAAAAACATATGCAGGTGGAACTTACACTTTTACGACTTAGAAGGTAAAACATTGGGGTTCTTTACTCAATTGTTTCTCCTTATCATTGATCTTGTTCGTGGAATTTTAGATTTCACGTATTCTTAAATAAACACTTTACTGCATCCATAATATAAAAATGAAATGGTTTTTTACAATTACACACCTCCTTTCTTTTTTACATTACTTACTACTCTGAAGTTCTCAATATTCAAACATGCCAGGTTCAATTTACCATTACTAAATACGTAACGACCGAATCTACTATTGAACAATAAAGAATACAGAAAGGCATTAATTATAGAGGTCAAAATATTCTAATTTTTTTATTTCTGAACTGCTTTGAATCGCATTTAACAAACTGTCATGATCAAAAGAGAAATGTGACGCTTTGCTTCATAGATTTTAAAAAAGCGTTCGACAGAGTACATCACAAACTATTAGGAATTTTGAGACAAATGGATATAGATAAAAAATACAGCTTATATTTAAATCAAACAACACAAATCAAGATCGGAGAAACAACAGGCACCAACGGAATATGCAAAGGAGTCTGATAGGAAGCGTCGTTTCATCTCTGCTAATCGATATTTATTCTGAAAATATTTTCTAAGCAGCTCTCGAAGATACTAAAAAATGTATCGAAAGTCAGCATTTGCTATGTTGTGGATACTGTTTTAATTGACGATAACATCAACGATCCACGCCTTATCAACATAGTGGGAAAAACAGCCTTCTCAGATATGCAAAAATGTATCGAAAGTCAACATTTGCTATGTTGTGGATACTGTTTTAATTGACGATAACATCAAGGATCCACGACTTGTCAACATAGTGGGAAAAACAGCCTTCTCAGATATTCAAAAATGTATGGCAAGTCAACATTTGCTATGTTGAGGACACTGTTTTAATTGACGATAACATCAACGATCCACGCCTTGTCAACATAGTGGGAAAAACAGCCTTCTCAGATATTCAAAAATGTATCGAAAGTCAACATTTGCTATGTTGTGGATACTGTTTTAATTGACGATAACATCAACGATCCACGTCTTGTCAACATAGTGGGAAAAACAGCCTTCTCAGATATTCAAAAATATATCGAAATTCAACATTTGCTATGTTGAGGATACTGTTTTAATTGATGATAACATCAAGGATCCATGCCTTGTCAACATAGTGGAAAAAACAGTCTTCTCCGCCATCAGCTTGTTTATTTCCTGACACTTATTGCGTTTCCCTGATAGCAAAACACTTCTTCAGCTTTTCTTTATACAGTTACAATCGGAAAACCGTATTCCAGTGCTTACTTAGAAAGTTTTGCAATTAAAGAAAACCCTGCGCATTTTAATCTATACTACAAACTGATAAATTAAGATCTTTCCACCTTACCTAATTGATTTATCAGTTGAAAGCGATCCTTTTGGTATTGCTTGTGTAACAGTTCTTCTTTCTCCGTTCCCTTAATACTCTCCATATGACATTTATGACCATCTAATATTATGTCTATCAGACACACTAATTGATCGTACAGGGTATTTAGTAAACTTAAATCAGTTGCAAACTTGACACCATAGTTAAAAGTTATCGATTGCTTAAAAACAATTCAATTTGTTAGATTTAATTGGTATTAACGAAAACGAGACTTACTTGTTGATATAGGCTACCGTACAAGCCGCTGGGGTTGTTCACTATGGTCCACGGCAAGTAATCTGGTGCCAAGTTCCGAGCATGTTCCATTGGGGCGAATTTTTCCGCGTTTACTTGTCTGTACTGGATAACTGTTTTCAAAACGTGCTACGATATTAAAATAAGGTTGAAATTACGAATATTGTACCTTTTCTAGTCGATCATAATAAATGTTATTATATATTGAAGGAGTATCATTATGTTAACTATTTAGCTAGGAAAACAAATACACTACCGCTCAAAAGTTTAATAGCACCAACCGCGCATGCAAAACATTACTGACACAATTGAGTGAGTTAGTAACATTTAGCTTAATTCACTTAGTTTAGTGTTAACAGCATAGATAGTGTACACATATTTTCAAGTCTTGTTCAAATTTGAAGATATGTTAGTATAGTTATTACCAGATGATGGAAATCCTAAAAATCTCGTTTGGAAAAGACAAAAATCAAAACAATGGTCAACGGTTTTTTTTTTTTGCAATTTTAAGGGGACTATCTAAAAGACATTCACTCAGGACGCAGGTATTGAAACTCGACGTCCTTCATTGAAGAGCTGTTTACAGGATCACGAAATCCATCAGGCAAGGGGATTTATTATTTTACAACGCAGCAGTGTTTGACAAATGGTTTTATAATCTGTTATCGAAATTTTCTGACAAAAAAAGATATGCAAGAGTGGCTACAAGCTAAGAAGATTGAATTAAGAGAAGATACAGTTGGATCTGAAATTCTGAATTGAACAAAAATTTGTAAAGAGCAGCACAATTTATATATGATTAATGAAATGGCTAAACGTAACAGTAAAATTGTATTACGATTGCCTAGGATTGTATTAGTATGGGCAAAAATAAAAAATTAAGTGGTATCGAAGAACAATAGATTTAAATTGGGAGAAGTGAAAGAACTTTTATTGCAAGCTATAGAAAATGTTCTAAATATTAATTGTACAATTTGTATTGTGTATATAATTAAAGAGGAAACAAATGAAAGTGTACACTAGATGGAATCGTAGATGATCTGACTGAACCGTTTATTATTTCTGTTGATGCTAATAGTGATAGTGAAATTTTTTCAGACAGTTCAGACTTAGAGAAGACATTTTTAATTAATTCATTTTATGTAAGTAATTAGTACCTAAAAAGACCCTTAATTTCTTTATTTATGTGTGACATTTTATTAATTTACTTGTTTGTAAATGTTGTTGATGTAAAATTTATACATTTTAGATCGACAAATCAACTACGTATTAGATTATGTACATATGTATACTAATTTGTAAATAAATTCATTGATTATTGTTATTGATTACTTTAAATATATATAATTTTTCTGTTTAACATAATTTTAAAATTGAGCATATGGCATTTCTTTATTATTAAAAGGGCATTCAGATACTATGCTATATAAAATGTTTAGGGTTTGATGGATAAAACGAAAGCTGATAATACGAACAATATAAAAAATTAATAAATAGACCAACTACGTATTAAGATTTTGTATGTGCACTATGATACACAGGCCAATCAAGAAACATATTTTAAAAACTTTTTTCAAAGTTTAACCTGTTTCTTATATATTTTGGTGTGCTGAATACAAATTTTTAATCAGTTTTTTTCTACCACGTACCAATTTTTCGCAACCCTTATCTTTTGTTGGGTATGATAGTATTAAAATATGTTAAGGGTTTGAAGGTACGTAATTTATTATCAGATTATAATTGAAAAATTTAAGATTTTATTATTATGATGGTAGCGTAAGTTTGAATATGAACAGTTTTTTACTTATTAATCTAAAATTTTGTATTTCCTCAACATCTTCACGGTAACAGTTCGAGTGTAGCTTTTCCTTTTACAAGATGCTTCTGGAGTTGCTCGTAGAAGGGTCCAACAGGAATCTTCCATCATATTGGCATTCCAACGACCTTGATACCGTTTCTTCATCTCCTTTATATCTTGGTGGAAACGCTGCCCTCGTTCCTCACTTACAGCTCCAAGATTGTTAGGTTAGTTGAGATATTGCGTTAAGAGTGAAGCTACTTTTGTTATTTAAAAAAATGGAAAAAAAGAATTTCGTGTGCTGATAAAGTACTGCTTTTTTAAGGGAAAAAATACCGTTGAAGCAAAAGCATGGCTTGATGGGGAGTTTCCGGACTCTGCGCCAGGAAAATCAACCATAATTGATTGGTATGCTAAGTTTAAACGTGGTGAAATGAGCACCGAAGACGGCGAACGCAGTGGACGACCAAAAGAGGCTGTCACCGACGAAAACATCAAAAAAGTTCGCAAAATCATTTTAAATAACCGTAAAGTAAAGTTGATCGAGATAGTTGACATCCTAAAGATATCAAAGGAACGCGTTGGACACATCGTGCATGAATATTTGGGCATGCGGAAGCTCTGTGCAAAATGGGTGCCGCGCGAGCTCACATTCGATCAAAAACAACAACGAGTTGATGATTCTGAGCTGTGTTTGAAGCTGTTAAATCGTAACAAAACCGAGTTTTTGCGTCGATGTGTGACAATGGATGAAACATGGAATCATCACTACACTCCAGAGTCCAATCGACAGTCAGCCGAGTGGACTGCACGCGATGAACCGGCTCCAAAGCGTGGAAAGACGCAACAGTCATCTGGAAAAGTTATGGCGTCAGTTTTTTGGGATGCGCATGGAATAATTTTCATAGATTATCTTAAAAAGGGCCAGTCCATCAACAGCGACTATTATACAGCATTATTGGACCGTTTGAAGAACGAAATCGCAAAAAAACGGCCCCATATGAAGAAGAAGAAAGTGCTGTTTCACCAAGACAATGCACCGTGTCACAAATCAATGAAAACAATGGCCAAATTAAGTGAATTGGGTTTCGAATTACTTCCCCATCCACCGTACTCTCCAGATGTGGCCCCCAGCGACTATTTCCTGTTTGCAGGCCTCAAGAGAATGCTCGCCGGGAAGAAATTTAGCAGGGATGAGGAGGTGATCGCCGAAACTGAGGCCTATTTCGAGGCTAAAGACAATTCGTACTACAAAAATGGTATCAAAAAGTTGGAAGAACGCTATAATCGGTGTATCGCCCTCGAAGGCAACTATGTTGAATAATAAAATCGAATTTTGCCAAAAAACTGTGTTTTACTATGGTAGACCGGGGACTTTTCAGTTCGACTGTTACTATACGCTTACAATGCATAAATAACGTAAAGTAAATGTGCGAAGAAACTTTACGTCCTGTGGTATTTTAAAGTTCATTTTCGGATTCAGCATACCAAAAAAACATAAAGGGGGGCAAATTTATAAAAAAAAGTTTTTTCAAAAGTTGGCCTGTGTTATTATTATTAATTACCTTTAATATAAAATATCACTTTTCTGTCTAATTCAATTTTAAATTTGAGCATGGCATTTCTTTATTATTAAAAAGGCAATTAACATACTCTGTTATATTAAATTTTTTGGGTTTAATGGAAGGAAAAAAGGAAAACTGATAATACCAAAAATATAAAGAAGTAATAAATGGATCACGCCGGAAAATTTAAAAAAAAATTGTTATACACAAATTTAGTGGCAAAATGATGCAGTGATTTATCTGGTGACTTTTACAGTATAAATGTGGCTTTTCCATCTATTCTTTCTAGTTTAGAAGTAAGCTATAGATAACATAAAGATAAGCTTTTATATTATTGTGGTCCCTTACTAAAATTATATCGTTACATTTTCGTAACTTCTCCGCTATTTCAGTGGGATTTTGCGCCGAGTTTGCGATATGTTCACTGTAGCTACTAATCTGTTGCAAAGCCCTTTCCACTTTGGTTACTTCTCTAAAAAACAGGTCTTGGTAGGTTAAACCGTTCTCGGGCTCTAAGTGACCAACTGTTCTCTCTATGCATTCGTCTAATATTTCATCGTTGGATATGTTCTTTAATGTGATGGCGGCCAACACTTTCTCAGAGAAATCAGCTGTAAACACGCAAATGCAGCAAATTAGTGATCCCCGACTTCATTTTGGTACTCACCTAAAACGTGAACTGTACATAAGGTATTCTCGTACTGAGTAACAGCGGATAATCTGTTCCAGAGTTGAGACTCTTTGAGGAACTTGAAAAAAAGTGATAGAGCCTTTTGTTTATCTTCGAGTTGTCTTAAGATTTGCACCGAATACGAACTTCCTATTCCTATCTCGTTGGTGTTGGACCAACGTGGATCGCTAGCTGGCACATCGTTGAGGATATCGTGGCAAATTTGAACTATGACTTTGTCCATTACTGAATCTATTCCGGGTATGAAAGTGGTTTCGGATGGAAATAATTGCTCTATAATATCCCTGCTGGAAGACTAAAAATAGGACGACACGTTACAAACAGAATTGGAGACGATTCTTGATTTGAATTAGATTATATTTTGTACAGAAAATACATATAAAAATTACAATTTGTGTAATAAGAAAAGCAGTCCAATGTTCCATAAAAGGAAAGTTAATTTAATTGCCCAGTCAATTTTAGTTCAGTTATCCATTGTGTATGACGCAGGTAACAGTTTTCGTTGAAACGAGTGGAGTGTATATAAAACGTATCAAAGTAGTGTTTTTGTGAAAGCACACCCAATTACATTCACTTAAACATTCAAAAATGTTACAAACCTGTTGATTCTGTACATGAAATATAAAAGCGGCTTTAGTTTGACCTAAAGTATCCTTAAAAGCGGACATGATTTCTTCGGGATCTAGAGTGTACAGTGATAGGTTATTCGGAGCCGTTTCGTTTGTGTTCGCCTCTAATGCACTGGCAGAGATCACCGTGCTTATGTTCAAGTCCGGGCCGCCAGTATCGTCGTTACCATGCACGCATATCAGTCCGTGATTTCTCGAAAAGAAGATGGCTAAATTGTCGCAGATTGAACCGCCTGAAAAAACAATCAGAATCAAAAATATCCAGTCTCTGTTTGCCAATTTCAACGAAACATCAACGAGCAGTTTTTCTACTATTTAACAAATGAGTTTTGAATTTAATAAAGACATTAAGAAATGATGTACGTATCAACTTAGTACAGTAATATTAATACATAATAATAATAATAAGATAGAGGACAATATAAAAGGAAAAATAGGGGAAGAACAAGCAGGATTCACAGCTGGGAAATTCTGTGTTGATCACATATACACAATCAAGCAACTGATAGAAAAAGAAACTAGCCCAAAGCAGAGAAATCCACGTAGTTTTCATTGATATAAAGAAAGCGTATGATTCAATCCCTAAAAGTCACTTTTAGAAAGCAATATCGGACACAGGAATCCATATAGCATTAAGAAAAGCAGTGAAAGAAATTTATAGAAATAATATTAACAGAATAAAAATTGGTAATAAAATAGGGGTGAAATTAGAACAATAAAAGAAATACCACAAGGGTGTTTAACTTCTCCGACACTGTTCAAAATCTACCTGGAGCAGACCTTAAAAAACTTGAAGAACAAATGTCAAGGTATGGGAGTTTCAGTAAAAAGAGACTATTTATACAGTTTGAGTTTCGCAGATAACCAAGTTATCATTGAACAGGATGAAGAAGATCTCAGCTACATGGTGAAAAAACTGAAGGAGTATGACAAAGCCGGGTTAGATATAAATTTTAACAAGACAGAATATCTAACAACTAAGACAGGAGAAATAGAAAATCTAGAAATAGAAGAAAATGTTACAATTAAACGAACTAAATAATTTAAATACCTGGGCACCATAATAACAAGAAAAGCAACGTCCGAAGAAAAATGTAATCATGACTGGGATAAGTGAAAACCAGCATCGGACAGTTAAACTCAATATTGTAGGACAAGCATATTACGAAAACAAACAAAGTTAGAACGTATAAAACAATCATTGAAAGTATCATGACATATGGAGCAGAAAGATGGACAGTTAACAAGAAATATTAATCAAAAATAATGAAATGTTAGAGGTGTTAGAAACAAGAATGGAAATAACAAATGACGCAGTACACACCGTAGAAGCGGAAAGGCTGAAATGGTATTTTCATGTGAGAAGAAGTGAAGACAGAAGGTGGATTAAGATCAAGAAGTGGAGGCCAACGGGAAGAAGGAAAACCTAGGCTCTTATGATGGGATGACGTCGACGAGGCCATGTAAAATAGAGGGTTGCAGGATGGAGATTGAGAAAATCAATATATATATATATATATATATATATATATATATATATATGTATATATATATATATATATATATATATATATATATATATATATATATATATATATATATATGTATATATATGAAAATATATTAATACATAATCAAAGCAACATACCAAGGAGTAAATCGTGCGGACTATCAAAATCCAGCACGTCTGGATCTTCTTGGGGTTTAATCACAGTGATACTTCTTTGATTGTAAATATACGCGGTATTACCCGAAAGCAAAAAACGATAAGAAAGACACTCCGACGGATCATCGTCTCTGTACAAGCCAGTGATTTGTAACAAGAGAAAATCTTGAAAACTAGTAGGCGGTAAGTTCGTATTCGTTTGAATACATATCATGGCGTAATGTACTTGAGAAGATACGTGCATGTTGACCGCTGCCGCTAATAAAATGATGTTGTCTTTGTCTGACTGAATATCCAAAAGCCATGTGTCCAAATCTGATTGATCGCCGGCGCAATTCTCAAAAACCGTCGCCAAAAATCCATCCGACACTAGCCTGTTCAACTCCGCCATAAATACTAACTGCTCCTGCCCGTTAACGGACAATTTCCATTTCTGCAAGGAATGTCCGGCCAAAACGTATATGTACCATGAAGATTCGTCAATTGGGACATTTAATACCCTTACCGACCTCTGAAATTTATATTTCTATTATTACAATTGAAATAAAGTTTAAACGATTTAACAATAATTTAGAATAAAATACACGTTTACACCTACGGTTTCTATGGATTGCTCAGAGGATATAGAACCAAATATTAAAGATGACATTTTCTTACTTAAACCACCTAACCATCCCGAAGGTGTTTTCAGTGATCGACAATTTAGAGTGTGTCTTCCACCAACATATTGCGGTTGGATTAAAACAACTGTACATGTAGTTGTTGCCAAAATATATCCGAATCCATCTATATTTGTTAGACTATCACATTCTTGCCCTTGCAAATCTACAGTTTGTTCTATAGATACGCTTTCGTAATTGACTGCAGGCCAATATCGCACTATGCCTTCTGGAGAAACTGCAATACATGATGGAAAATGCACGCCTGGAGGATTATACACTGAGACTAATTCAGCTCTATGAGCTAAATCACTATGCGGTAACTGTAATTCGAAGCACTGTCCACTAATTGCATTTTTTTTATGGGAAGTAATTTGCAACGAATTCTGACAATACTGCCATACCAATAAACGTCTCCCACAGACTAACCAGGCATATCCGCAATTTGAAATTTTAGCTGTGACAACAGTGTTTCCTAAAATAAAAAGTAGTGAGTCTTATTTCAAAAAATCAGAGTAACATATACTTTCTGAAAATGTAAGCCCTTCAGTTATTAAAACAGGTAATGGTTGACCAAATCTTTCAATATAATTATGTTGAGATTTTATAATTGTTTGGTTCAGTGATTGTACGGATCTTCCGGAGACATTCAATTTTCTAAAAAATGTATACAATTAAAAACATACTATTTTTAATTAAAAAAAACTGCCTACAAGGATCTTCTAACGCTAGGAGAAGCTATAAGACGATTAGATATATGCTGGCGAGATCTCGGAGAGAATGGGACTTTTTCAGACGAAAGTGATATATTCATTTTTGTGAAAATTATGTTTAATTTTTGAATTCAAAAGTTTCAGTTTGAAAAATTAACCTCTAATTTCACAACTTAGTGTATAATATGAAACCTTGGTGAAGTTCAAATCCCTATTAAAAACACAATAGAAACATGGGAATATATTCACCTTACACATAGGCAACCATTAAAAGGAAGCTGTAAATTTGAGGCGCCCTTTTCAATTCTCTAGTTTGAAAATATGTTCAACAATACTTGAAACGATGCTTATTCTCATAATTTTATAATATTTTTATTAAAGTTTGTGATTTTTTTTCTTCACTTATCTTACTTTTTCTTTTAAAACGTAAATAATACATGTAGGTCGATTGCTGAAGTAATAATATCAAAGTGAAGATGAAACTTTTTATATTAAAATCCATAAATTTTTAAAAATCTGCTGCTTAAGAAAAAAGATATTTTTGAAAGTATCTTAAAATTTTGGTCGAAATCTTCTAGGAAGCTGCCTTTGTAAATTTCAGGAATTTTTCTTAAATTTTTAAGAAATTTGTTTCTTAAACTTCTTAGAAGTTAGTTCTTTTGGTTTAAAATTCTGCAATTTTATAAAATTTTTAGAATTTTCAAAAAAAAATTTGTTGAGTTGTTCAGGATATTATTGGATATATAAATTGATTCTATTTCTTATCTTCTATCAACATCTGTAAATTGTGCAATTATTATTTTATTTCAAAACAGTTCTATTGAATCTGCAAATTCAGCTTTCGCTGATACTAATAATTAAGGCCACGTAGTTAAAATTTATATCTTGCCATTTTGGTTGTAAAATAAATATTGATGGTTTTCTTTTAATGTATGTAATTAAATTACATATAAATAAGTACATCTAAAAATTTTTGTACCTTAGTGTTTATAAATTTATATAAACATCACAGAGAAAGAGGTTGAATATATCAAAACATTTGGAAATTATAAGAAATTAAAAGCTGTTTTAATGTTTTAGCCTTTCAGCATTTTCACATTATCCTTTTGTATTTACAGAAATATACATACAAATAATAATCATAATTTTGACATTCTTTTTAGTTATTGTATTATACCTGTATTTCACAATTTCTGAAGGTATAGCATTATATTGGTATTGAAATATTTGAAAATGTGATAAATCTTCATGTAATATAGCTGCTTTTAAACATGTTAATACTTACCTTTTGTCAATTGTTTTGAAACTTTTTTATTCACAGTTTAAACTTGTTAATAGCTGTTTTAGTTTGAATATATTAATATATGGCACAGCTTTACTGTGTTGTACCAAAAACACTAAATTCTGGAAGTGCACAAACACTACAATAATAAAAAGAATATGACTGGTGAACAATATTTTTATTAGAAACAAATTTGATTTCGTGTATCAGAATTTTTGAAAAATTGATTATAAAATAATTTATTATTACTTGTATGTTTATAAAATTCCTACGTAGTTACATATTATGGATCGTAAAAGTATTTATTATATTTTTTCCATCCAAATCTCCTCTTTGGATCTTTTTTACTATTCAATGGATTTAAATTAGGCACAAGCCCTAAAATAAATAAAATTTTATATCATAGAAGAATTCAAGGAAAGATTATATAAAGTACCTGCTTTTTGTGCCATCGTAACTAAAGTTGACATTCTTCTTTGCTGTTTTCTGCACAATTTAGTAATTCTACGTGGCAACATGCATCCATCTGACCTAACGAATTGGCTTAATATCAATACGTCTGTATGTTTAACATCCAAGTTTAATTGACACAGTGCACAAGAATCATCACAAGATTTTTCTATTAAATATGGTATCCTAGATGAATTTAAATATTCACCACTTATAACGATATTGTTACCCTCTTTACTTTCCTTAACTGAAATTATTCTTGTTAGGTTGAAATTGCAAATCAAATTAAGTGAGTAGCAAACATACTTTCCTTAAGATTCAATGAAGGGGTAACTGATATACTTCTAATGATTGAAGATTTGTATACTTTACTAAAGGTTTTATTGGAGAATAACCTCAACAGCGACATTGTCTTTGGGAAATTTACCTTTAAGTACTTAAACTTCAGTTGTAAAGAATAAATGCTTATTAATTTTATTATGTACTCATTTATAACAAAATGCTTTCGTATTTTTTTAATAATCTTTAAATTTGTGGGATCAGAGCAATTGCAACTTGTCTATTTTCTAGGTTATGTTGTATTGCCGTAGGCTAATTTTATAAATTAATTTTTTTAATAAAAATATAAATTAATACATCCTCAGTATGACTTCAATTTTAAAATAATTTATTAAAAAAATTTTTAACAACAATGTATAAATTAATACAATTTAAAAAAATTTATTCATATTCAATTTCTTCTTCTTTCTCCAACTCTTTATCCCAATCTTTTAATTTAGCACCAACCATAAAGTCATCTCGCAATACATTCCATGATTTTCTTGCTTTTGTGTTATCTTTATTGGAAACATTTCCGTTTGCAGTTACAATTTCAGACTGTTCACTCATTAATTTATTTAAAAATGCTACTTTATTCACACTCTTTAAAACTCTATTTCGTTTAATCTCCATTGATCCAGCTTCTTGTAATTTCTTATTTGTATCAATTTGTTGTGACCTAATAGCGTTAAATAACTGAACTACTCCTTTTGTTGCTATTTTAGACAAAGTTCTTTCTCTGTCTTTTTTTTTAATATCCGGTTTTTTACGAAGAATAGGTAAGTCTTTTTTCTGGAAAAAAAGATTGTAAATAAAAATTATGTTAAGCATGTAATGAAAAAATATTTTTCTCACTTTTCTGCGTTCGTATAATTTGTTACTCTGTTCTTCTTCTTCTTTAGTTTCTTCTAGTTTTACATCTCGTTTAATTTCTCCACTAGTAGTTTGTATTTCAAAGTCTAACTGATCTGTTTTTTTAATGGTAGCACTTCCAAGTTTTTTCCCTTTTGATAAAATCAATGTCTTCTTTCCTTTTGGTTTATTACTTTTTAAAATTTTTGCTATTGAATCTGCCCATCCAGCGTTTTCATTAATATCACCATCATTTATTTCATTCTCTGATTCTGAACTCTCACTATCCATAACTTCATCTGTAAATAAACATTTTTAGAATTTGTTATTATAAATATAAATAATAATTGTCGTTTTATTTTGTGTGAAATGAAAGGAAAATATGTGAATAAAAAAATTGAATGTCTCATATCAACATGATGCTATTAAATTTGTTTAAATTGTTGAAATTTAAGCCAATGTATAGATTTACCTTCTTTATTATTCATTTTATTACCTACTGTATATATTGTCATAATATTTTAAAATTCTTGTGGATGTTTGAATTACTTTTGTACCTTATAAATATTACTTATATTCTATATTGTTCCAGCTAAGGTTAGTTGAGGTTAAAAGATAAAAGTTTTGGGTATGGTGTAGAAGTTATAAGTAATAGTTGTTCCAGAGACATCTATTAAATTTTAAGGATACAATTTTATATCTGATGACAATATTTTCCTAAATATATTTTAAATTACATATATATATCTTGAATTTTTTGAATTTGTATTACAGAAAGCAAATTATACACAGTTTGTGATTGATTACTTTTATAAAATATTTAGAATTTAAGCTTTACGTTATAATAAAAAAAGTCTTTTCAATATATCTAAATGTTATTTCCTGAACATGACTCTGAAGCTTGTGTTGATTTATATAGCAATTTATAACTATTTTTAATCTAAATCTAATCCAATGAATCCATTCCAATCTTCTTTGAACCTAATTTAACCTTAAATACATATATAAAAACATTTCATAAAAGTAGGTATACTAAAATGAATTTCTTAACTAATGTAGGTAAAAACTGTCTGAAACTTGTAGACGAGAGGTTAATTATTTTACCGTAAGTTTAATTCGGTTTATTTGTTGAAATATACTTTGAAAGTTAATTTCTTATAGGCTATGTTCTTCATTTGTACAAATTCGAGAAAGACATATGTTAAATCGACCACCAAAACTGCGAAATCCAACCTGGTTAACTAAGAAAAATCGTGTGGTATGTATGTGTGCAGAAAAGTATCAATAAATATAAAACAAAAACGTTTTAGGTTCACGATGAATTTGTTACAAAAGAAAATTTGGAATTTGTTCAAGAAGTTGTGCGAGATAAGAAAAATGATTTTGAAAAAAAGAGTTTAGATAAAGAAATCTCTACAAACCTTATAGAATGGCGTCCTGACCTAAGAAGAACAGGAGTTATAGCTCGAAAAATAGGAGTATATCCGCTATGGCTTAAAACAGGGGAAAAAATTATGACTACACTTTTACAAGTAATTTAATTTGTATATATAGAATGTATTTGTTAATTTTCATAATATTAGGTCTTAGATAATCATGTGATTAAATATTATACACCAGAAGATTATAATCCTGAAAGAAAGCGTGTAGGCAGAATAACTACTAAAAGAGGCTGTTTATTATTAGGCGCCGAAAGTGCAGACCCATCACTGTTTACAAAAGATTATTGTGGAATTTTTAAAGATTCTGGAGTGATTCCAAAAAAGCATCTTGCTAGGTTTTTCGTGAGTGCCGATGCCGCATTACCACCCGGAACTCCAATATCAGTTATGCACTTTAAAGTAGGAAATGCAGTCGATGTAAGAGGCAAAACGTAAGCGCACAAATTAAATTTAATATTTCCCTTAAAAGAAATGAAAAATTGAATATTTCTTTGCAGAATTGACAGAGGTTTTCAAGGTGTTATGACAAGACATGGATTCAGTGGTATGCCAGCGTCACATGGAGTTACAAAAACTCATCGTCGTGGAGGTAATATTGCAGGAGGGGGAGAAAAGGGTCGTGTTTGGCCTGGTACCAAAATGCCAGGTCATATGGGGAACCGATACCAAGTAGTAAGGGGGGTGAAAATTTGGAGAATTAATACAAAGTATAACGTGATGTGGGTATCTGGACAGGGTATTCCAGGTGAAACAAACTCAATCGTAACAGTATTTGACACATTGCTACCCCTTAGAAGACCCACAGAAGTATTGCCTTTCCCAACATATTTATTAAAGAATGATGATGATTATCCAGAAGACATATATGATAAGGATGTGCATATTTTCAGTGATTCATCAATTATTTTCAAAGATACATAAGTAATTATTTAGTGTATGTAATTGTATAAATAAAGTATATAAAATTATTTTTAATTTGTGAATAATAAGTCTATTCCCAGTTTGTATATGTGATTGAAATAACATTCATGATCTTATGTGACAGAAAAAATTACGTGTTTGGTTATATAACTATTCAGTGGTAAATAAGAAATAATGGGAAAAATCATACTAAATATAATATAGAATATATATATATATATATATACACGTAGTTGTAGCGAGTTTATCAGAATTTTTTTTGTATTTACTGACTCAATTTTAAAAAATACGAGTGTGACATCTATAATAGAATAGTGCAGACGCATGAGATTAAACAAGATAGGTAAATTCAAGTACAGTCCATAAGGTAGTTGTTCTTTTTATCATAAATGTCAAAAAAATTGTCAATTTAGAATCAAAATAAAATTATATAAGAAATATCCATCGAAGTAAATAATATTATACTCCTTTTACCCTTCTAAACACAAGAGTGTTTTTTCCAGCAATGGGTGGTCATGGACACGGTCATCATGAACCCTATACGATACCTGACTATAAAATTTACAAAGTGGAAGATGTTCCTAAATTGATGACAACTAAACGAGCACTTGCTGCTCAGGGACTCAGTGATCCTTGGCTTAGGAACGAAGTGTGGCGTTACAATGCTAAAGAGTTTGGTACAGACAGCACCAGAATAAAGCTTACCTTTTTAAGAGGTTTTAAAGTTGGATTCGCTGCATTTGTGGCAACAATAGTTGGCACTGCCCTTTATGATAAAATGTTTCCATCAGAACATCATGGTCATAGTGAACATTAACAAATTCTTATGTAGTATGTATATAATTAATAAATTGGTTAATATTTTGTTTGTCGATTTATTGAATACTGATTTTTAAAAATGCCGAGAATGCAAGAAACACTTATTTTGAAATTCATTAACTTATTTTAAGGCATCCTTACATTTCTATAGTAAGAAATGAAAATGTGTTTATATTAGAACATCTATATCAAACATATTGGATTTTGGGATATATGTGAATTCATTTGGGACTATTAAAGCGGTTTCCCAAAATTTATATATCTAGTTTTTATAAAAGATTTGTTTGTGTTTTCGGGTCAAGCTAATAGAAATATTTAGTTACTAGAAATGTAGTTTGAATTGATTATCTGAAGTTTCCTATATCATGAGCCCATAAATATCGTTTAATTGTTTGTATTAATTCTCTTCATTTTATAAATGTTGATTGTTTCTGTTTACATAAGTTTCCAATTTAGATATTTTTTCACCAAGTGAATCTTAAGTCTTTCTTACTGTTGATATGAATTGGATAAATTTATTAGGATCACTTAACTAATTACGAATTAATATACATTACTTACTACAATGTGATATAGGATTAGTCATAGGTGAGATATTATAATTTCAATTAAACTTTATTTTAAACATTTTTGAAATGTTTGAACGTTTTCCAAAAAGTTGCAAACAATACTGCCAGCTCTTCAGGTAAAAAAATCACGTATAAACGATAGAGACGGTATGATAAAGTGGTTACATATGACGGAAATAGACATATTAATTTGGCTTGTAGTAAAATCAGTGTTTGTGGGTTTCCCACTCGCGGGAGTAGAGTAGCCAATAGGTAATTGATTAAACTGTCACATTGTTGCTTGTCAAATTAGTATTTTACATAGATTTTGATAAGAGATGATATGGCAAGTTTAGGAACATTTATGCAACATGGATGTTATACATAAATTGCAGAGAAATCCCAAAGATATTTACCAAGAAGCTTCGCGATTGTTAATTAAAATAGCCGATAATATTTTGAATAATCCTTCAAATCAAAAAGTGAGAACTTTACAAAAATCCAATAAAACAATAGCTGATAAAATTCTAAACGTATTTGGTGGAACAGAATGTCTCATTTTAATGGGATTTGAAGAAGTACGTATGTACGTTCATTTTCTATGTTTTGAATGTAATTTTCACAAGTTTAACAGAGAAATGCATGTCTAACATTACCTCTTGATGCTTCGTTGGAAAAATTAAAAGAAGTCAAAGATGATATACTTAAATATCAGAAGTTATACGTGGAAAACAACGGCGCCTTTCCAAAAAATAATGTAGGTTTGTATTATAGCTAATTTTTGTTATTAATTAAATTTCAATTGAAAGGCAAGGACTGTTGTAGAAGATGAAGAACCAGAAGAACTTATTAAAAAGGTTGAATTACCTCCATTTAAAAATGTAAGTGTAAAATTTAAGGGAATATATTGATGTATTTGTGAGCATTTTTTTTAGAGTTATGTAAATAAATTTTTGAATAACATTGCATACTATTTTCATCTAGCTCAGATACACGATAATAAAGATTTACATGAAAGGGCAAAGAAACTTATACCAATAAGACAGTTGGAAATAAATTCTCAGGAAAACTTAAGGGCACTTCAGAAAGAATTAAAAAAAGGTAAATTATATTGTATGAATCTTCATTAAATAAAAATTTAATAAACGTTATGTTTGACAATATAGGTGAAATTGATGATCTTGATATAACAATACAGGATATGCTTATTTTGGAATTATTGAATTGGTTTAAAAATGATTTTTTTTCTTGGGTTGACAGTCCTTCTTGTGAAAATTGTCATGAATCAACAAAATTTTCTCATATGAGCACGGACCCTCAAATGTTAAAATATACAAATAGGGTTGAGGTAAGGAGAAATATTTTATTTTTAGATTTTGAATATATACTTCGAAAATATTAATAAATATTTAGTGAATGATTTTGTGGTGGTGTATTTTGCAATTATTTTCTTGAGTCCGAACTGATAAATAGATATCAGCTGGTTAGCAAGTATACAAGTTTTAATTTTACCTGAAATTAACTTTTGAACTATTTTAGATGACTAGTTTTTGAGGAAGAAATATATTTTTTTCATTTATTCTAAAAATATTTTAAAATTTTAGATGTATGTTTGCCAATCGTGTAATGCTTCGACACCTTTTCCAAGATATAATGACCTAAATATTCTTATGGCTACAAGAAAAGGCAGATGTGGTGAATGGGCGAACTGTTTCACGTTATTTTGTCGGGCGATGGGCTGGGACGCTCGACAAGTTTTTGATCAGACAGATCATACATGGACAGAGGTAATTTTCTTTACATTCTTTCTGTTAAAGAACTATGTTTTCACTAATTTCTGTTTAATTAAAGGGATGTTATAAGTAGGCAATTTCGAGTTTTCATTAATTTACATCGTGAAATGCATGTAATTGTGTACACCACGTGTACTGGAAAGTCATTGCCGGTTTTTCTAACAGATGTCGCTTAATTTAAGTATGCAATGATGTTTCGACACATATGTTATTTTATTCTACTGACATCAAGCTTCAAAGCCATACATGTTATATTTTGCGAAAATAACACTCATAGATTTGTACCATCCAAAAGATGGAAAAATGGGTGCCACATCAATTAAATGACAGGCAAATGGAAAAATCGTCTGTGAAATGCTGTTCCAAAGGCATGATCGGAAGTCATTTCTGTATCGAATAATGACGGATCATGAAAAATGGATTTATTTCGAAAACCTTAAGTGTAAAAACTCATAGTTATCACCTGACGAAGCTGGCCCATCAACTTCAAGGTCAAATCGTTTTGGTCGCAAGACATGCTCTGTGTTTGGTGGGACCAGAGTGGCGTGGTATATTACGAACTGTTGAAACCCGGTGAAACAGTTAATACTGATTGCTACTGACAACAAATTATCAGTTTGAACCATGTATTGACAGAAAAACGTCCAGAATGGGTTCAAAGACACGGTAAAGTGAAAGCATTTAGGTGGGATATAATATCGCACCCACCGTACTCTCCAGACCTTGCGCCCTCCGACTGTCACCTTTTCGCATCAATGGGACACGCGCCGGCAGAGCAGCACTTCGCCAATTTTGAAGAAGTTGGAAAATGACTCGATGAATGTTTTTGCTCAAAGGACAAAGTTTTTTTTGGATGGCATCCATAAATTACCTGAAACATGGGCAAGATGTATAGAATCAAATGGCCAATACTTTGAATAAATACATTTTTCCATTTTCTTGAAAATTATGGTAACCGATAATGACTTTCCTGTACACCTGGTATATCCGCGTGTACTATTGCATTCTTACGGTCGATGGGAGCTTTATATTCCCTTCTGAATGCATATTTTTTTCATTTATGTCTACCTTAATTAAAGGATGTAATAAATAGGAAATTTTAAGCTTTCAACTATGTTTCAATTTGATCAAAAAATGGCAAAATACAATTCAGATTAACACAGCGATTCAATTTCACAATAAAAACTCTTTGTTATTGTTGAAGGTGTATTCAATTGGCGAGAAGCGATGGTTGCACTGTGATCCTTGTGAAAATGTGTGCGATACACCCTTAATGTACGAAGCTGGATGGAATAAAAAAGTTTCTTACGTGATTGCATACTCAGGGGAAGAGGTGCAAGATGTAACATGGCGGTACACAAGTAACCATAAACAAGCATTATCGAGACGAACTTTATGTACAGAGGATGAGTTAATTAAAGTTCTCATAGATTTGAGAACTGAGAGGCAAAAGAATTTGGGTGAATCCAGGAGGCTATATTTGACCAAGCGATTATTGGGGGAGTTGTGGGAACTGATGGTCGAGAAGTAAGTTTTATTAACTAAAAACGTGCTGTGAAATACTGATCAATTTGATAACTCTTAGTTACAAAAAGCGTGCAGCCGAAATAAAGCCAATTTTTTCTTTTTACTTCCTTTTAGGAAGCCTACTGATAAGGATAAAAAAGGGAGAAATTCGGGGTCTTTATCATGGAGGTTAGCTAGAGGTGAACAGCAGTTAAGTGGTGATTTTAGCCCACATATCTGGAAATTTTCATCGGAGAACGTTCAAGAAAACTCGATTACCTTTAAGTATAGTACAGCTCAGAATCAGTATGAATTATGTACCAGCAAAACATGTTCACAATTAAAAGAATGGCATAAAGGTGTCTCTGAAGTAAATGGGATATTTAGGAAAGAAGAAAAAGATTGGAAGATGGTGTATCTTGCTAGGACAGGTATTGTGAATCAAATAGGAGTTGTATTTACAGAATGTTATTACTTTATTATTTTTAACAAATTTATATATTCATGTTTCGTGTAAAATTACGATCAAACCACTTACCAAATCTTAAAATATAATTGGTAAAATATTTGTTTACATCTCTTTTCATTTAGGAAACATGTTAAAATAATTCCATTCTTTTTACAGAGGGCACTGATTCAGGTAAAATACAGTGGTCGTTTGAAGTAGATCAAGTTGGAAAAGTTTTCGACAAAATCGACATAAATTTCGAATACGCGCTCTACGAAAACGGAAAAGTTGAAGTATCCGTGTTTGGGGATTCCCAAGAGATTAGTTTCCAAACAAGTAGGAGGCTTAAGTAATGAAAAAATCATATTGTAAATATGTTTTCTAATTTCAGACCAAAAAACTTTAACAACTGAACAATTATCGGGCTCGAAAAGAGTAAACATTGTGGCAATTTTGAGCGGTGGTAAGGGGGATGTCGCCTGGCAGCATGCTCAATTATTCAGGCAATCCATGGACGATAAGCAAAGCTGTTTCAGTGTTACTTTTACTTTTAAAGATGTATAGTTGAATTATTCAGTTATTTTTTAGGATAATTTTAACTAAAAATATTATAATTTTAATGACCTTACACAATATTAAAATTAAGAACTATTAAACTAAATTTCCTTTATTTGCCTCGATTATTTTTTGATCGTTTGGAAAGTTTTATTAGATCACTTTGTATATATTGAATAAGCAGATAGTATTAAAGGTTAAACATAGAAATTAAAAAGGAAAGTCGTGAAAAATATCTAAATAACTATTTGAGTTTGTGTATTTATTTTTTCCACTTCCTAAAATTTAAGATATTTTGTGATTTTTGTACAAAAATGTATTGTAGAAGCAGTTTTAAAAATATAATAAATATAAATACAACAATGAGTGTTTATTTTCTTTCAAACCTACCTTTGTCTATATATGTACATAGCGTAAGTTCAGAGAAAAACTATTCAGTGAGCTATGATTTCTCTGAGATGCCAGATGGTATATTGTATCTTTATTCACGTTATTCTGTGAAATGTCAGTTGCATTTAATTTATTAAATTAAGAAGAGTATCAAGTTAAAACTTAAAAATTCCATGCCAAATTGTTAAGTTTTTTAAAACTAAGTTTGATTCATCTTCTCTATTTGTTTTTAAATATAATCTGCTTCATGTATTTTCTTAATTACTCTATGAACGATTTAATAAAATCAGAATTTTTGTTCGTTTGCTAAAAATAAGAAGTTAATTTGATAAAGATTAGGGAAAACCTGTTACCGATATGTTTTATATATTCGAAATTATGCAAGGATATATTGAAGTATTTATGGGCATTACAAAACAGTTTCCATCTCCTTTTTAATTCAATTTATGTTTCTTTATAAATTACAATTACAATAAATAGACCTGAAAAAGCAAGAAAAAGGCTTATAGCACTATTTGATACATGCAAATAGATATTGACAACGTGAATTTTTTAATTTTTTCAGTTTTTTATTCGCTGTATATTATTAAGAAGCTGTACACTGAATTAAAAATTTTAAGAAAGAAAAAGCAGACTGCTTGCGCCATCTATATTATATATATCATAATATACTGCTGAAATGCATCAAATACATGAAACAGACACCTGTAATGTGTTTTCTAACAAGGATGAAAAGGTTTATAGTCCTATTTTATACGTGCAAATACATTTTCTACTTCAGCATTGTGAACTGATTTAATTTTTTCAGTACCTTACACGCTGAATATTATATATATATATATATATATATATAAAATACGCGAAAAAAGAAGACTATGTTGTAAATATTACAATATACCGTTTATATCTTCTAAAACAGGTACCTGTAATACTTTCTAATAAAACTAGGAAGAAAAAAACTTATAGCATTATTTTATACATGCAAATACTTATTTACATCAGCACTGTGAACATTTTTACCTTTTCAGTTTTTATTCGATATATATTATTAAAATACATATAAATTTGATTAAAAATATCTAAAAATCTTATTAAAAGAAAAAGAATACTGCTTGTGCCATCTATGTTGTAAAATATGACAATGTATTATTGAATTCCATCAAATATATAAGAAAGATATTTTTAATATGCTTTCTTATAAATAAATAGAATTACTTTAAAAAAATAATCAGATCTAAAGAATATATTACAAAATTTAATGAAGAGAAATAAACACCAGAGATGTTAGAAGTAAGAGGGTTAAAATAGAGAATCAATTTTTATTTAAGTAATATTAGTTCTTTAAACTTTAAACGAATCGATATTTAGGAGTTTAGCATTCGTAATGTAAAGGATAATTTGAATGTTTTAGTACTGTTTTAGTACTAGTATTTCAATGAAGTTATTCAAGACGGACTTTTATAACAGGAAATTCATTTTTACAACAGCTTGCTAAAAACTAAGAAATATAAGAATCATATTGGAGAGAGGCGTTGGACTCACTGTTTATTGATTATTCAAATGCCGTCTAGAAATACAAGAACATGAAGCCAAATGCCCTTATAATTCTTTTTCTGAATTGGTATTTTTAATTAAATATGTTATGTCATTTATATTTTTAATAAAAATTAGAACCCCTCCTTATAATGAAAAATGTATTAAAAAATGCAATTTATGGCATATTATAATTCTTTTTTTAAATTTATTGTTTGGAAAAGGTTGAAGATACGAGATGTGACAGTTTAGTTTTCAGAATGGTTCGGTAATAGTATCGAAATTACGTATTTCAATGTGTTTAAGGCATACATAAACGTGTAGCTAATAACGGGTGTTTTTTTTAGAGGTATAGAACTTTAAGTTGGCAACACTTTTTTAACTGGCGGCCATTTTGTCAGCTGTTAAGTGATTTATATTTAGTTTGGTTTGTCATTTCAACATGAATAGACTGACGCCTGAACAACGCTTGCAAATTGTGCAAATTTATTTTGAAAATCATGGTTCTGTTCGAAATACGTATCGCGCACTACGTCAATATTACGGTCAACATAATCGTCCATCAGAGCAATTAATTCGATTAACTATGGAACGTTTTCGCACCACGTATACTCTAAATAATAACACGCATCCAGAGAGACGTCGTACAGTGCGTACAGAAGAAGTCATTGCTGCTGTAGAGCGTAGCGTAGAGGAAGAGCCGAATCAGTCTATCCGCCATCGTGCACAGGAATTGGATATGTGTCCATCCACTTTATGGAAGATTTTGCGGAAAGATCTAGGTTTGCGTGCTCACAAAATCCAACTCGTGCAAGAATTGAAGCCACACGATTACCTAGCAAGGCGTAGATTCGGTGAATGGGCCCAAAACAAAATTGCCGTTGATCCCGATTTTCATAATCGAATTTTGTTTAGCGATGAAGCTCACTTTTGGTTGAATGGATACGTCAATAAATAAAACTGCCGTATTTGGAGTGATGATAATCCTCAAGTGTATGTTGAGACACCGTTATATCCAGAAAAACTGACTGTTTGGTGTGCTTTATGGGCTGGTGGAATAATTGGTGCGTACTTCTTTAAAAACGAAGCTGGCCAGAACGTTACAGTCAATGGTGACCGCTATAGAGCCATGATTACTGACTTTTTCGTTCTTCAATTGAACAATCATGATGTGCAGGAGTTGTGGTTTCAACAAGACGGCGCAACATGTCACGCAGCTCGTGCTACAATTGATTTATTGAAGGAAACGTTTGGTAACCGCATAGTTTCACGTTTCGGACCCGTGAATTGGCCTCCAAGATCGTGCGATTTAACGCCGCTTGACTATTTTTTGTGGGGATATGTGAAGTCGCTAGTCTACGCCGATAAGCCCGAAACGATTGACCACTTGGAGGACAACATTCGCCGCGTTATTGCCGATATACGGCCACAAATGTTGGAAAAAGTCATCGAAAATTGGCCCTCCAGATTAGACTACGTCCGAGCCAGCCGTGGCGGTCATATGCCAGAAGTCATATTTAAATTATAATGCCAGAAGATTATCTTTCGAATAAAGTAAATTTCATGTCAATTTAAAAAAATCATATTTGTTTTATTCCATTTCAAAGTTCTATACCTCTAAAAAAAACACCCGTTAGAACTAATTGATATTGGAAAGTAATATGTATCTGGGCTTTTGAAATCTGTAGTAATCTGTTGAAATTATTGTAATTTTGTGTAAAAATAGGTAAATGCGCCGCCGAAACGGTTACAACCGTTGCAAGAAGTGTTCGATTACCTAATTATATCATCCTGCCATTCACCTGACTTAACTCCCTGTGATTTCCGGATATTTCCATAATTATATCTTTATTTGTTTGTTATAGATGGACACAAATTTACAGAACGTTTAATTTTACTTTAATGGCTATCCAATGGAATAAAGGGTGACTTTTTCATGGGTATTGTTACTAGTTATAAATGAGTAACTTATTTTAATCTAATGTTCTTAAAACCAATTATTTATCTAAGATGTCTCCACTGGTGTCCCTTAGTTCCTAAAGTTAATCACGAGCTTGATTTGTTAGCACACAAACGGTTTGATGCTTTTGAGCTGCGTTTATAGGTCAGTGTTGTCCAGTAACTGTAGCACCTCGGTGTTGATGAGGGAATGGAATCTTACTTCATACTTTTTCGCAAGCCTCTTAATCTCTTTTCTGACTATTGGAATGTTTAGGTCTCTGTAGATCAGGGTTATCCAAATTTTTTAGCCTAAGGACTACACCGACTCCTCCACTAAGTCCCAAGGGCCAACACCTAGCTAATTCTTTATGCCAATATACTGTAGATTTGATTTACGCGTAGTATAGATATTTTTAAACGAGTTGAAAATGCTGTTCATAGAAACAATTTTCAATGGAAAAACTTGAAGTGTATCACTACTGATGGTGGTGAAAGCGTGTGGAAAAAATAAAGGTGTCGTTCTGGTATCGTAATGACGGTGGTTCAAAATCATCGTAGATTGCGACATTCATCAACAGTTTTTGTGCGGAAAATGCTTAGATATGTTAGCAGTTTTAAAGCCACTCATATCAGCTGTTAATTATATAATTTCATGTGCTCAATCATCGTTAATTCCTCGAGTTTATTGAAGAGATTGGAGAAAATGAGCAATCATATTATACTGCATTTCGTTGGCTTAGCTGTTGAAAAGTTCTAATGCGATTTCTTGAGCTAGGAGCAATAATTGAAATTTTCTTGAATAAAGGGAATCGAATTAACGATTAAACACAGGAGTAAGTCTGGTCAGTTTCTAAATGTTTGGGACAGACATATTGATGATTGTTGTTAATGATTCACAGAGACAAGGAGCGCAATTAACACATGGACTTAGAGACTTAGAGACTAACAATGAAAACAACATTTTTTTTGCAAAATTTTTTTTTATTCATCAACATAATCACCTTTTAGGGTGATACAATGGTTCCAACGCTTTTCCAATTTTTCAATACCATGTTTATAAAAAAATTTATCTTTCGCTTCAAAATAAGCTTCAGTTTCAGCGATGACCTCATTTGAGCCAAATCTTTTTCCCTGGAGCATTTTTTTAAGATCAGCAAAGAGCCAGTAGTCACTGGGGGCTAAATCTGGCGAATATGGGGGGTGTGGAAGCAGATCAAAACCCAATTCGTTCAATTTTGCCATTGTTTTCATCGACTTGTGGCAGGGTGCATTGTCTTGGTGAAAAAGGATTTTTTTTCTCTGCATGTGCGGTCGTTTTTTTGCGATTTCCTCCTTCAAACGCACCAGTAAGTCAATATAATAATCACTGTTGATCGATTTACCTTTTTCGAGGTAGTCAATGAAAATCACGCCATGTGTATCCCAAAAAACTGACGCCAGGACTTTGCCAGCTGACTGCTGCGTTTTCGGACGTTTCGGACGGCTTTCGCCAGCTGTGCGCCACTCAGATGACTGCCGCTTCGACTCTGGAGTGTAGTGATGTATCCATGTTTCGTCCATGGTCACGTAACGACGCAAGAAATCTTTTTTGTTGCGAGTAAATAGCGATAAACAGCTTTCTGAATCATTGACTCGTTGCTGTTTTTGTTCCATCGAAAGCAATCGCGGCACCCACTTGGAAAAAACCTTTTTCATGCTCAATTTTTCATGAAGGATAGTAAATACACTTCCATATGATATCTGTGTCATCTCAGCAATCTCACGGAGCTTCACTTTACGATCTTTCATTATAATTTTTGTCACTTCACTCACATTTTCCGGTGTAACGGCTTCCACAGGTCTACCCGAGCGTTCCGCGTCATTTGTGTCGGTACGACCACGTTTAAACTCGGCAAACCACCGACAAATCGTTGCTTTTGATGGAGAAGAGTCCGGGTAACATTTTTCAATCCATTGTTTTGCTTGCGTGGTGTTTTTACCCATTAAAAAACAATGTTTTATCAGAACACGAAACTCGATTTTTTCCATTGTTTAAACAAACTACAAAACGACTTTATCCAACCTCGATAACTCAGCTGTTTCTGGTCCGATCGACTTAAAATTTTGACACGTTTCAAGCAAAGGTTAGTACTCTAGAAAGACGTGGTTACTGGTTTACTACGAGCGCCATCTATGGGTTAGTCTCGGGACTTATTGATCCATGTGTTACACACGACAAAATTGGGTATGCCATCATGTTCACAACACGGATCCGAATTAAAAGTCTTCATTGCAGAAAGAATCTTCTGAGTTGAAAAAGGAGACATATGAAAGTAATAAGAGTATGATTGTGATGAAGGTGTGGTTGTAACATTAGGTAACACACTTGTGGTAAATACTAGAGAATGCGATAGGAATCTATCGATCTTCAAGTCATGCTTCCAGATATTCTGAATTGACCATGCTTAGCAACAATTTACTGCCAAAATACTTTAGAGTTGTCTGAAATATTGTTCGATTTTATCAAATTGCGCAGTCCTCAAAAGTCATTCTGATAATTTGTAGATTTATGAAATTCTTTTAGTTTGACCACGTGAATCAAGTTGTCATTAAACCAACAAGGAAACCGACGAGATGAGAAGCTACGTGAATCGCATTTCTCAATTTAAGAATACACAATATTATAGAAGGTAGAGTAGCATGATTTGTGGCAGAATAAGTTTTCAAGAAAGACCAATCGGTGTCCCTAATAATACAATATAAGTTTTCATAATCAGCACGGTGGAAATTGAATCTATTATTCAAGTAGGAAGGAAAGTTAACATACCCTTGAGTTTTCAGCATTGTAGCATTAAGAACTGGATGATGAGCGTCTAAAGGAATCAGAGGATCAAAACTTTATAGAAATTAGATTTAAGTAAACATATGAATGACCTCAATTTAAAATTGCACGGAGGAAACTAGTTTTTGCCTGATTTACACGCTTATATTTAGTCTTTTCGAAAGTTCTTTGGTTTCAATCTTCGGTTGAACGAAAAATGTTTCACGTACTTTAATACACGCCAAATACCCAGTCAGCAAACTGAGACTCCTTTTCCAATAGATTTTGCAATCGTGGCTTTGGGCGTTTTCAAAATAAGGGCCTTGTTTTTTCAGATTTTGATGCAATTGCAAACGATATGAAGATTTTTGAAAATCCTTTTAACGCGGATATAGACAATCTGACTCCAGAACTTCAAATGGAAATGATCGATTTGCAGTGCTGTGATATTTTTAAAGAATAATATTTAATGTCGTCTTTACTGAAATTTTATAAGTGTTCCACTTATAAGAGGTTTGTTCAAAAGGAAAGGTGAATTTTGAATTTTTTTGAAAAGTATTTATTTATTCGTCAATATCCATTTTGTCCCCTTCAAAGTAATCCCCCTCAGATATAATGCATATATGCCAGCGCTTCTTCCAATCCTTAAAGCACTTCTGAAATGCGCTTTTCGGTATGGCCATCAGCTCGTTCTTCGATTCTGACTTTATCTCATCAATTGTGACAAAACGCTTTTCTTTCATTGGTCAATTCAGTTTTGGGAATAGGAAAAAGTCCCAGGGAGCCAAATCTGGTGAATAAGGTGGTTGAGGCATGATTAAGGTGTTGTTTTTGGCTAAAAAATCACGAACAAGCATTGATGTGTGAGCTGGTGCATTATCGTGATGCAGAATTCATGATTTTCTTTTCTACAATTCCGATCGTTTTAGCCGTATTGCTTCACGAAAACGTTGCATAACTTCCTTGTAGTGTTCCTTATTAACCGTACGACCTGTTGGCAAGAACTCATGATGAACCACGCCATTGTAATCGAAGAAAATAGTGAGCAATACCTTCACATTTGATCGAACTTGGCGTGCATTTCCTCGGTCTTCTGTAAAGCGCTTGTACCACTTATAAACACTTTTTTGAGACAAAGTGGACTCGCCGAATGCCACAGTCAACATTTCAGGTGCCTTGGAGCCCTTTATTCCATTTTTAACGCAAAATTTAATACATATTCTTTGATCCATTTTTTTCAAAAATGAAAAATCGAAGAACACACAAACGTGACTAAGCTTTTTAGTTATCGACAACAAACTACTAATCCAAATTGGCTGATAATGCCAATATATGACTAACACATATGTACCAACATAACAAAAAAACAATTTCGAAAATCGAATGTACACAGCGCGCGAAAATTCAAAATTTAGCTTTCCTTTTGAACAAACCACGTAAAGTTTCACCATTTACGTATATTTGTCTGTGCTTTTTTTTCACTTTCGGCACTACTTATCTGATTGTTGTCCTTTAGATCATTAATTGTTTGCGGCTTGTTAGCATACGTTCGATTTTTCAAAAACGTAGCAAAAAAATCTAATGGTGTTAGATCACATGATTTTGGAGGTCAATTGAAATTTTCTTTTCGTAAAATTACTAGTTACGTGACATATACTCGTAGCATCGTATTGATCGATATAGGCCTTAGACACATCAATATGTTTAAGTTGTGGCCATAAAAAGTCACTCAACATTGACTGGCATTGCTCAATATCCACAGTAATAGCATTTCCAGCATTATCTTCGAAGCAGAATAGTTCAATAACACCATTTGCCCAAAATACACACCAAATAGTAACTTTTTGTGGATGTAGAGATTTTTCATGAATAACAAGAGAATTTTCGTTACTCCAGGTACGACGATTTTGCTTATCGACAAGTCCGTCCATTGTAAAATGAGATCACTAAACAAAATTTTGTTTGAAAACAATGGATCTGTCGTTCGTTGCTCAATAATCCCACCAGGAAAATTACGATGTTATAAATGGTCTCTTTCTTTCAATTCCTAGATTAATTGAATTTTATAAGCGTGTAGATCCAAATCTTTATTCAAAATCCTTCATAAAGAGACATAAGGTATAGGCAATTCTTGCGAACGACGTGAGATTGTTGTCGGTTTATTTTCAACACTTTCACTAACACCAGCAATATTTTCATTTGTGTGTGCAGTTTTTGGTCTTCCACTTTTAGGTTTATCAATGAAAGAACCAGTTACTTCGATTTTTTCCAATAATCTTTGAATTAAAGATTGATTTGGCCGATTATTTACACCAAAAAAATCAAGAATTTTGCGATGAGTTTTGGCTCGTTTTTATAATACATTTGAATATTGCAAACGCATTGTTGCAATGTATCCATAGTTAAAATTGCACTACCTTCTACTGAAACAAAATGGCTTACGCCATTTGAAAAGACGTCACATATAAACATTATACAGTGCTGACATCTAAAAGTCATAGTTGGATGACCCTTTACAAGAGTAAATTTCTTCCTAAGTAGATTTCTCTGTACTTGAGATTGAGTTCTTGTTCTTTTTTGCGTTATATGTTTTTTTCACCTAAGACGCCTATTAACATTCATTTCTAGATATTTTGCTGTGTCTCAATGAGATATGTTGGTTTTGTTTGTAGTTATCTAGAGTCGTTTCTTCTGCTTATAACCGAAGTTAATATGCGTCGATTTATTTTTACCGTTTATAAAAAATGATGAAATGGAAATATGTTTTATTGTAGACTTTAGATACTTTAATAAAACTGTTTGATAACAATATCTGATAAATGACCTAAGACAAATTTCTATCCGTTTTAATGTATTAAATTGCCTAAAAACTCGTCAGTATTTTTTCGTTTTTCATTGATCATTCATTGAAATAAAAAAAGACAAACAATCAGATATATATTTCCCATTTTCTTTGAGAACCTTTTGCCGTCTTTCGATGGGGTTCGTAATTCTTCATTCGTAGAATGACTCATTTTTATCGGCCATAACCTATACAAGGAGTTAATTCCCAGCTTTATCTGAGTCGAACGTTACATTACGCGAGAACTTTTGAAGAGAGCTAAACAACTGGAAGTTTGAAGGTAACATGTCGGACGGGTATGGTGAGTGGTAGCATATCTTCCAAGATGCAATAATTTTTGATGGGCGATCAAACTTGCACGTGGTCTCATGAAATACTACTCTAACACGATTAACCCTTTCAGGACGTTTCTGAATGATAGATTCATTGAAACTGTCCGACAGTATATACTGGAATTAATTGTTTTGTTCTCGAAGAACACGTAAAATACGACACCTTTAAAATTCTGAAGCACTGAGAGCACAATCTTCCTCTACTTTCGATGACGTTTGAAACGAATTTTCAGATTAGGACCAAGATTATTTTCGTACCATATTTTGTCAAAAAAATCCACTTCTCATCACCAGCTATCAGTCGCTTTAAGTAAGGATTGCCGTCAGACTTCTTTTAATTTATGGCGAACACAAATATAGAGATTGCGTTTTCTACTTGTTCGTGTGGTCGAGAACGTCGTAAACGCTTGAATGATGGATGCGCAACGCGTCTGCAATCTCTCGTGTCGTGTGTATCGTGTGTTTAACCCGATTAAAGCTCCCTTTGACCTAAGAGCGAAATTATAAATGAAATTGTGGCTGCCAATAAAAAATTTTGTGATTCACTACTCGGCCATCGTTGCCGTTCGTTTAGAGCTCTGATTAAGGTGTTTTTAAGCTCTAGAAGAGTAAAATGCAAACCTCGGTTTTCCACGTTCAGCTTTTTATAAACTTTCAAATAATTAACGAAGTAACTTTTTTCGAAAAAAAGTTGGAGCTCTCAGCTCTCCTATGGTAAGGGTAGATGAGAATGATTGTAATACTTGTGTATGCATCATGGTTTGCCGGACAATCCAAGAGTTTGCACAAGACAAGGTTTGTGGTGCTATTTCGGCTGTAGTTTCACGAATGTTATCGTTGAACTCATGTAGCGATCATGGATTATTTCCGAACACGTTTTCTTTCAAAAAAAAACCCACAAATAAAGTCACACGCTGCCATATCACACAATCTCGATGGCCGGTCAAGATTGCCGTTGCGAGAAATAATTCCATTTGTAAAATTTATGCAAAATTTCCATCGTTTCTCTGACTGTACGCCGTGTAGCTCAATCTATTGAAACCATATATCTACCAGACTACGTCATACTAATTGCGGTGCTGAAAACTTATTCAATAACATACGGTATCGTTCTCCAATGATTGTAAGCGTGTTTCCTCTGTTATCTATAAGAAAGTATGCTTCCGCTATAAATATAATACAACAACCAAAAATAACTTTTATTGGATGAATTAATCGAGGATTTTCAGTACCCCAATAGTGGCTGTTTTGTTTATTTATGACCAGAAAGAAAAAGATGCGGTTTAGATTTATGTCTCATGACTATCTTAGAAAAAGGGATTTGTTTTTTAAGATTTAACATCGTATTACTTAACGTTAAACGTTTTACGTCATTTACATGTAAGTGGTGGATAATTGGGGGCTTGTAGAGATCTAGGTGTAATTCTTTTGTCAAAATACTCAGTAGAAGGGACCGTGCTAAATCCAGTTGATAGGGGACGCCTCGTTTGTGATTCAGGATACCTTTGCACATCTCGACACATGTTTTTATTTGATTCCAAACGAACTGCCTGACGTCGATCTGTACCTTACAATTTGATCCTCTGTCGGATTGTCTAGTTATTGCGTTGGATATAATGTTAACACTTGTGGTATTGAGGTTTCGATATTTTGTTCAAAATTTACATTGAAAAACCACAACAGAAATATTATTTTGATAAGACCACTTAATAAATTGTACGTGTTCTGTTGTGCTCTTTATTACCTCTGATAGTTATTATTAAATTAACAGACAGTAATGAGCAAAGGATGTATTGTAATCCATCTTTTATTTTGGTCTGTTTGATTCGAAAAATCTAGATTTGATCTTTTACGAGGGTAGTTTGACAAGTAGTGAGAATGGAAAAGAAAAACGAATTTTTTAAATACAAAATAATTTTTATTTTTCAATATATTCACCTAAAAGAGCAATACATTTATTCCAACGGTGCTCCAATGCCCTTATGCCATCTCTAAAATGCGATTCCGGAAGGCTTGCAAAATACTCATTTACGAAGATGAAAAGCTCGTCGTTAGACAATAATTTCTTTCCGCTTAGTGCCGTTTTCAATTTTGGAAAAAGGTGGAAGTCGGAAGGGGCTAGATCCGGCGAATAAGGCGCATGCGGTACTAATTGGAAATCCAATTCGTGGATTTTGGACATCGCAACTGTGCTGGTATGCGAGGGAGCGTTGTCTTGGTGAAACAGAATCTTTTTCTTTGCCATTCCTGGCCGTTTAGCAAGAATCTCAACATTTAATTTTTGTAGAGGTTCTGCATAATATTGTCCGTTTACTGTGGCACCTTTCTGAAGGTAATCAATGGGCAAAATGCCCTTCGAATCCCAAAAAATTGATGCCATCACCTTGTTTGCCGATAAAGTGGTTTTCGCTTTCTTTGGAGGTGCAGAACCACGTTCTAACCATTGTTTCGACTGCCCAATTCTTTCGTTAAAATGTGGTGTACGCGTTCTGTTGAAATGTTTACCATGTCTGCTATCTCTCTCACTTTGAGTCGTCGATCTTGCATAATAATATTATGGATTTTTATAATCATTTCCTTAGAAGTCACGATTTTGGGTGCTCCAGAGCGCGCTTCATCAACATAGCTTGCTCTAGCACGTTTAAATTTATTTACCCATCTACTTATTGTGGCGGATGATGGAGCAGATTCACCTAATGTTTCCCGTAACTCATCTTTTATTTCGGTAGCTTTCATACCCTTAATATTTAATCACCGCACGATACTCTGCTTTTTCCATTTTAACAAAACGACGTGTTGCTTCTTTTTCAATCAGCTGTCAAAAATAAACTAATCAACCGATTTATCTAAATATCGGAATGTAAACATACAAATAGGCAACCTAAATTACAGTGCATTTGTTTTACCAATTAGAGCGCCACCTATGTGTCATACTCACTACTAGTCAAACTATCCTCGTACTCGAAGAATAATTTATCTAAGAGATCATTGATATAGATGTTAAAAGTAGAGTTGTGGGAGTTAAATTCTGAGGTACATCAGAAGATAATAGAAGAATATTAGATGAAAACTAGTTATAAAATTCATATTTAGATCGATTAGCGTGGTAAGATGATATTAACCCAACCAGTGTAGTACAAAAAATAAAGTAATTCAACTTTGTAAGGAGAATATTGTAAAGTCAGCAACTGCAGAAACTACAGGGAAAATTTACTGAAAAAATTAATCAACGACAAGTTATTCTTTTCCATGATAGCTCTAGACCACATACGACGAGAAATATGTAGGACAAACAATTGGAAGTAGGTTGGTTTATTTTATGCCATCCACCATATTCGCTAGAACTTGCACGAACATGTTGCCGTATAATTCAGTCGTTGCAAAATTTCCTGAATGGAGAAAGGTTTACAAATGGTGAGAACTTGGAGTTCTTTTTTGCAGCGAAACCCAACGAGAAAGGGATAGCCGAGTTACTTGAAAGGTAGCAATAACTTATTAATATCTCGTATTTCTATATATGGAAGAGAGAGATAACTACAACACAGTTTACCTAAAGAGAGTTGACATTCCTTGAAACGCATCGTAAACAGGGTGTTATCAATATTTCAATTATTTTAGACGTTCAACAATTATTATAGATCAGGATATAATAATACAGTTTACCTGAAAAGAATCTATATACTTGAAACGCGTGGTAAACATGGTGTTATTAACATTTGGATAACTCTCGGACGTTCGCCAAATGGCGTATGACAAGTTTAGAAGTCTTCTGTCCATATACGCATCGTGACGGTATTGTCGTAAACTTGGCAGGATGAACACGAAATTCATTCTTTCGGACAATTGCATGTTTGGACGATAGAAAGAAGGCATTGCTTTTTCCAATAATTTTTAAGCAAGTTTTTATAAGTATAACCATATCTAGTTCTAAATGATAGCCCTGTGGTAAGACATTGGCTTATTACGCCTGGGGTTTTGGGTTCGAAAATGATGGCCTGCTGTCGTTGCCCTTTCCTATTTAAGCGAATACTGACGAATAAAGATCTTAAGTCACACCGTGGGTGCTGGCATAATAATAAGTTTTTCTCGTTATTATTATTAACTGCCTTTTACTGATTTAGTATTTAACTATTACGGCATTTGGTAAAATGTACCGTATTTATTTGTCCCATAACAGGGTTTTCTTTGTTAATCTATAAAACCATTATCATTACTATTTGACGGGACACAAAATCCTGAATTCCGTCTCTGTACATAGCAGAAGCAGCAAGAGGGTTGTTTTTTCTTTTTCAACGGCAAGCAGCGGCGTCCGTTTTGCGCAGACGCCGGCCGGGTGACGCGCCCTACGCCGGAGAGCACCTGTTACTCCACTCATTGTCCGACAAGAAGCCGGCTAGAACACATTCGTCCGTTAATCGCCGACAACGTTAACAAGACAAGCGTGAGTGTGCAAGAACATTCTTTTTTAAAAAAAAAAAGCAGACAAGACAGCCAGAAAAGAGAATGTCCGAGCAAACAGAACAGACGGCCGCACCGGTTGCGGAAGAACAAAAAGCCGAAAACGCGCCCGTCCCAGAGAAGGAAGAAATCAAAGAAAATGGCACCGGGGACGCCACGGAAGCCCCTGCGGAATCCGCCGTCGCCCCTAAAGAGATGCGGGCGGTCATCTTGACTGGATTCGGTGGTTTAAAAACGGTCAAAACGTTGAAGAGGCCCGAACCCGCTGTGAACGAGGGCGAAGTGCTGATACGAGTTAAAGCATGGTAAGTTCTGAAAGAATTCGATACTGTAATGTTCAAAGTTGAGTTCTCCAACTTATTTAATAATAATACTTATTATCTTATCACGTATGCATTTTGATTTTGTAATAATTGAGGTTTTTGAATAAAATGATTGCGTTGATTAACATTAATGTAAATGCAAAAGATTTCTTTTCTTGTATCACAAGTATGTACATTACTATGCTTAAATTGTGTCTTAATTATTCAATCTTATCATGTTTTATTACCAATACGTAAATATACAATTCTGCAACAAACAAAATAGATAAACTTCATATCACTCTTCATACATATGTATCGTATGTACATACATATACATACATATAAGCAGCGTAATCTTTCAGTTTAACAAAACTAATTTCTGAATGTATTACGACAATAATAACGTATTTATTTATATTTATTCTCAATAAATATTCTTTTAACATAATAGTATTACGTCTCGAGAGATCAAGTATGTGATTTCGTGATTTTATAAGACTTCGTTCGTTCAATTGCCTTCCCCCAACCCTGGCTATTTTTGTTATTGATTTTATATGTATGGCGAGGGGAGGTGTGGGTGTCGGTGGTGACTGTGATGGTCTTGTCGACGTGGGGTGCATGCGACGCGATCCGAATGGAAAACGGGATTTTACCCTTAGCAATTACACTTATGTATATACAACGCAGACCAAAGTATATTAATGCAATTTTTGCGGATGATTCATAGATATTGGGTCTCGTGTAACTATTGTGGGAAACGATTCACGTGATAGAGGTTTTATTGCAAGCAAGCACACGTATTTTTAATGCTATCTAAATGTCGAGATAATTACGAATTATAGTTGTGCAAGGATACAACATTGTTTTAGCTTCTTTAAAATATTTTTAAGATTTCGCCAAGAATAAATACAATAGAAATGAAAAATTAATTTATAGTAGATATCCAGTATAAGAACATGAGCGAAGACCATATGGTTGGGTGGGACAAGATGGAAATAAAATTGCTTTTAATTCAATTGGATAAAAACTTTTTAAAGATTTCTGATGAAAATAGGAAACATATTTTTGAACTTAATTATTTGTACAACTACATTTATATAACCCCTTCCTGTTACTGTTAATATCTTTTCTTAATTTTGTTCGAAAGCTATGCTGTATTTTCTAATAAAAAATAACGAATTGAAACACTTTAAACTAACTGAAAAAAAAATTAAAATTAGCTTCCATGATATACTTGCGATCATCTTCTTCAAACAAATTTTTTTTTATTAAAAGCAATGCGCTATATCTGAAGAATGTGGTAACACTTTTCAGCCTACTTACGCCAACTATCTTCAAGTCGCCGAAGAAGGGTGTGGTCTAGTATAACAATGCTGAAAAACCTTCCTTTTCTATTGGCTAAAGCTGGTCGCTTCTTTTCGATTTCTGGATCCAAACTTGTTAATAATTAACAATAATTATCTCACCTTCTTCAAATAAATTTGTTACTTTTTTAGTGAAGAACTTGCTTTAGACTATTTCAAAGTCATTTAGAGTATAAAAAGATTGTTTTTTATTAAAAGCATTCATACCATATCTGAAGATGGTCATATTTCTCAGACTAGTTACGCCAACTATCTTCAAGTCGCCGAAGAAGGGTGTGGTCTAGTATGACAATGCTGAAAAACCTTCCTTTTCTATCGGCCAAAACCCAAATAGTTTCTTTTTGATTACTGGATCCAAGCTTGTTGGGTATTAACAATAATTATCTCACTTTCTTCAAACAAATTTGTTGGTTTTTTAGTGAAGAACTTAGTTTAGACTATTTCAAAGTCATTTGGAGTATAAAAAGATTTTTTTTATTAAAAGCATTCATACCATATCTGAAGATGGTAACATTTCTCAGACTAGTTACGCCAACTATCTTCAAGTTGCTAAAGAAGGGTGTGGTCTAGTATAGAAGTGCTGAAAAACCTTCCTTTTCTATCGGCCAAAGCTGGTCGTTTCTTTTTGATTACTGGATCCATGCTCGTTAGGTATTAACAGTAATTATCTCACTTTCTTCAAACAAATTTGTTAGTTTTGTTAGTGAAGAACTTGCTTTAGACTATTTCAAAGTCATTTGGATTATAAAAAGATTTTTTTTAATTAAAAGCATTCATACCATATCTGAAGATGGTAACACTTCTCAGACTAGTTACGCCAACTATCTTCAAGTTGCTAAAGAAGGGTGTGGTCTAGTATAGAAGTGCTGAAAAACCTTCCTTTTCTGTCGGTTAAAGCTGGTCGTTCCTTGTTGATTACTGGATCCAAGCTCGTTAGGTATTGACAGTAATTATCTCATTTTCTTCAAACAAATTTGTTAGTTTCGTTAGTGAAGAACTTGCTTTAGACTAGTTCAAAGTCATTTGGATTATAAAAAGATTTTTTTTTATTAAAAGCATTCATACCATATCTGAAGATGGTAACACTTCTCAAACTAGTTCCGCCAAACATCTTCAAGTTGCTAAAGAAGGGTGTGGTCTAGTATGGAAGTGCTGAAAAACCTTCCTTTTCTATTGGTCAAAGCTGGTCGTTCCTTTTTGATTACTGGATCCAAGCTTGTCAGGTATTAACAGTAATTATCTCACTTTCTTCAAACAAATTCGTTGTTTTCTTAGTGAAGAACTTACTTCAGATTATTTCAAAGTCATTTGGAGTATAAAAAGATTTTTTTTTATTAAAAGCATTCATACCATATCTGAAGATGGTGACATTTCTCAGACTAGTTACGTCAACTATCTTCAAGTTGTTGAAGAAGGGTGTGGTCTAGTATGGAAGTGCTGAAAAACCTTCCTTTTCTATTGGTCAAAGCTGGTCGTTCCTTTTTGTTTACTAGATCCAAGCTTGTCAGGTTAAAGCTGGTCGTTCCTTTTTGATTACTAGTTACGCCATCTTCAAGTTGCTAGTTTTCTTAAAAACTTGTTAGGTATTGACAGTAATTACCTCACTTTCTTCAAACAAATTTGTTAGTTTTTTTAGTGAAGAACTTGCTTTAGACTATTTCAAAGTCATTTGGAGTATAAAAAGATTTTTTTTTATTAAAAGCATTCATACCATATTTGAAGATGGTAACACTTCTCAGACTAGTTACGCCAACTATCTTCAAGTTGCTAAAGAAGGGTGTGATCTAGTATGGAAGTGCTGAAAAACCTTCCTTTTCTATCGGTCAAAGCTGGTCGTTCCTTTTTGTTTACTAGATCCAAGCTTGTTAGATATTAACAGTAATTACCTCACTTTCTTCAAACAAATTTGTTTTTTTCTTAGTGAAGAACTTACTTCAGACTATTTCAAAGTCATTTGGAGTATAAAAAGATTTTTTTTATTAGAAGCGTTCATACCATATTTGAAGATGGTCACATTTCTCAGACTAGTTACGCCAACTATCTTCAAGTTGCTAAAGAAGGGTGTGGTCTAGTATAGAAGTGCTGAAAAACCTTCCTTTTCTATCGGCCAAAGCTGGTCGTTTCTTTTTGATTACTGGATCCATGCTCGTTAGGTATTGACAGTAATTATCTCACTTTCTTCAAACAAATTTGTTAGTTTAGTAGTGGGAACTAGTTTAAAGCTATTCCAAAGTCTTTGAAGTTTAGAAAGTTCTTTTTTTTGATTAAAGGCATTTTGCTATATCTGCAGAATATGATGTGGTAACATTTCTCGACCTAGTTACGCCAAGTCGCCGCCAAACAAGGGCGTGGCTTTAGTATGACCATATTGAAAAACTTTCATGTTCTTTCAGCCAAAACTGATCGTTTCGTTTTGATTACTGGATCCAAGTTTTTTAGTTGTAAACAACAATTATCTCAGTTTCTTACTGGGCTTTGTAGTGAAGAACTTGCTTAAGATTGTTTTAACGTCACTTGGAGTATGGAATTTTTTTTTTGATTAAAAGCAATTCGTTACGTCTGAATAAAGTGATATGGTAACACTTCTCAACATTACGCCAACTTTCAAGTCGCCAAAGAAGGTGTGGTCTAGTATGATCATCGACCGAAACTGGTCGTTTTTTTTGATTATTGAATCCAAGTTTGTTGGCTATTAACAATAATTATCTCTTTGTTTAAACAAATTTATTGGCGTTGTAATACGTAGGTAAATGTTGTTATATAATTCAATAATGTACACGCTGATATAAAATAAGGAACAAACAAACATTTATTTGGATAATCTACTACAAGCTATAAATCGATAAATATTCGAAGTCATCTTTAGTATCATTAGAAGTTTCACTATCGGAGACCGTGATAGTCACATATGTTAGCACATCAACTCGAATCTCATAATTGTCGCCAGCTTGAACAACATGTTGGCAATACTTCATCCAGATTTGTACAGTAACTGATGAAAATACTTCTATTGTCACGATCTTCACGACGTCTAATTTATAAAACATTTTCGTTGCTACGTTGTTTTCAACTTGGACCCATATCACTTTGATCGGATTTAAATCCGGATGGTAGAATGGGAGCCTTAAAGCCACCTGTTCATTTATTTTGGATCAGACTATATAGAATATGTAAACGATGTGTGGTTTTTTATGATACTTAATAATTTCATACAGCTGTGGCTTATGCAAATTCAGCGACAAAGGTATATATTTTTTACTTGTCAACTAGTCTATTGTATCTGTGTTGCCAGTAGCTTCCTGTATCTGTACATTATGATATGGTACATTGAAACTTACGATAAAACAACTCGGGAAGTCGTTTTTCATAATTTTTTGGGTATATTTAGCCGTCGTAGTCTGCGGATTTGGTTCCAGATTTAAAAACAAGAGGACGGTTATGTGTGTGTTATGAAGCCTATTTTACAATGGCTGTGAGCAGTAACTGATCGATTGCTTTTAGATGTGGTTTATAACAAACCATCAGTGGTATTGTCTGTCCAGCTGGTGGAATTAGCATTTACAAAGACAATTCTTCTGCTTTGACTCTTATAATATTTAATTTGGTTCAGATGCTTCAACCTCAAATATCAATCAATCAATATCAATCTTTTTTGTTATCAACCCTCGACTATCCTTAATTTTCCCCTACCAGAATACAAGCTTTTTAATAATTGTATGTAGTGAGGTATATTTTTCCGAAAAATCGTATTCCGTATTTAATTTTTCTTGCAAGTGAGCCGGTTATAGTTAAATACAGTATCCTTCGACTGGGAGTTAAATTTTATTTTTTTGTCACCTCCATTGATTTCTTTTAATACATTCATACACTCACAAAGATGTATGTTACGTAAGTCGACTGCAAGCCACGGTATGCTGATACTAATTGCACGCTACGGCGAACATCGTGCCGTGCCGTCAATGTGTTATCCGCTCTAGCGTCGAGTTCAGTTTATTCCAAGAAAGTGAGGGGTCTTCTAGAAATTCTGGCTGAGTAAATATCATACTGAGTCTTCTCGGAGGGGTGCGTAGGATGGATATATTTATAAAATATGGCACTCATTATGATGACCAATCCGAAAACCATTGCTGCCACTGCGAAGGCGGTATCTCCAAAATATGAATGCCTCACCTACTCCAGGCTTACACCCAGATCGGTCATCAGTATGATACTAAAGTTTTGTTAATTCGTCAGACTCAATACTATACATCTTCTTAAATAGAAGTTTTTGTAATGCAAACAAATGATATATTTACACAAAAATATCTTCTTAAATCAATTACATTCCTTAATTTGAGATACCAAAAAGTTCTTTTTCACAATGAAGTACTTTTGTCACCAAAATAAGATCGTGTCTACAATGAAGTAAATATTGAACCTAGAAAATTTAAAATGTACATAGTTACGAGTGTAGCCGTTTATATTTCGGGAATAGCTCACAAAAAAAATTTATTATCGAAAATAGTTTTATTGCTTTTCAAAATATTCTCCTTGAAAATAATGCACTTTTGCATTTGTTTAAACCAATCCGAAAAGCATTGCTGCCACTGTGAAGGCGGTATCCCCAAAATATGAGTTTTGAATGCCTTAATTGCCTCTTCCGGCGTAGAGAACCGTTGATCACGAAGTTCACTCATCACGTGTGGGAACAAAAAGAAATCACAGGGTGCTAGTCAAGACTGTACCGCGGATGGTTCATCAATTCAATGTTTTGCCCGGTCAAATATTCAATTGTTTGAACCGACCTGTGAGAGCTCGCATTGTCATGGTGGAGAATGATCTATCGTTTTTGGTTCGTTTCCCTTATTTCTTCAAAAGCTTTTGGCAAACAAATAGGTGTGTACCGTTCGGAATTGATCGTTCTGCAACTCTCTAAAGGCACGGTTGCAACGTGAGCGGCTTTTACGAAAAAAATAGGCGACCATTTCGAGCGCGCACAACTTTTGTTGGTTTTGGCTCATCTTGGATGTTACTGTCAACAATAGAAATAGCGACCGGATAATAAAACTGTCAAGGTAAATATATTGTCAAAAATGACAAACTTCACGATGCAATCATCAGATCAGAGGCAACTAACAGTGTTGCCAGTTCTCGAAATATAAACGGCTATCCTCGTATTAGTACAAAACATGAAGTTTTATTGATTTAACTGTCCGATTTCAACGAAGAAAAAGAGAAATCATTCAGAAAATTCGCTCAATTACACTGCGTTTAAGGAATTTATTAACAGATCAATTTACAAATGAGCGTGTAGCAGTTAAATGTCACCTTCGGAAGAATGTCGTTACGGTTTCTGTTCTCTTTTTAATTCCCTCGCAAACGGTGCATCTTCTCATCATTGTTTCCCCTGTTCGGCCACCATACGATTAAAATGTGTTCATTGAGCAACGCGAAAAGTCGCATGGTTTATTAGTCGGTAATTGTGCTAGGCTTAATGAAATTATCACAGTTAAAGTACGAGTAAAGGAAATCATTAAATGATAATAGAAATATGCTTACAACATATTAAAGTTATTTGTGTCTTAAGAGTTTGTTTGTGTATGGAGTATGGTGTGGTATTATTATTCTGAGTACATCGTGTTTGTATGATTGATTGGTAGCGTATTGTAATATGTTTTAATATTAGCATTTTAAATCTGTGTATTTTTACATATGCATGTGTGTTAAAGGCCTTAGAAGCCTTAGAATATAATAATTAAAGGTCGTATGACAACAACAACAAATATTGAAAGTGAAGGCTTGTTTAAAAAATAATTTTACACAGTCTGTTGCAAAGAAAACCTTTTAAATTCGAAACAAAAGCTTATTATTTTGGTAACATTCATTTATTTCATTCAAAGTAGTCGCCTTCGGCTTTAACATAACGTTTTGCACGGATTTTTGTATGCGATTTGTTACTTGCGAAGAAACTTGGATATACTACAGTACACTTGAAACTAAATAACAGTCGAAACAATGGCTAGAGCGCGGTTCTGCACCTTCAAAGAAAGCGAAAACCACTTTATCGGCAAACAAGGTGATAGCATCAATTTTTTAGGATTCAAAGGGCATTTTGCTCATTGACTACCTTCAGAAAGCTGCCACAATAAACGGACAATATTATGCAGAACTTCTACAAAAATTAAATGTTGAGATTCGTGCTAAACGACCAGGAATGGCAAAGAAAAAGATTCTGTTTCACCAAGACAACGCTCCCTCGCATACCAGCACAGTTGCGATGTCCAAAATCCTCTAGTTGCATTTCCAATTAGTACCGCATGCGCCTTATTCGCCGGACCTAGCCTCTTCCGACTTCCATCTTTTTCCAAAATTGAAAACGGCACTAGGTGGAAAGAAATTTTCGTCTAATGACGAGCTTACCATCTTGGTAAATGAGTATTTTGCAAGCCTACCGGAATCGCATTTTAGAGATGGCATAAGGGCATTGGAGCACCGTCGGAATAAATGTATTGCTCTTTTAGGAGAATACATTGAAAAATAAGAATTATTTTGTATTTAAAAAATTCGTTTTTCTTTTCAATTCTCACTACTTGTCAAACTACCCTCGTACTTTATGGAAACAACAATAGTTTATGTTTTTGATAAATTGTCAAGAGCCGGTTTACGTTATAGGTTTTTTTGAGGTTTGTTAGTGTGTACATATTTTAATAATGTATACAAAATGCAATAGTATTTGTTTCGTAATTTAAGTTAATTTGAGTTCGAAGTGTTTGTAAATTATTGTTTAATTAGTTATATACAGTCTGTCGCGGAAAAAAGCCGAACTTTTTTAAAATAAGAACAAAAGTTGTTTTCGTAAAATTCATTTTTAAACATCAGAATTGATCGTTTGGTTCCTTGGAAGCAGCTCGAAAAACACAACACCTTTGTAATCCCACCAAACTGACAGCATGATCTTTTTTGGATGCAATTCAGCTTTCGATGTGGTTTGAGCTGGTTTATCGTGTTTGCTTCATGATCGTTTTCGAACTATGTTACCGTACAGGACCCATTTTTCATCACCAGTGATGATTCTTTTTAAGAAAGGGTCGGTTTCATTTCGTCTAAGGTGCATATCGCAAAAGTTGATTCTTTGTGTTAAATGAATTTCTTTCAATTCATGAAGTACCCAAATATCAAGCTTCTTAACTAGCCCAAGACATTTTAAATGTTTTTCAATTGTTGTGTGCGATACATGTAGCCTCTCCGCAACCTCTCGAACAGTTATATGACGATACTCTTCAAATATGACTTGGTCATCATCAACTTCAGTAGGCCGACCAGAACGTTGCTCACCTTTGAGGGAAAAATCTCCAGAACGGAATTTTTTATACCAATTCTGACACGTGCGCTCTGTTAAGCAATTAGCACCATAAACTTCACATATCTTTTTGTGAGCCGCAGCAGCTTTCTTTCCTTTACGGAAATAAAATAGTAAAATATGTCGAAAATGTTCGTTTCTGCACTCGATTTAAAATTAACCCACAACTAAAACTTTAATAAAAATCACGCACCACTTGCTTCTGAAGTTACGTCAATGTGACTAGTATCACGCGACAAACGGTAAAGTACAGCACTAACATACGTTATACAAAAAATAAAGCAACGCTCTCTATCAGTAAAAACCGAAAATACTTAGTTGCCAACCCAATACTATATTTAGCGCTTCATGTAATGACAACTTGGTGTTCTCTAATTTGGAAATAGTATCTAAAAGAATTGAATAATTTTCGGAAATTTGCTCTATTTGAGTATGAATTTTTGTATTTGAAACCAGCCGCTGAGTTACTGAAATTGCTTGAGCATCTTGCGGATTTAAATTTAAGATACAAGGTTTAATAATGTGCAAAAATTTCCTATAATATCAAACAGCATTAAGCCACATTCCCATCTCGTCAATACTGACTGAGGTGGCTGAGGAATGTCCGGATAAGCCTGTTTAAACTCACGAATGCGTTTTGGAAATTTAATAAAAACTTTCTGAGTAGAATCTGTAAATTGGTCTACTTTTGACATGTACGGAGCAAGCAGGTTACATGAAGCAATTGAGAATAAGAGTGTTTTAGTAACTTTCCAGCTTTAACCATATTCGAACCTCCATCTGTAACCAAGATTACAAGTTGGGTTACCGATGTATTGAACTTCCCAAAGGTTTTATAGTTTATACTATCGTTTCCGCGTTTGTCTTCTGTAATATTCTACTACGTAAAAGGAGAGCCAAAGAAATCTCACTGCTTTTTAAATTTATAATGTGGTACATCACGTTGCGCATTTAACCGGTGTTGTTTGCTATTAACATGTCTTTTACACACAAAAATACTGTACGGTAAAATGTTGATATTGCAAACAACACATTTAATAATAGTGCTAGTGTATTGTAATGTCGAAAATCGGTTAAGAAATCTATTAACACTCGTCGAACATAACGAAAAAAGCCGTCGATTCGCCATCAACAATCTAATACGGCATTCATACACATACCATATGTATATGAATCTCGACTTCGGGTACATCCGACCGCTTTTGAAATATATCATCGCAGTCAATGAGTGGGCACTCGTTTCTGCTGACTTAATACCAACATAGTATAAATACAAAGCGCACTGTCTCTAATTTTAGTCGTTCTTGTCACCCTATTCTTTAGAGTTAACCACTAGTATTACTACTGTCTATAACCAAAACGCCTCTTTGCATGCTGTATATGCGGCTTATCCATATTTTCACGCGATGGAAAATAACACGCAGGGGTTACATTAGCAAGTGAGTAAGTTGCATCTTTTAGGTGAATCATGGAATGTATATCTATTCATTTAATTGTGTGTAAAATGAGTCAGCCTGCAGTCTATATAATACGAAAGGAAACAATAAAAATATTAAGTTGTCGTTTACATTGTATAGTCACTCGTATCCAAACATGATAATTACGATTCTGGGAGGCATTCTGAAATTAATTTTTTGACGGAAACAAAGGCGCCGCGGTTCTATAGCAATACTTTTCATGTTTTAGCTATTAATATACTTTGTTATGTTTCAGTATTAAGATCTTAATTTCACAAGAAGTTATAGGAAAAGCGTTTATGAAAATTTCTTAATTAATTGAATTTAAAATCAAAAGAACGGTTGCTTATCCAAGACATCCTTGATAGCTTGTTTTGGAGAAGATATTTAAGAATTCCTTAGATAACATATACCGAGACAAAGCCTGTTAATATTACAAATAAGAGAATTTTTTTCAGTTCTTTTCCGGTTATTCATGATTTATTATAAACTATCCACAAGATAAGCTACTTTACGATCTGCTACGGATATTAAATTGCATTTATTACATATTAGTAGATTTATAATTATATTAATTATAATTCTTTACTCGTTTCGACCATTGGGTTAATTTATATTAACAACGTTTCGTGCGAGGCGTCCCCCCTTCTTCAAGTTATTTATTTTATGCAACCTGCCATACCTTTTCCAGTTATATATTTCTAATTGCAAACAAAAAATGAAACTTCTGTAGATAGAAATGAAGTGCACCTACGAGGGTGGTCTCAAAAGTACCCGACCCAACAAAGAAAACACAAAAATTTTGGAAAGAAATATATTTATTTTTCAACATAATCTTCTTTTAGCTCTATTCACAGCGATGTTCAATAAGTTCCTTTTTAAAATACAAACTGTCTTGCTCCTCAAAATAACCATTAGCTGCCGATATCACTTCTTCATCGTTGGAAAATCTTTGACCACTGAGCCATTTTTTCAAGTTTTTAAACAGAAAATAATCCGAGGGGGCAAAATCTGGCAAATAGAGTGCATTCATTAATTTTGGCCATTGCAATAACGGATTTGTGAGCTGATGCATTGTCTTGATGAAACAACACTTTCTTCTTAGCCAAATGCGACCGCTTTTGCTTGATTTCTTCGTTCAAATATTGCAATAAGTTCGCATAATACTCGCCGTTCATAGTTTTTCCTTTTTCAAGATAGTCAGTGAAAATTATTCCACGCGCATTCTAAGAAACCGATGCAATGACCTTGCCTGCAGATGAAACGGTCTTCGCCTTTTTGGAGACGGTTCTCTCTTTTCAGTTATTTGATTGTTATTTTGTCTCGAATGTGATGGACCCATGTTTCATCCATGGTTATGAACCGGCGCAAAAATTCTGCTCTATTGTTGTGAAACTTCGCCAAACACTCAATTGAAACATCTTCACAACACTGTTTTTGCTCAAGTGTAAGCCAACGCTGCACACAGCTTCCTCATATTCAAATTTTCAGATAATATGCGATGCACCGCACTTTTTGAAATGCCTACTATTTCTGTTAACTCGCGCACTTTCAGTCGACGATGATCCAGTACCGCTTTGTGGATTTTCTTCACCATTTCTGGAGTCGTCATCTCATTTGGTCGACCACTGCGATGCTCGTCTTGGCAGCTCGTACGGCCTCGTTTAAACTCTGCCACCCAATATTTCACTGCTGTAGACGAAGGAGCAGACTCACCCAGAGTAGAAACCGATTCAGCTTTTATATCGGTTGCGCTGAGGCCTTTTAAATAAAAGTATTGTATCACGTAACGATGACCAATTTTCTCCATTTTTACGAAACTACTGAAAACATTTACTGTTGATGGCTGCCAAACAAATACTAAACAATGTCGCGTCTTCAAACTTTATAGATTGTGTACTTTCTAATACAGTGATATTTTTCAAACAACTACCGCCATCTCTAGGTCAGGCCGGGTACTTATGGGACCACCCTCCTATATCTCTTTGTCCACTTTGAATAGAACATCAATTGAACCCTGCGAGCAGTGTGACAAATTGTCAAATGCAACCTACTTATTAAGCACTTTCTTTTCTCAGAGAAAAAAGTTTTATTCATTTAAGACTTCTCCATTGCATTTTATTAGAAGTAACTGAGTACTTTTAGGCAATGAAAAATGTTTATTACGATACCAGGAGCATCTCATAGATAAATATGATGGTATCATTAAACAGAGAGGAATAAGCTTTTGCTCGTTCATAAAACTCGTTAAAAACAGTAATAATGATGACAGTATTAATAATAAATGTTTTAGAATTAGTATCTAGAAAAAACAATAATTATTTTCCACACTTTAAATAATATAAAACAAACGAATTCGGTGTTGCAAAAACATGAACCGTCCGCTTTATTCGCAAATGTTGAGAAAGAAACGTCATATGACCTCTTTTAAAACATTCTCATGTACGTGTGACTGATAAAAAATTAGTCAACACGAAAATACATCGTTGGTGATAATATTATGCAAGTTACGAGCACATATGGCACGGACATCGATCCAAGCAACAGAAATTATAATGGAATCCTTCTTGGGTTAATTAATCGTTTGTAATTGAAATAACAAAATTAATTAACCAAATACGTTATCATTTTATTATTATTTTTTCGCGATGTTTGGTCGTGAACATGACATTCTGATAGTCGTTTTTAATTTAATTTTTTTCACGCCGTTGTTTTATTGAACGACACAATAACTTGGGTAGGTACTGTTTGAAGCGATGAATAGGATTCGAGTTTTACCAAAATACTTATTCTTTTCAAACTGGGTGATTAGAAAATAGTTTAAATCAAATGCTTTCGTCTCTTTTATTAAAATTTTGTTTCTTTTGACGTTTAATAGTTGGTCTTAAAATTGAGTAATAAAAATCCAGATAACCGGCGATTGAAACTGATAGGAAGAGTACGCGTGCAGATATTGTCGATAATTTTCCTTCATAACGGTGACGCGAAGATGCCTCGCAAAGATATTCATCTTTGTGAGGCATCTTCGCGACGGTTGTAAATAAATATTTAAATTGTTTCCCTGCCTAAGTCGGTGTACCGAATGATTTTACGAAGGCTTTGGTGTTATAAGCAGTACACACAGTCTGCCACAGAGAAGATCAAACTTTTTAAAAATAAAAACAAAAGCTTACTATTTTGGTAAAATTCATTTATTTTGTTTAAAGTAGTTGCCTTCGGCTTCAATACAACGTTTTGCACGGTCAATTTACATGTCGAATGAATTTTTAAGTTCATCTTTTAAGATGAACTTAAAAAGTCTTTCAAGATCGTTGTCGACGAGGCTTTTTAATGGCTTCGACGTCGGCATAACGCTGTCCTTTCATCGACATATGTAGTTTGGAGGATAGGTAAAAATCACAGGGAGCTAAATCCGGTTAATACAGGTTGATGGTTAAACTGCCATTTGTAGTTATTATAGAAATGATGAGATCGTGCATTATCATGTAACAAACGCCAGCTGCCATTTTCACGATGCTAAGAGGGCATACCACGAATACGCGCCGAAAGATGCTTCATAACATCAAGATATTATACAGCATTGACTGTTTGACTAGTTGGTACAAACTCTTTCTGCACTATGCCTTTCAAATCATAAAAACAAATCAATATTTTCTTCACTTTCGACTTCTCCAAACGGTTTTTTTTCGGTCTTTCTTCGCTTGGATACTTCCATTCAGTTTTTCTTCGCTTGGATGCTTCCATTCAGTCTTTCTTCGGTCTTTCTTCGCTTGGATGCTTCCATTCAGAGCTTTGACGCTTGGTCTCTGGATCATATTGAGAACACCACGTCTCATCGCCAGTTACAATAGAATACCTGAAGTTTTCCTTCTTTTTTCAGTTAGCTTGTGTGGTACAAACCTTGTACAAATCTTTCACAATCCCAAGTGCTGTGTCAAAATGCGATAGATTGAATCTTTGGAAATATTTAATTCCATTCCTACGTATCGCAATGAGGATTTCGGTTTTCAAATCATGAAAACAAATTATGATTTTCTTCACTTTTGACTTCTCCAAATGCCTTTTTTTCGGTCTTTCTTCGCTTGGATGCTTCCATTCAGAGCTTTAACGCTTGGTCTCTGTATCATATTCAGAACACCACGTCTCATCGCCAGTTACAATAGAATACCTGAAGTTTTCCTCCTTTTTTGAGTCTTTAATCAAGTCTGTATAATGTTGAATTCAGTTACCTTGTGTGGTACAAATTTTGCACAAATCTATCTCAATCCCAAGTGCTGTGTAAAAATGCGATAAATTGAATCTTCGGAAATATTTAATTCCATTCTTACGTATCTCAATGAGGATTTCGGCTCATTTCTGATAAATTGACGCACAAGTTTAATGTTACTTTCCGTAACCACAGATTTTTTTTTGCACCAGGTCGTTCGTCGTCATTTATGTCCGTACGACCGCTTTTAAATCGTTTGTACCACTCATACACACTCGTACGTGATAAAGACGCATCATCGTACATTTGTTTCATCAAACTAAACGTTTCAGTAAACGATTTACTGAGTTTAAAACAGAACTTGATATTTGAATTTACAACTTTTCTATAGATACTGTAATGAAACAAGGGCGACCAAACACTAATGAGCGGTAGTGTATATATTTAAAAAGTTATTTATCCAATATTGTGTATAAGATCCAATGATACCGAACGTATGGTTTCCCATATGTACATATGTCGACAAAACGTAGTATTTTCCCTTTACGATTGGATTGTGATTTATTTCGATTGATTACATACAGTGTTAAGGCTGCATTACACATATAAAATGGAAAGAATAGCCCTCTCTATGCGTCGGCGTTTCTGAAATTACACTTTTTAAAAGCGCCCATAAAAAGTTTCCTCTGAAGTGCCATTACAATTATTAGGCAACATTACAGAAAAAAAAGCATGGAAAGTCTGCAGGATCTAAACTGACGAAACGTGCCACACTCTGGGGTCAATGCACGTCGTCACAACACAGAAGGTTCATCCCATATTGTGTTTAGCTGTAACTTTCAAAATCTTCTAATTAATCTGGCAATTAATCATCTGTCTCTCTTGCTCTTTCAATGGTTCGTATTCACCCCAAGTCTCTTCCATAATTTAGCTTTGACATTCGCATATATGTTTACTTTTTTTTATAACTAATTAAGTGGGGCTGAGTTAATTACATAATGACATGTGTTAGATTATACTCTAGTTTCGAAGTATTTTATTTTTATGATGCTTATTACAATTTATGAAATTAATTAAAAAACGTAGGTACTGCATTAACGTCAAATTGAAAGTGTTTTAAACTTTGGAGAAATTTGGGAAATGCGTTAGATGTGAGGGAACCCTTTCATCAAAATTCCCTGTCAAATAAATGAATTTTAACGCGTAAAGTGCCGCCATATAAAACTCAAAACAATTTTTTTGCTTTTTTCCTGAATGAAATTGCTATTGTTTTGCAATTATAAATAAACAAAAACGAAATTTTTGTAGGACAAATTATAAAAACTATTTGGTGGGTTGCGTTAACTCCCTGCAGCTGTTGATATGTACCCTCTAAATGGCCGTGGTGGGTATATCTTATCCATCGCCTATCCTATTAACTCTTCTTAATATCTGTTATGATTCGAGTGTTAGTTATTTGTACTTCGTATGATCGTAATTTTGATGGAGCCTGTGGTTGCTTAACTTAATCACTGAAGGTTGATATACTGTGAGGTATTGTGCGTTTTGTCATTCAACGGTACAGATCGTGTGCGGAATTTGTTTTCGTACGGGTATTTTTGCCGTAGTTTTCCAGGTGTGACATTGTTTAGTTATCTGCTGATGATGATAACTTAGTTGTCGAAAGACGTATACAGAATACGAAAATTAATGAGGGAAGGGGTTATATATCAACTTTCAGTGATTAACTTCATATGATATTTGTTCGAATAGAAGTGCAGTGTTTGTAGTGAAAAATGAGCTGTGAAAGAGATTCAAGTTTATATCAAAAAAAAGTACGGGATGAAATGCTTTGAATGAATTGGTTTATTTTCCGGATGTGTAAGAATATAAACCAACAACCGAGGAAAAATTAATGAAGCCACGGGAAAGAAATTCTCCCGCATCGTAATAGATGCCAGAGAATCTATTTCTGGAGAAACTGCAAGATATTTTTTCTTTAAATTATGTTACACCTTGACCAAATTATTGAAAAAGTAATAAGAGAAAATGTATATAATTTAGAAGATGGTATTATATACATATTTCAGCTCTATGGACTTTTAGGCCAATGGCTTATTTCATATTTCAAAACCTGTACATCCATTACATTTTCTTAACCCTTTCAACAATTTTCCCCTATTCGTGTCTATCTCGTGCCCTGTTTCTCCAATCTTTCACCCCCATTCTCCCCACATCACTCACTACCGCATCCAGCCATCTCTTCTTTGGGTGTCCCTTCTTCTTCTTTCCACCAGTCCCCTTCTTCAGCATTCTCCTCGCGTTTTCCGGCATCCTGCTGACATGTCTCAGCCATCGTATTCTCTGTGCTCTTACGAAGGCTGATATGAATGGGTCACCATAAATTTAAACTTAAACCTTGTTCGTTCTTCGCCTTCACTCAACTTCCTCTGTCTTCACTCCTCTCAGCATCTTACGAAGCACTCTCCTCTCTCATACCTCCAGCTTTACTTTCATCTGTTTTGTCAAAGACCATAATTCGCTTGAGTATGTTACCGCCTCAGCGCCTTGTTTGGGAAAACGATTTTTTGGTCGAAATCGAAATCATCCTTCCAAATGCTCAATGGTCCAATTGGCAAATTCCCGACGCAATCTGTGGTTGTTTGGCTTCAGTTCTTGAGTTAATACGACTTTGTGAGAATGTGGCATCAAATGCTTACGCAAAATTCTCCAAGTTGACGTCAGAGATAGCCTCAATTGTTGCAATCGTGAAATTGACGAATTTGACTCGTCTGCAATACTGATTGCTGCAGCTGCAATATTCTTTTCACTTCGCACTTTTCGTTGGTGCCTTATTGTCCTGTAAAATGAACTCACGCTGAAAATTCTTCACCGTGCGGCATATAGCCTGTGCATAGTAATGGTGACGACGGCCCAATTCTCTGGTGAAAAGACGTAAGCATCCACAACTGAGCTCGAACTTTGGGAATATTTTTTAATAATTTCTAAACGGCAGGGAAGCGTGAAATGCTCTATGATGAAACTTCACTCTATATTGAATATTTTGACATCTGGAAGTAAAAAAAGTATATAAAGAACTGAAGAAAATTATCCCCATTGAAAGACTCTGTATATGGAATAGCCCGAAAGAACATTTTTTGTACCACACTGTATATTCTATATACATTCTATAAATTTCTTCACATAAACGACCCAAGCACTCGCATTTAATAAACATTAACCAAACTCGTCCGTTAAGATTTCTGTACAAAAATTTACATCTTCTTCGATTACTCAGCAGTTTCGAGTTAAATGCACTTCCTACCGACGAGCAGTCGTCTAGAGGTTTTATTTAAAGCAACAGAAATCTGCATGCGGACCGGTTTGCCCGTGGGACGACGAAGATGACGGCGGGAGGTTGTGTCTTTTATAATTGCTCCTGAGCATCGTGTCTGTTTTGTCAGCGTATCGGAGATGTAATTCAACCAAACTGAAACAAATTAATTTCTGTGTGTGTGCGTGTGTGTTCTGTGGACGAGCGATTCTGAAGTCCCGAGTTGTATGCATTACCTGTATTATTGTTACGGCGTCGGAATCACAAGCGTTGGAAAAATAGACGATTTCTATCCGTTGTTACGCACCGCTGACAATAAGAAATTCGAAATTATGTTTCCGCTGGAGTGATTCTTCTTTAACTGTTGATAAAGTACAGCCCGAAAAGTTATTGATTTAAACAATACATTGGCCGTTGGTGTATGAATTATAATTTTCTGTTTAATAACTCAAAACATGTGCTACTACATATGTACGAGGGAGCGTTTTTATACTCGCGGAATGGGGGAAATAAAAAAACCAAATTATTTTTCTTTTTCAATATATTCACCTGCAAGACGGATACATTTTTCACATCTTTCAATTAATTTATTTATACCCTCATAAAAAAATGGTTTCTCTTTATCTGCAAAATACGCCGAAACTGCCTCCTTGACTTCATCATCGGCAGTAAATTTTTTACCCCGCAGCTCTTTTTTCATTTTCGGAAACAGGTAATAATCACTCGGGCCCAGGTCTGGGCTGTAGGGTGGGTGATTCACAATTTCGAAGCTCACCTTATGCAGGGCAGCTAACGCAACGCGGCTCTTGTGGACGGGCGCGTTGTCGTGCAAAAGCAGAACACCTTTTGTCAATTTTCTCCGTCTTTTCTCTTTAATGGCTTCTTTTAGTCGCTCTAATATTGAAGCGTAATATTCTCCGGTTATAGAAACACCTTTATCTTTATAATCAATCAACAATATTCCTTCCGAGTCCCAAAATACCGTTGCCATGAGTTTCCCAGCTGATTGTGACACTTTAAATTTCTTGGGAGGTGCTGTGCCCTTTTTATGCCACTGCATGGAGTCTTGTTTGGACTCAGGTTCATAATGATGAACCCAAGTTTCGTCTCCAGTAACAATTCCACTCAATACACCATCCTTGTCTTCATTACAGAGGTCCAAAAATGCACGCGAACACTCTGCGCGCTGTTGTTTTTGCGGCGGCGTGAGCATTCTCGGCACCCATCTTGCGCTGACCTTAGACATGCCGAGATGATCGTGTAGGATTTTAAAAATTGTTGTATCGGATACTCCAACCATTTCTGCGAGTTGTTGCTTCTTTAGTCGAGCATCTTCGACTACAATTTGTTCAACTTTTTGGATAAGTGCTGGCGTGGTCACCTCAATGCTCCTGCCCGGCCTCGGGTCGTCTTCAAGGGATTCCCTTCCTTGTTTAAATAAACTATGCCACTTGTACACCATGGTTTTTCCTGGACAAGAGTCGCCGTAAACCAATAACATCTCATTCATTATGGTCGCGACTGATTTTCCTTGCCTGGTAAGGAACTTTATAACGGCACGATATTCGATTTTTTCCATATTTCACTTTTCACTCCTGATTATGTTACTTGGTTGACGATAGCTCAAAGACTAACTGTCTAATATTGCCTTCGCGCGCGTGAATTTGAGGCTGAACTGAGTTCTTGACCCTTGTCCTAACTACCGGCCGGTGAATTTGTGACCTGAGGTCGCGTTAATAAATATAATTTTGAATCGACATCACAGAAGGTGATGCGAATTCGGATTTGAATGAAATTTTGTCCTAACTTGAATGAGATTTTAATAATGTCATAACTGGTTTGATTTAAACCGGATTTTAATGAAATCGCGGCACCGATTTGTTGCCCGTGCGCGTACGCGTACGCGATTTGAATGAAATTTTGCATTTATGATGGGGGGACAAAAACCAAGCCGCGCCACTGCTTGAAAAAATAACCCCCTGGAATTCGAAATTCGCGAGCGTCCCTCGCGTATCCCGTTGCCGATTTTGGTGAATTTTTGTGACTGAAGGTCACGCGTCGTTGGCCAAACACGCCGTGTCCTGGAGTATCTGTAACATATCTGATTAGTGATTTTACATGTAAACTTACGTTTTACATGTATTTGAATGAACTTTTGTGATGTTTCGTATACATTTGTATAGATGTCTGATTTGTGTGTGCTGTTGTGTCGTCTTAACGAGTGACTCTAGTGTCATGTGAGGACGTGTTGCGGTCTCCTGTAGGGGCCCGCGGTGTGTTCAAGGTCAATGTTGGAAATGAGTGGATTTTCGTGATTAGGAACTTGGGAAAAGTAGTTCGTGGCAAGTTGGAGTATATACTCTGGAATTGTTGGGATTTGTAGGTCGTTATGTAGTGTTGTGTTTCTGGTGAACCAGGTTGCACCAGTCATGACTCTAAGTGTTTTGTTTTGTATGATCTGTAATTTGTTTATGTGTGTCTGTGCCGCGTATCCCCATACCGGCGCAGCGTACGTCATTTTTGGTCTGATGACCATCTTGTATACCTGTGTCTTCAGCCGCAGGTCCAACTTGCTTTTGTGATGCAGAAGCGGGTACATCTGCACCATGGCAGCGAGACCTCTGGTGGCGACTTCTTCGGCGTGTGACCTCCAGGTCAGCCTCTTGTCCAGTGTGAGCCCCAGGTACGTGACCTTGTCGCACCATGGGATTGCTCGGTCATTCATCCGCAGGTTCGGGAGCTGCGTATTCTTCGTTGACTTGCTGAAACAGATAGCGGAACTCTTTTGAGCATTGATGGTGATTCTCCAGGTGGAAAACCAGTCCTCATACGCTTCAAGTGAGTCCTGCAATTTTCTCACAGCGTTGCCAGGTTGGCGCGACTGCGCGAAAATTGCAGTATCGTCAGCGTAGAGTGCATAGGTCACTCCTGGGCGGGTTTTTGGCATGTCATATAGGTAGATGTTGTACAGTATGGGGGATAACACAGAGCCCTGGGGGACTCCGGCTAGGATTTGTCTTGACCGGGAACGACATCCTTTGTGTTTCACAACGAATGTACGATCCCCTAGGTAGGAGCGGAGGATGTGTATCATAGGAAGGGAAATGTTAGCTGTCAGGAGTTTGAAAAGGAGCCCTTCGTGCCAGACGCGGTCAAAAGCTTTGGCCACGTCCAGGAAAAGGGCGGCGGTGGAATGGCGGCGGTTATACCCCTCTGTTATCAGGTTCACCGTGCGGTGAAGCTGATTGGTGGTGGAATGACTCTCTCTGAACCCGAACTGCTCGTTTTGGACTATCTTCTTCTGCTCGACTTCTTCAGCAAGTCTGGCTAGGATCGTCTTCTCCAGGACCTTCCCCATTGTGGGCAACAGGCTGATGGGCCTGTAGTTTTGTGGGAAGGCCGGATCTTGCGTCTTCTTCCTGATCAGGATGATTTCCGCTTTCTTCCAGGTGGTCGGGAAGTGGCGGAGTCTCATGGCCGCGTTGACGATGCCCACCAGGTGCATCAGCCCCAGGTGCGGCATCATCTTCAGGGCAGCGTTCGTTATCCTGTCATGTCCAGGTGCCTTCTTTTTGGCCAAGCTCTTGATGATGCCTGCCACCTCCTCCGGGGTGGTCGGTCTCATCTCTTCTGCGCTTGGGTATTCCAAAGTGTCCTCCACGACCTGTTCCACGTGCTCCACGTGGTCCAGGTCGATGTCCTCATAGGAGGGAGTGAACGAGTCCTCCAGGTGGTCTGCAAACGCCTCTGCTTTGCCCTGGTCATCATACACCACACCTTGAGTGCCGTGGATGGGAGGCACCATCGGTGTGTGTCTTCGGTCAAGCGCTTTCTTCACCTTCCACATTGAAGGCGAGTCGTCGAGCGCTTCCAACCTGGCTTTCCATCGCTCGTTGCGGTGATCGCACAGTTTGTGTCTGATCTCCACTGACAAGCGATTCGCCGTTCTTCGAAATGCTGGATCTCCTGATCGCGCAAATCGTCTTGTCATGGCGTTCTTCTGACGTATCATGTCAATGATGTTGCCAGGCAGGGCATCTGGATGGCGTATCTTCTTCATGGGATTTTCTGCGTATCGCACAGCCTTCTGGATTTCCCTGGTCAGTGTTTCCACTGCTTCCTCCAGGTCTTCGGTGGTTTGGATCATCTCGACTGGAGGGAGATCCGTCTTGAGTTTTTCAGTATACGCCGGCCACGACATCATGGTTGCCATGGTTTCGGGCGTTTCTTCTACGTCTTCACCAAGCTCGATCAGGATTGGGTTGTGATCTGAGTCGAGCTCGTGTAGTGAGGTAATGGAATATTGGAAAGGGAGATTTTTAGTAATCATGATGTCCAGTACATCAGGTCTGCCTCTTGCCCCATAATGAGTGGGTTCAACAGGCCCGTCCACGATTATGTCGTTATCCAGCATGTATCGATGAAGTCGAATACCTGCTGGATTTTGTGCACGCGAATGCCAAGCTCTGTGCTTGGCATTTAAGTCTCCGGCAATGAGTGTTTGTGTATCATTGACGAACAGTGAATTAAGATCGCGAAGGTCTAGCATTCTGTTTGGTGGTTTGTAAACCGAATATACGTTTAACGGACCTGACGCTGTAAACACCTTGATTCCCGTTGATTCGAAGCTCTCCGAATCAGGGGAATCTGGTGATGTGGAATGGATCTTCGGACCAGGATCGCCGTTCCTCCACCTCGGGCCATCCTGTCGTTTCTAAAACAGACATAATTAGGTATTTTAAACCTGTTACCTGCATTCAGCCATGTTTCCTGGACAAGGATAACATCGACTGAATATCTTCTCGCAAACTCCCCCAATGGGAGTTGCTTGTCGACCAGGGATGCAGCATTCCATGCTGCGATCTTCAGGGACTTGGGGCGGTTCACTCTTGGCTCCATTGACCATTGAAGAGTGAGCATATTTCCTGGGTGAAGCCAAGGACGATGTGGAGCGCGTCCTCGTTGCTTCTGGCTTGGGACAGGCTGGAACCTATCCTGAAAACAAGTGTCATTAGTCCACTTATGTTATCCATAGTGAAGTGGTTGAATTTTCCAGATGCTTCAGGCTTGGGATTAGCCTTTGGCAAATGGCGTTGTCTGGGTGCAGGAGCTGGAGCAGATTTTGGGATGCGGGGCGGTGGTGGAGGAGGGACTGTGGATTTGGGTTTGGGGGCTGGTGGTGGGATTTGGGATTTGGGTTTGGGAGCTGGAGGGGTGACCTTGGAGGGGCCAGGCTGGGATTGCCTGGTCACCTCCACTTTCCTGCTCTTTTCCTGAATGGGCTTCTTCCTAAGCCCTGGGAAGTTGACCTCGTCCTTCCTTGGAGGGGGGGAGGGCAGCAGCTCTGGGAGGGGCTGGATTCGTCTTCGTGGGCCTTTCTGGGGCTCTGGGGCAGCCTCGATAGCTGGCAACGTGGTTGCCACCACAGTTGCAGCATCTTGGGTCTTCGTCCTTCTTCTTTTGGCAATCTCTGGCTTGATGCTCTTGTCCGCATTTCACGCAGCGCGGGGCCAGATGGCATTGGAATTGGCCGTGGCCAAACCGTTGGCATCTGAAGCACTGCGTGACGTCGTAGCGTTGTCTTGGTGCTTCGATTGTCACACAAAGGCCCAGGATCCTTTCCACGTCGTAAATCTTCCTCGATGCTGCAGTCTTCGTCAGCTGCAGCATGATCAGTGGCATCGGGGTACGACCTATTGTCCTGCACATCCTGGTCGCGTGCAGGACTTCGAATCCCTGTTCGATCAATGATTTCTTAACTTCGTCTATGGGGATGGCTGTGGGGATCCCCCTGACGACGACCTTCATTGGCTTGTCCTCGGCAAGCCGGAAACTGTAGTATTGATATTTGCCTTCCAAAAAGGCAATCATTTTTCTGTAGTCGCCTACAGTGGTTGGTTCGACGCGGATGCCGCCGACCGTGTTTTTTGCTTTGCTGTAATTCGCCTTAATTCGCTGGAAGTGTCCTGCGATTGCCAGCCATTTGTCCTTCTCCTGGAGCACTATGGGAGGAATTTTTTGTCTGGGCATGTAGGTCGGTTCCTGGGCCGTTGGTTCAACGGCAGTCTTCTTAGCTGCAGCTGCAGCGGCGTTCGCATATGACGTACTGGGAGCCAGAACGTCATATCTGTTTGTCGTGGGAACAGGTTCGGGGGGGGGGGCGTGCCCTCGTCCCTTCGGACACGCTTCGATCCTCTTACTATCGTGAATCCATCCTCTTCCTCAACCCTTGTCGAGGAGGTGGATGAGGAGGAGGAGGTGGAGGACTGAGTGACGTCATCTTCCATGGCGCTGCAGTCGTCGGCGTCGTCACACGACTCCATTGCGTCTTTCATGTTTTCCATGTTCTCCTGCAGGATGTGATCTGTAATTTCGCTGGCCGCAAAAAACTGGAGGCGGGGGGAGTGGGGGGGACTTCCTGGGGCGTCGGGCATCCCTCCGGAACAGCTGGCGTTGGCGGGAGTTGTCCTTGTTGGCTCATCTTCTTACTATAATCCTTTTTGTCCTCTCGGGCTGCAACAAAAAGCAAAATTACGCTTCAGGCGGTCCTGGAATTTTCCGTTCGTCGATAAGTACAGCTACACTGCTAACGCAATGAGCTGCACCACGAACGAACGAAGTATTAACTGTTAAATAATATTTCTATTATTCAACAGCTCATCAACAGTCGTTAAATATATCACAATTAAATAGTGAAAAACTGAATGCTTTGTAACAAGCAGATTATTTATGAAACACACAATGTATTCTCAGAGTTCAGAAATACGTCTTCACTCTTTGAAAGCAGTCGTGCGTATATAACTGTCTAATAACAATGAAACTTCGTATTTATACTAATCATGAGTCGCTGCACAGGCCACGCCTCTAATGCGCCTACTCACCCCTCTACAACCCGCTCATTCCGCGAATATAGAAACGCTCCCTCGTAGTAATGAAACCAAGTTTCATATATCGTGACAAAACGAGACTCATGTCGCCGCATGTAAAACCCAACGGTAAATCGTGGCTTTCGGAGTATCGTTGCCCAGTGTTTGCTGCATATCCATTAAAGTCTCAGCTTTGTTTATCTTCTTAATAAATAAATACTGAATTGCATCACGAATAAAGATTTTATTCACTGTACAATTTTCAGTAAACACTTCTTCATTAAGCAACTGTATTTTCAATCGTATGAGAATAAATTGTAATGCTAATAATACCTTGTTTATCTACTTTCATCAGGTAAACTATGGTATCATTAACGAAGTTAGTATCTTCTTGGCATTTTAAATTTATAACTGTAGATTGTTGCAATTGAATAACCGAACTATACTAATCCAAGATAAAGACAATGAAAATAATTTTTCTTTCGCCAAAGTTCGCTAAAAGTGAGTGAATTATCCTTCTCCAGTTCCTGAGTTGGATGAATCATCTGGCGCGCTGATTTAATGGGCAATTTTCTTTCTTCCTCACTTCTTTTTGTTATATATTTTTACTTTTTCTTTTATTTAACTTCTTTTCCTTTTCTCTCTTTATTTTCCTTCTTTAGATGAATTATCTGACGTTCTGACTCAGTAACATGGGTCAATCTCTCGGAAGCCACATTCTCTGTTCAATTCTCTTTCTTTCTTACTCTTTTCTCGATATGTTCTTCCCGGAGATAATTCATATTAGGTTCAATCTAAAGGATGTTTCAAATTTCGCGTTTTTTTTTAAAGAATAAATAAAACACATAATTTGCATTGACATTTGTATGCGAAAAATAATATCTGCCAAATGGCTTCCTCTTGGAGCTTCACAGACGTCCATTAAAATTTTCAATGACATTTTGACATAATTGAGGCTCTATCTCATCAATGACACGAATAATTTCATCTTTCAAAGCAGGAATTGATTATGGATTGTTTTTATAAACCTGACTTTTCACATAACCCCAAAGAAAATAGTCTAACGGTGTCAAATCACATGATCTTGGTGGCCAATTAACACCACCGTTTCTTGAGATTACACGTCCAGGAAATTTTTTTTTCAATAAGTCAATTGATTTGTGTGCAAAGTGAGGTGTAGCGCCATCCTGTTGAAATCACATATCCTCTAGAATAATATTCATTACTTCAGGTCACAAAAATACGGTTATCATCCGACGATATCGAACACCATTGACAGTTACAGCTTCGCCAGCAGTATTTTCAAAGAAGTAAGGTCCAATTACACCACCTGACCATAATGCACACCAACCAGTAACTCGTTTAGGATGCATAGGTTCTCATGAACAATTCGTGGATTTTCCTCACCCCAGATACGGCAATTTTGTTCATTAACATAGCCACCAAGTTCAAAATGTGCCTCATCGGAAAACATTATTTTTTGAGAAAAATCAGCTGATTGTTCATTGATAAAATGGACAAATGAACGACGTTTTAAATGATCTAATGGCTTTAGATCCTGTGTTATTTGAACCTTATATGCCTTCAGAGCGAAATCCTTGTGTAAAATACGCCATGTTGTTGATCCACTAAGTCCAAGTTGTTGTGAACGTCGTCCAATTGACATTTCAGGTTCTTCAGCAACACTTTCACGAACCAAACCAATATTTTCTTATGAACAACCACTACGACTGTATTTTTCACATTTTTGATCTTCCACGGAACCGGTCTCTTGAAATGTTTTAATAATTCGACCAATAGTGCTTTCAGATGGACGATTATGTAAACCATAAGATACATGTAATTTTCTAAACACTCTTTTCACAAAACGCTGATTTTCATAAAATAATTCAACAATTTGAACGCGTTGTCGTACCGTGTACGAAGCCATTTTTATAAATGTCATACATCACACTTTTTAAATGCCCACATACCCAGACAAATTCAGTGCGCCATCTATATTTTATTTATTCTTAAAAAAAACACGCAATTTGAAACACCTTTAGGATCCTGTAGGAATAGAACATTTTCTGTTATCAAAAAGTTTTAGAACATCCTTCCCGTGTATTTAATCTACCAAAAATTCTCTGTTTTAAATACTTTCGTATGTCTCAAACGTGATGATTTGGTTGTCTTCGAATTCTGGGCATTGTAATACATTATGTATAACTGTAGATTGTTACAATCGAATAACCAAATCAAACTAATCCAAAATAGAGAAGAGGAAAATGAATTTTTTTGCGCCAGAATTCGCCGAAAACGACGCAAAGGTTCAGTTCTTCCTTGCTAGATTTTTTTATCATTTATTAATGTCAACACGGTAAATATTTGTAAAAATACTATCTGTTATCAGTGTTAAGTTAAAAGCAATGACAATGTTGCGTTACCTCGTCACCATTTTTCCTAAATTGCGTTCCAATTTTATTTTTTTATTTAAATTAGTTTACGTCGTCTAGGTTCATTTATGTTTGTGCATATTTAAGTATTTATTAATAGATTTGTGTAAATATTATTTACTCTTTCAATGTATGTATATGCTCATGTTTAATATATATTTTTCGATTACCCACTGTAAGTATGCAGTTACAGTCGCTGCGATGAAAACATTGTAATTTCTGGACGTTACGGAACTCGAGTCGTTTTTTTTTTCTTTATCATTGGCGAAACATATGGAAAAGTTTTTATCAGTGGAAAATATGTCGACCAGATAGTGAACGTTATCGTCCCAGCGACTGCGATGTAAAACGATATTCTGTCTCCTTTCAGCGTGGGTTTATCGGATACCCTCCTATAGTCAGATGTTGGCGACAATTCGCGATGTAATTTGTTGTTATTGTAATTGCCCAATGACAAATAAAAATATTTACTATTCATAAAAACTTCACGATTACACCGTGTCTAATTTAATGTAGTGTTTAGCAGTCAATAAGGAAGAAAATGTCTCAAGTCTTTGATTAATTATAAACACAGACAGAGGTCAATTTGTGTGTTTATTTTATAAAAAGAACGGATCGATTTTTGATACGTGTTATGTATAAATATAACCACTGACATAACTGACATCTTACTAAAAATTATTTTCTTAAATATACAAAAACAAGAATCATTAATATAAATCAAAAACAGAGAGGGACCTGGAGAAATCCTGGGGTACACCTACACCAACAATACCACAGGTCGCACAGTAGGGCCAAACACGTGAATTCCTAGTCATAATTCCCACGTACTGTTTGCAGTTTGATAACGTAATTTATCAACAATCAATAAATCTGATAGCCTTCCTCATATAAAATAGGAGATTTCAAGTCTGGCGGCCTTGACAGGTAAGCAACTGCTGAACGAACCTCTTCCAATCTACCTGTGCGCATATTGCATTGATTGAGAAAATCTGTCACTCGTCTGTCAAATTGCAGAGGTGGGCCAACATGCTGTAAACACATTAGTTGTCTTACATTAAAAGAAACGTCAACCAGAAGTGTTGTAAGGTCATTTTCTCGGAAACGTAAACAACGAATTGTCATGAGATGTTTTTCGATTATAAACGGGCTAATGAGACGGTCGTCAATAATACCACACCAAATATTCATCGAAAATCTATCTTGAATTTGGGATTCTTTAGTTTTCCATGGATTTTCAAGTATGCAACAATATGAATTTCTGGTATTATTAATTTCTGGTGAAAGGGGCTTCGTCACTATACAATATTTTTCGACAAAGCTTTCGATTCTTTATTTGCCAGGGACTAGATTCTAGTCTCGATGCATGGTCGCCAGATTTTAAAGCTTGTACAGGTACGATATGGTACCGAAAGTGTGTAAAGTTCTTCATACTTCCATGCGGCTTTTGTCAAGTCTGTTGTCTATTCTTCGGACACTAGTTGAAGGTTGTGCGTCAACCGTATTAAGTATTGCTACTTCTTAAGCAAGTTCTTGTTCATTAGATATTTTTAATTTGAAATTTATTCAGTAACACATGTCGTGGAAGGCCCGGTATTTACCAGGTGTATCTGAAAGTTATTACCGATTTTTTCGTTAAAAAAAAACACATAATTTTCAAGAAAATGGAAAAATTTATTTATTCAACGTATTGGCCATTTGATTCTGCTCATCTTGTCCATCTTTTAGGTAATTTATGGATGCCATCCCAAAACAACTGTTTATCCTTTGAGTAGAACCATTCATCGAGCCATTTTTTAACTTCTTCGAAATTGGCGAAGTGCTTCTTCTACAAACGCGCGTCCCATTGATGCGAAAAAAGTGATAGTCGGACGGGGCAAGGTCTGGAGAGTACGGAGGGTGCAATATTACGTCCCATCCAAGTGTTTTCAACGCTTCCTTGACTGATTTTGCTGTATGACATGGTGCGTTATCGTGCTGTAAAATCGCTTTACTTCGGGCACATTCTGGACGTTTTTTTATCAATGCATGGGTCAAATTGATAATTTGTTGTCGGTAGCGGTCAGTATTAACTGTTTCACCAGGTTTCAACAGTTCGTAATATACCACGCCGCTCTGGTCTCACTAAACACGGAGCATTGTCTTGCGACTGAAACGATTTGCCATGCAGTCGATGGGCCGGCTTCGCGAGGTGATAAATATGATTTTTTGTGCTTAGGTTTTTCGAAATAGATCCATTTTTCATTATCCGTCGCTATTCGATGCACAAATGATATCCGATCATACCTGGGAAGTAGTATTTCACTGAGGATTTTTTGATTTTCTATTCGCCTCTTATCCAATTAATCTGGCACACATTTTCCCATCTTGGATTTTTCCCATTCGGTCGCTAATCGTTTCTTGAGCCATATTTAACGCTTCTGTCAATTGTTTTTGAGTTCGGATTGGGTCTTCATCCAATAACTCCTGCAGTTTTGCATCTTCAAACTTTTTCGGTCTACCAGAACGTTCTTTGCCTTGCACATCGAAATCACCACTTTTGAATTTGCGGAACCACACCTCACATGTTTTTTGGTTAGAGCATGCCCACCGTAAATTTCAACCAGCAAACGATGACTTTCAGCGGCTTTTCTCTTTTGATTAAATAAGAAAAGTAATGCATACCACAAATGCACTTTTTCAGGCACGAAACTCGGCATTTTCCAAGAGATAATAAATCTATGACACTGTTACTTTCACAAAATATAATATGTACGGCCTTGAAGCTTGATGTCAGTAGAATAAAATGACATATGCGTCAAATCATAACATTGCTAACCGTAAGTTTTTATCCGCAGACGATGACTTACAGCGACTTTTTTCTTTTGGTTAAACAAGAAAGGTAATGCGTGCTGCAAATGCACTTTTTCAGGCACGAAACTCGACATTTTCAAAGAGTTATACCAACTTGCTGTGTAGTGTGTTTGTGTGCGTCTGTTGGATGTAATAACTAGAAGTGTTAGTGTATTTTTAAGTCTATGACAGTGTTACTTTCGCAAAATATAACATGTATGGCTTTGAAGCTTGATGTCAGTAGAATGAAACGACATATGTGTGAAATCATAACATTGCATACTTAAGCTGACATCTGTTAGAAAACCCGGTAATGATTTCCCGATACACCTGGTAAAAACTGACCATGACGATCAGGGACGCTCTAGTCCATAGAAGAAGCAATATAATTTTCGTTTAAAAAGGTTAACAAAAAATTGTCAATGAGCAGATGTAAATGTATTTGAAAAAAATATTTTCAGAGCACATATTAACTGGATTCTGATGCAGCTGTAAATATTGTCGTATGGTTGATGTTTCGATATTTTAGAAATTTTCCCACAAGTAACAGCAACGTAATATTGATATTAAGTTTTTCTATTGTTATCTTACCGTAATTACAAAATATGTATCAATTCTAGAAAAGAAGGCCTATAAAACTTCGTGTTTACACAACAGCTACATTTTACTTATTTCCGTTTTCAACGTAACCTAATTCTTTATAATTAATAATACTTTTTTGGTATATAATTAAATCTTACAGCGTTATGTTCTACATTTACATTTGAATATTGAATTATGAATGATACTGTAGCAAACTGGATGTAACAAGTTTGACATCACTTGTAATTGACAAAGATAAAACAACAAGGGAATTATCTCGAATAAGGTCAGTACAGTTCCTCGTTTTCTCCGTCCTCTTCGAAATAAACAAAGATACTACTGTTCTCCCCCTCTCACCTAATGAAAATAAGAAATCCAAGATCTACTTGTACATTAGATGAAGCTTGTAACCGTCTTCCCTGACGTTTTTATCGTCTGTAATCGGGGCGACGACGACGGTACATAGATATCGACCAAGACGGCATACAACAAATTCTTTTTAATGCGCTCCTTTTTACGTTTTCGTTACAAAGAAGTTATTTATAAGAGATACGAGAGAAGGCACCGGGCATGCAACGGGATAGGCGGGTTGAACTCTGACCTTATTCTGACGCGCCGGCCGTTCTTGTCCCTGGATCTAAAGCGAAGCTGGGGCGCGTCCCTTCTCTGTATATATATATCCGGATAATCTCCCTTTGGTTGTTTATTCTGTGGATGAGAGAAATACGGTCGCGGGGAGATGGTTCTGACTCGTAAAAACCCTACTTTTAACGTTTCGTTGATGCATGATCTCGGAATGATGTATGTATTTTGTTGGGATATTTTTAGACATGTGCACGTATGCTATAGTGTTTTTTTTCTCGGTTGTCATAAAAACAATTTGCTTTGGGTATTGATGTACATACGCGCGCCGGAATTTTGAGTAAATATAATAGAAAGATGTATGAGAAATGTCGTTTTATATAAAAAAGTTTCTATATTTCGCACCTTACCAATATGTTATCTTGACGTGATATTTTTTAGGACATATTTACTGACGAAGAAAATGTTAGTTTTACAAATTGATACATGACGTGATGTTTTATATCTCTCTTAATCCATTATTAATATATACTATCGAGGATCGAGGATTGCTTGATATTTCCTCTTTACAAAATTTTTATTAAGTTGGTTCTAGAAGGTATATATTACTGTCCGTGGCGTTTCAAATAGACTATGGTGATATTTACATTAATACTAAAATATAAATCTAACACAAACGGAATATTCAAGTCAACTAAACTATTTTCAGGGTGGAGGTGATATAGGATTACAACAAAATACGAGGGTGGTCTGAAAAGTTTCCGATCTAATAAAGATACAAGACATTTTTTCTTAAAATTTATATTTATTTTTCTACATAGTCCCCTTGTAACTCTACACACTTCTCCCAGCGTTGCTCCCATCTCTTTAACCCGTCCAAATAGTACTCGGCGTTTTTCTCTACAAAATAATCGTTCACGAAAGTGATTGTCTCCTCATTTGACGATAATCTCTGTCCTTCAAGCGCAATTTTTAGATGGGTGAACAAAACGAAGTCGCTTGTGGTTAGATCTGGTGAGTAATTCGTGGATTTTCGCCATGGTAACCGCTGTGGTGTGAGACATTACATAGAGTGAAACGGGATTTTCATTTTCTGCAAATGTGGCCGTTTTTTCACAATTTCTGCCTTCAGCCTGTCAAGTAATGATGAGTAGTATGCTCCTGTAAAAGTTTTTCCTTTTTCAAGACAACCAATGAAAATTATTACAAGCGCATCCCAAAAAACCGATGCCTTGGCCTTGCCTGCAGATGAAATGGTCTACGCCTTCTTTGGAGCAAGTTCTCCCTTTTGAGTCCATTGTTTTGATTGTTCTTTTGTCTCGGGTGTGAAATCGTGGACCCATGGTTTTGAAACGGCGCAAAAATTCTGCTTTATTATTGTGAAACTACGTTAAACACTCAATTGAAACATATTCATGACACTGTTTTTGCTCGAGTGTGAGCAAAGACGGCACCCATCTTGCACACAGCTTTCTCATGTCCAAAATTTCAGATAATCTGCGATGTACCGCACTTTTTGAAATGCCTACTATGTCTCCTAGCTCGCGCACTGTCAGTTGATGATCTAGTACCGTTTTGTGGATTTTCTTCACCATTTCTGGAGTCGTCACCTCATTTGGTCGACGACTGCGATGCTCGTCTTGGCAGCTCGCACGGCCTCGTTTAAACTCTGCTACCCAATATTTCACTGTTGTAAACGAAGGACCAGACTCACCCAGAGTAGAATTCAGTTCATCTTTTATCGGTTGGGCTGAGGCCTTCCAAATAAAAGTATTTTCTCCATTTTTACAAATTCACTGAAAACGTTCACTATTGATGGCTGCCAAACAAATACTAAACAACGTGGCGTTTTCAAACTTAAAACATATGCTTTATAGATTGTGTACTTTCTAATACAGTGATATTTTTCAAACAACTACCCCCATCTCTAGGTCAGGCCGGGTACTTATGGGACCGCCCATGTGTTCACAGTGTTTTGGTAAAAGAATTGTTGCTTATTTCCATGGAAAAGAACCAAATTACTTTTGGTACAAGACAATGGATAGGAAAACTGTAACGAATAAAATTGTAAAATTGAATTTAAACAACTTTTTTTATAGAATTTTTTGAGTCTAAATTAAAAAATACATAAAATAATTTAAATTGGAACACGTTCAATACCCTAAATACATACTCGAGCTTCCGTGGTCGTGACATGTCCAAAAGGCTTACGATCCCGAACATACTTATATCGCATATACAATTCAACAGACTGGAAAAATTAATGTTGCTCGACGCGTTTTAGAAACAATCATAATATAACGGTGAATTGTCTTAAATTAATTAAAAACGTAAACAATACGAGAGACTTAAATAGCTTCGGGACCATTTTTGTAGTTGATAACAAAAATAATGTTTTTTCAACGCAGACAAAGGACCGATTTCACATGTGTGTTTGTATGAATTATTAGAAAGGGTGTAACCAGTAAAAAGGACAAAAGGTAAACGCAGGGGCGGGCGGAAAGGAACAGAAGTGTTGGTTTTTAAGTAAAGGGAAGTGACCTAAATGTGATTTTAAATTGATGTTTGTGGAGACATATTGTTTCGTGATTTTTTCTGTGTAGCTTTAAAAATGGGTACAAACCAGTGAAAATGACAAGCGATGAACACAGAGGTGGGTGAAGGGGGAATGAGAGTTGTAGTTTTTAAGTAAAGAGAAGTCAGTTAAATGATGTTTTAAACTCAGTGTTTGTGTGGACATCTGACAGAGTGTCCCGCGATCTTCTTTATTGCGAGTCTATATTTAAACTCTCTTTTGATTATTAGTAAAGATGACAACTTGGTTGTCGAAATACGTACTTAGTTTATACAAATACTATTGTGGTAAGACTTTTTTAACCTTTTTGATTAATTTTGTAGTTTTTCAGTTCATTTTTATTTATCTGTACAATAAATATTTGGCGCCCAAGGTGGAGCTGGTAAGAAATAATCAGTTTTGTAAAAAAATAGTAGTTATTGCTAATAAGTACCCGGTCTGACTTAGAGGTGGCGGTAGTTGTTTGAAAATATCACTATATTAGAAAGTACACAATATATAAAGCATCTGTTTCAAGTTTGAAGTTGTTTAATATTTGTTTGGCAGCCATCAATAGTGGACGTTTTCAGTGAATTTATAAAGATGGAGAAAATTGGTCATCGTTACGTGATATAATACTTTTATTTGAAAAGCCTCAGCCCAACAGACATACAAGCTGAACTGGATTCTAGTCTGGGCGAGTCTGCTCCTTCGTTTACTACAGTGAAATATTGGGTAGCAGAGTTTAAACTAGACCGTACGAGCTGCCAAGACTAGCATCGCAGTGGTAAACCAAATGAGGTGACGACTCTAGAAATGGTGAAGAAAATCCACAAAGCGGTACTGAATAATCATCGACTGAAAGTGCGCGAGCTAGCAGACATAGTAGGCATTTCATAAAGTGCTGTACATCGCATTTTATCTGAAAATTTGGACGTGAGAAAGCTGTGTACAAGATGCGTGCTGCGTTTGCTCGCGCTCAAGCAAAAACAGTGTCGCGAAGATGTTTCAACTGAGTGTTTAGCGAAGTTTTACAGCAACAAAGCAGAATTTTTGTCCCATTTCATAACCATGGATGAAACGTGGGTTCATCACTTCACACTCGAGCCAAAAGAACAATCAAAACAATGGGCTCAAAAGGGAGAACCGGCTCCAAAGAAGGCGAAGGCCGTTTTATCTGCAGGCAAGGTCATGGCATCGGTTTTTTGGGATGCGCGTGGAATAATTTTCATTGACTATCTTGAAAAAGGAAAAACTATCAACGGCGAGTATTATGCGAACTTATTGCAACGTTTGAGCGAAGAAATCAAGCAAAAACGGCCACTTTTGGCTAAGAAGAAAGTGTTGTTTCATCTAGACAATGCACCAGCTCACAAATCCGTTATTGCAATGGCCAAAATTAATGAATTAAAGTTTGAATTGCTACCTCATGCAACCTATTCACCAGATTTAGCCCCGTCGGATTATTTTTTCTTCTCAAACTTGAAAAAATGGCTCAGTGGTCAAAGATTTTCCAACGATGAAGAAGTGATGTCGGCAGTTAATGCCTATTTTGAGGAGCAAGACAGTTCTTATTATAAAAAGGGTATCGAGCTTATTGAACATCGCTGGGAAAAGTGTATAGAGCTGACTGGAGATTATGTTGAAAAATAAATATATTTCTTTCCAACAGTTTTGTGTTTTCTTTGTTGGGTCGGGTACATCTTGAACCACCCTCGTACATATTATAACAGCTAATATTTTACATATTTAATATGATTACATCCGTGGCTTGAAATGAAATCAATCCAGAGAACAAGCCTTTTACACAGCATAGCGCGATCCTTTAAAAAAAGGAAACACATTAATAATATTACTAGAAATTCCCATTTTCGAACGTATAAAATTTCACTTTCTATCGACTCGTGCCAGTTCCTTTAATGCATGTAATGTAATACATCGTTCATGCATAATGAATGAGTCTACCGAGTAATCTATTACGGGCAAATTAATTACTACACGTTTTATCAGTAGAACGTGACGTATTGTACTATCCTTCTCTGTCTCTCGTAGACGAATATGTGTTACATAATTTGCATTTAAGTGCTTTCGATCATTAACCTATTAGGGCGACATAATGTAGATGAATATTTATGTCCTTTTTTTGCGGGAAAGCTCCGAAAATCGAGCTCACGACAAATTAGATCACTTACTTGCACGGTCTATCCGCTCGCTTAATCAAATTTAAATTGACGTCTTGGCGTGCTGTTCCGGCGAATTTGGATATTTGGGAAGTGTGGAAGCGATTTCTGTTTCGGAATCAATACGCGGACTTTGTCGTATTTTTAATACGACAAGAAAGGTTTTATTAGGGAATCGACAGGACTTGGAAATTTTCCATTGCAATAATAAAATTGTTAATAAATTTAATTGAGAAAAAAGGGACATACGAGGGAGCGTTTTTATATTCGCGGAATGAGCGGGTTGTAGAGGGGTGAGTAGGCGCATTGGGGGCGTGGCCTGTGTAGCGACTCATGATTAGTATAAATACGAAGTTTCATTGTTATTAGACAGTTAGTCTTTGAGCTATCGTCAACCAAGTAACATAATCAGGAGTGAAAAGTGAAATATGGAAAAAATCGAATATCGTGCCGTTATAAAGTTCCTTACCAGGCAAGGAAAATCAGTCGCGACCATAATGAATGAGATGTCATTGGTTTACGGCGACTCTTGTCCAGGAAAAACCATGGTGTACAAGTGGCATAGTTTATTTAAACAAGGAAGGGAATCCCTTGAAGACGACCCGAGGCCGGGCAGGAGCATTGAGGTGACCACGCCAGCACTTATCCAAAAAGTTGAACAAATTGTACTCGAAGATGCTCGACTAAAGAAGAAACAACTCGCAGAAATGGTTGGAGTATCCGATACAACAATTTTTAAAATCCTACACCATTATCTCGGCATGTCTAAGGTCAGCGCAAGATGGGTGCCGAGAATGCTCACGCCGCCGCAAAAACAACAGCGCGTAGAGTGTTCGCGTGCATTTTTGGACCTCTGTAATGAAGACAAGGATGGTGTATTGAGTGGAATTGTTACTGGAGACGAAACTTGGGTTCATCATTATGAACCTGAGTCCAAACAAGACTCCATGCAGTGGCATAAAAAGAGCACAGCACCTCCCAAGAAATTTAAAGTGTCACAATCAGCTGGGAAACTCATGGCAACGGTATTTTGGGACTCGGAAGGAATATTGTTGATTGATTATAAAGATAAAGGTGTTTCTATAACCGGAGAATGTTACGCTTCAATTAAAGAGAAAAGACGGAGAAAATTGACAAAAGGTGTTCTGCTTTTGCACGACAACGCGCCCGTCCACAAGAGCCGCGTTGCGTTGGCTGCCCTGCATAAGGTGGGCTTCGAAATTGTGAATCACCCACCCTACAGCCCAGACCTGGCCCCGAGTGATTATTACCTGTTTCCGAAAATGAAAAAAGAGCTGCGGGGTAAAAAATTTACTGCCGATGATGAAGTCAAGGAGGCAGTTTCGGCGTATTTTGCAGATAAAGAGAAATCATTTTTTTATGAGGGTATAAATAAATTAATTAAAAGATGTGAAAAATGTATCCGTCTTGCAGGTGAATATATTGAAAAAGAAAAATAATTTGGTTTTTTTATTTCCACCCCTTGTCCCCCATTCCGCGAATATAAAAACGCTCCCTCGTAATGTATGAAAACAAAAAATAACTTTAATAATTATTTCAAACATGAAAGTGAATTAAATAACTAAAAAATAATTCAGCACACAAATAAACAACTAAAATTATTCTATATACAGTACTGTGTAAAAGAAAGGAGCACCTTCTTGAATTTTACAAGACATTATTATAAAAGGATAAATAATAATCTTACACAAATAGAAATTTTTTTAATGTATGCAAACTAACACATATCGATATTTAAGCATAAACAACTTAAATTTTCAATATTTTGTATGACCACCTTTATTGTTTTTAGTATCCTGCATTCTTCTTGGTAGGCTTTCCATTGATGAACTAATGAAATTTTCAGGAATATTGTACCACTCTTCCTGAAGTATGTTCCACAGTTCATTTTTGTTCTTTGGCCCCCTTTCACACTTTTTCTGTCAAGATAATCCCACACATGCTCAAGAATATTTAAGTCAGGACTTTGAGGTGGCCATATCATAGTCTGCAATACCCCATTTGCTTCTTGCAGTGTTAAATAAGTTTTCACAAGTTTTGGGGTATGCTTGGGATCATTATCTTGCTGTAGAATGAAATTATTGCCAATATGTCGTTGCCCTAATGATATGGCATGTTTTTCTAATAGTGTTCTGTATTTCTCACCAGTTAATTTATCCTCCATTTTTACAATTGCACCCACACCTGCTGCCGAAATACAACCCTAAACTTGGATATTGCCTTCTCCATGCTTTATGGTAGTGTGTAAACATGGTTCCAATAACGATTCACCATGGCGTCGTCTAACATGCTGACATCTGATCGAATCTAAATAATTGATATTTAGTGAGTACATAGTACTTGTCGCCACTCATTATATCCCCAAGTTTCGTGGTCTCTGGCATATTTTAATCGTTTCCTTCTATTACCTCGTCGCAGTAAGGATTTTCTCACATCCGCGTATCCTCTCAAGCTTGATCTGAGCAAGTATCGTCTTACTGTTGAAGCATGTACCGAAGTACCAGATGTTCGCGCAAGATTTTGAGCTAGTCCTGCGCTGATTTTCTTACGATTTCTGAAGGAACTAACTTTTAAAAACTGTGCAGCTTTACTGAGCTTTTTCCGGACGTCCACTCTTTGGTCTATCATTTACACTGCCAGTTTCAGTCATTGTTTTTATTGTTTGTTGCACGGCATACCGGGGACATTTCACTATCTTTGTTATTTTCACTTGACTATAACCCTCTTGGTGTAAAACAATAATTTTATTTCTGTCTAGTAATGCTATTCTATGCATTTTCTATCTACTATAACAATTTACAGCTCACAGTTCCTTCTTAAAATGAAAATTTCACTCGTAGGCGCATTTTTTAAGAATCTAAACAAATTCTGTTGTGGAACCGCTCTGTATCGTTTCTACCACTGAATTAAAAACAAAATCTTATACATAAATAACTCTCCCTTGAAATTTTATTGCAGACCATTGTGGTGCAACAAAATTTATTACTTTAATCCTCTTATTAGGGGTCGATCTCACCTCTACGCGGCAGTATGATGTTATAAACTTGGAAATTTCCAGTGATTATATTTCTACCAATAAGAGAATCCTTCTTGGAAAGATGTATTAAGTATTATAAATTAAATGAAGCCAATAATGATTAGTGAAAACGTTTTAGTAAATAAGTTTTGGAAAATATTGTTAGGTGCTTCTTGCACAGTACTGTACGTATTTCGACAACTAAATTGTCATCATCAGTAGACTATTAATCACATGAATCTGCGATAGAGCTCACACAAAAAATTTCGTGTACCAATTCCTCCAAAACTAAACACACACTGAGCTTCTGATAGGCGAAACGCGTCTTAATATCTCGACTAAAATGCACAGCTTTGCCTTTCATTTTTAATTATTTACAAATATTTCAAACATTCAGCCATAACGTTCAATTTTTTTCCAAAACGAAATTGGAATTACCAACTGTCATACGATATTTGTTGAGCCAGAATTCCTCGAGTACTGCTACATTACTTCTTGGAATAAACTATGCTGGAGGCAGAGGCCTGCCGCGACTAGATATTTGCAAGCAGCGGCGGCGTATCTTAAAATTTTCCTCGTTATCGTCTTCTTGGTGAATATTTCAGAAACTATTGATCGGATTTTCAGTAAATTTTCTTTGTCGTGAGAAATTGATCACGAGTAATTAAGCGAATGATTCAATTTTGACGTTTTGTAAAAAAAGTAATCTTTTAAGTTATGTGTTTTTATTTCCTTTATAATAATGACATAAATACAATAATAATAATAATAAGTAAATATTATTATACACACTGCCTCAAAGAAAAGAAAGAATAAACAAGCATTTTTTCGTGTAACCTTTTACAGCTCTTAATCTTGAGAAAACAATATCTCCCTTTTACGTGCAAGCATACGAATGTACGAAAGAAAGATGCTCAACAAATACCATACCGGCTATAGCATAAGGACAGAATTGAATGACTTGCAAAAAAGAACCAGCGCTATCTTTGGAAGAATGCGTTACAAGTCGACAACCTAATTAAATGCTTTCGATAACAATAAATAGTGATATTATATGGTATTCTTAATGGTATATCAACAGAATCTGTTCATATCTTAAATACTTCATTTATAATGATGATGGCTTTCGTCTTCGCAGAAACATTGATTACAACACTATTTTAAAGACATATCAACCAGTCCTTAACTGATACAAATGAGAAATAGTAATGCAATATGTCTTCTAAATTGAATCTGTAATGAAATATATTTTATGTTCGAACTATGCTATTGTTTGACTCGTTCTTTTTAAAAACTAGAACAAATATTTTGAAGAAGACACTCATGTTGAATATTTGATTAATAAAAAATAGAAGATTAGTATTAGCATTCATATGATTTAAGAATAATTTTGTGGAGAATTTTGTTTCGTAAATTGTTTCTTTTTGGTATTTAACTCTGCTTAATGTCCATTAATAGAAATACTTATGTAAAGATATATTTTTTATGTTGTTTTATTCTGTAATTGGACTTTAATGTATTAATTGATTATGTTGCCGACTCTCGACGTAACATTTTAACTAATCGCAATTAAAATTAAATTAAATTAAATTTGGTGTAATTCTGCAAAATATATACTTTTTTTAATACACTACATACGCTTCATCTTGCATCATCGTCAGGAGTAAACGAAAGTAAAACTAAATAATGTTGCAATGTGATCTTATATCTGTTACAAAGAGCGGCTTACGAAATATTTACAACTAGCAGTGATAAAATGAAGCATTCCCGGTATACGGGGAATGTAAGGGTTTTATAACTTGGGGGTTGATTGATAGTGTTGTAACCACTAAGATAAGTTAAATTAAATAAAGAAAACTCCAATTTAGGTACTCGTTTGATAGAAAACAGACATAACGCACAATAAAAAGTTTACGAATTTTATATCTAGAGAAAAAATATTACAGAATCGATTTCGTAGAATCGTATTATATAAAAAAGGGAAAGTCACCACCTTTACTTGTCTGCTTTATCAAGTATGTTTCCTTTTATCACATTAGTATTTCCTTTATAACTTAAAGATTTCATTGTAATATTGTATAGTTTTACTATTATACTCCTGACGACACCGCAACTCGAAATGTATAGAATTTTATTTAAAAAAAGTATATTGTGTGAAACTATTCTGTTTTAATTTTATTTATAAAGGTGTTTCAAATTGCGCTATTTTTTTTAAGAACAAATAAGAGATAGATGGCGCACTGAATTTGTCTGGGTATGTGGGCATTGAAAAAGTGTGATATATGACACTCATAAAAATGGCTACGAACACGGTACAACAACGCGTTCAAATTGTTGAATTATTTTATGAAAATCAGCGTTCTGTGAAAAGAGTTTTTAGAAAATTAGGTGAATTTTATGGTTTATATATTCGTCCATCTGAAAGGACTATTGGTCGAATCATTAAAAAATTTCAAGAGATCGGTTCTGTGGAAGATTAAAAACGCGAAAAATACAGGCCTAGTGGTCGTTCACAAGAAAATATTGGTTTGGTTCGTGAAAGTGTTGCTGAAGATCTTGAAATGTCCATTAGACGACGTTCACAACAACTTGGACTTAGTGGATCAACAACATGGCGTATTTTACATAAGGATTTAGCTCTGAAGGCATATAAGGTTCAAATAACACAGGAACTGAAGCCATTAGATCATTTAAAATGTCGTTCATTTGCCGATTTCGTCAATGAACAACCAGCTCATTTTTCACGAAAAATAATGTTTTCCGATGAGGTACATTTTGGACTTGGTGGCTATGTTAATAAACAAAATTTCCGCATCTGGGGTGAGGAAAATCCACGAATTATTCATGAAAAACTTATGCATACTAAACGAGTTACTGTTTGGTGTGCATTATGGTCAGGTGGTGTAATAGGACCTTACTTCTTTAAAAATGCTGCTGGTGAAGCTGTAGCTATCAATGGGGATCGATATCGTGGGATGATAACCGAATTTTTGTGGCCTGAATTAATGAATATTGATCTAGAGGACATGTGGTTTCAACAGGATGGCGCTACACCTCGCTTTGCACACGAATCAATTGATTTATTGAGAGAGAAATTTCCTGGACGTGTAATCTCAAGAAACGGGGATGTTAACTGGACGTCATGTGTTTTGACACCATTAGACTATTTTCTTTGGGGTTATGTGAAAAATCGGGTTTATAAAAACAATCCACAATCAATTTCTGCTTTGAAAGATGAAATTATTCGTGTCATTGATGAGATAGAGCCTCAATTATGTTAAAATGTCATTGAAAATTTTAACAAAAGCATGGACGTCTGTGGAGCTGCAAGAGGAGGCCATTTGGCAGATATTATTTTGCGCATATAAATGTCATAACAGATACTTCAATTACCAATAAAGAGTTTTTGAAAGTGAATGCAAATTATGTGTTTTATTTATTCTTTAAGAAAACCGCGAAATTTGAAACAGCCCTATTTATTGATATCATCATATTTCTATTTAATAATAAAGTATTATTATTTTTATTATTATTCTGTGAATAACTGAAGATAAGGAAAGGAAAACTAAATCTCAACAATGTATTTCGTTGGAATCCTATCCTAGAGAAAATGGCAATTTAATTGAAACGTTAAATCAAATTTCTGGGGTAATAGCTTTCGCCAAACCTAATTAGCTTTGAAATACCGTCGATTCAACACAAAGGCGAACTAAATTAAAGTTCCATATTGCATAAAATGTGTTTCGTTCGCTGGATGTGCCAACTGGATCTACAAGCAGGCTCACCGTCTATTTTATGCGGGTATTATATAGAGTTACGGTAATTTTCGATAAGACGTGTTTGTTTTAAATATTTTCTTTTATTAAACGAATTTTAAAAATGTATGAAGCGTGTACATCTGTTCGATGTAAAAAAATATGTTCTATTCCTATCCTATATAAACAATAATATTGTCTGGCTGTTCTATATTTCATTCGTCGTCTTATTTTATTACTCATTTCATTATTCAGAAGATTGTCGATTCTAGAGTTATATCAATATTGTTCAATGATGTTTCCTAATTTCATTTAATTTAAATTTTTAAAAAGGAAAGTAAATAAAAGTTAAAAATACAAAACTCTGTGTTTTATATTAGGTGCGCAACTAACTTCTCGCTGTTTTTCAAGAGATGGCTCCAGTAGTAAGTGCTGGTCGATTGTGACATAACCAAGCTTAGACATATGATAAACAAACCGCTTTGACACATTAGTGATTTTGTTTTTGCGTCACGTACTTTTGGTTGTGTGAAAATGCCAAATAATCGTCATTTGCGGGAAGTGTTGCTTTTTTTCTTTCATTCAAAGAAAACAGCGGCTGAAACGCATCGAGAACTTCAAAAAGTTTACGGAGATGCTGGTTCCATCGCTTCAAAGACGGTGATTTCGATGTTGACCGTTCGCGTGAAGGAAGACCAGAAACCTTCGAAGACGCTGAATTGGAGGCATTGCTCGATGAGGATCCATGCCGAACACAAAAAGAGCTTGCTTCAGCATTAGGAGTTACCCGCCAAGCCATCTCCCACCGATTGCATGTGCTGGGAATGATTCAAAACTAAGGAACTTGGTTTCCTTATGATTTGAAGCCAAGAGACGTTGAGCGTCGTTCTTTCGCCTGTGAACAACTGTGATATATATCAACCTTCAGTGATTAAATTTAATTTAAACGAAGGGATACTCGGAAAGTCTATAATTCCAATATACGAGGATAGTTTGACAAGTAGTGAGAATGACACATAGGTGGCGCTCTAATTGGTAAAACAAATGCACTGTAATTTAGGCTGCTTATTTATATGTTTACATACCAACAAGCTGTGTTGAAGAAGCGCGCTCTGGAGCACTCAAAATCGTGACTTCTAAGGAAATGATTATAAAATCCATAATATTATTACGCAAGATCGACGACTCAAAGTGAGAGAGATAGCAGACATGGTAAACATTTCAACAGAACGCGTACACCACATTTTAACGAAAGAATTGGGCCTTTTCAAGCTTTCGGCAAGATGGGTGCCGCGATTGCTTACGACTGATCAAAAGTTCACTCGTTTGCGCATTTCTAATGAGTGTTTGGACCTTTATAAGCGGAATCTGGTTGATTTTTATAGGCGATTTGTTACTTGCGATGAAACTTGGATACACTAGAGTACACCCGAAACTAAACAACAGTCGAGACAATGGTTAGAACGTGGTTCTGCACCTCCAAAGAAAGCGAAAACCACTTTATCGGCAAACAAGGTGATGGCATCAATTTTTTGGGATTGAAAGGGCATTTTGCTTATTAATTACCTTCAGAAAGGTGCCACAAACAACGGACAATATTATGCAGAACTTCTACAAAAATTAAATGTTGAGATTCGTGCTAAACGGCCAGGAATGGCAAAGAAAAAGATTCTGTTCCACCAAGACAACGCTCCCTCGCATACCAGCACAGTTGCGATGTCCGAAATCCACGAGTTGCATTTTCAATTAGTACCGCATGCGCCCTATTTGCCGGATCTAGCCTCTTTCGACTTCCACCTTTTTCCAAAATTAAAAACGGCACTAGGTGGAAAGAAATTTTCGTATAACGACGAGCTTATCATTTTCGTAAATGAGCATTTTGCAAACCTTCCGAAATCGCATTTTAGAGATGGCATAAGGGCATTGGAGTACCGTTGGAATAAATGCATTGCTCTTTTAGGAGAATATATTGAAAAATAAAAATTATTTTGTATTTAAAAAATTTGTTTTTCTTTTCCATTCTCACTACTTGTCAAACCACCGACGAAGATCTGCTTTAATTAATTTCAAATATTTAGATTATCTTTATAAATAAATGAAATAATTTTTTTTAGAGAGGTTGAGGTACATCATAATTTTAGTTAGTTGTACTAACTATCTGATGAAGCCATTGGAGTGGCGAAACAAGTGTCATATTGTAGTTAAAGCAATGAAATGTTTCTGTTTAAAGTATGAAATTTCACCAAGTAAAGGCTACCGTTTCACAACATCCAATCAAACATCTTCCTCTTCTATAAAATGTATTTCGATATTGTTGTACTACGTCCACCCTAAGAATGTTCATGTTGAACTGTTTTAAAACGATCAAGCTACACTCGAACATTATTTGTAGTCCTAACGTACAACTTAGAATATTTTCCACAACAAAATACAATCTTCGGATAAGATATCATTTCCTGACTTCGTTAAATACGAAGCGACTTAATAAAGACACTGCGAAGCAAATATAGCTGCTTAAAATTCAGGGTGAATCGAATGAAATCGATTCCCGGCAAAACGACTCATTTCTCGCCGTAATATCGACGCTGTAGAGACTTTTCTGGGGCGCAAGGAACAAAAATAATTTACCGACATAAATTCTCGTTCAAGTTAACCCCGAACATGACGGGAACGTTTTTGATGCTAATGCGAACAGGCAAACTTTAACCGATTGAAATAAGAAGTTCGTTGTAAAAGAAAAACCATCGTGGTTGAAAGGGAACTTGACGTGAATTTAAATTCGTTCCAGTCAATATATTGTGAGAGTCCATTAGTATTAAGAGAGAAGAAAATATCGGAATTTCTGCCGAAATTCGATTTTTACAAAGAAGACTTTTCTGCGGTGAATGGAAAGACGGAATGGATTTTACAATGTAACTTAGGAAACTGAAATTATTGGCGAATTTATCTACTTTTAAATCTCGCTTTTTTTCTTAACTGCTATGTAAATAATTGTAATATTTTTATTGAGAAAATTGAGATCAACGCTTGTCCAACCTTTCTTTGGGGATTCGAAGAAAATCGTCAAAACTAGGATGAAAGTGCCGTATCCATTGTAATTCCTTCTCAGCTTTTTCAACCATTACAAAGTTGTTTAATTATAGAAAAAGGATAATTTTTAGCCTTTTCACCCCCCTCCCCACTGGAATGCTACTTTTATTGCTTACGATGACAACATGCCCTACTTTACAACCTACAAATGACGACATTCACCACCTGCTCACACAACCTTATCAGTTAAACAAAAGATAACATGACTCAATCTGATAGGTAGACTTCCACGGCCGTGGTCCATCCTATCTGCTTCTGGGCTTCCTGGAACCGCGTCACTTGTATATCTGCCGACGTCTCGTACCCATTTGTATGGAATATCTTCAGGGCTCAACTACTGCACTGAAATTGATCAGTTTCAGTGCAGTTTCGTTGTAATCTAGCACCCTGTGATTTCTTTTTATTCCCACATCTGAAGAATAAACTTCGTGGTCAACGGTTTTCTACGCCGGAAGAGGCATTTGAGGAATTTAAAACTCATATTTTGGAGATACCGCCTTCACAGTGGCAGCAATGCTTTTCGGATTGGTTTAAACGAATGAAAAAGTGCATTGATTTTCAAGGAGAATATTTTGAAAAGCAATAAAACCGTTTTCGATAATAAAAATTTCTTTTTTGTTTGCTATTCCCGAAATATAAACTGCTACCCTCGTATACAACTTTAACCTATTCATTCACGAAACTAGTAAATCGTAGTTGATGTAGTTATCATTAAAAGTTGTCATTACTTTTTTTATGAATTTAGTTGCATGATAGACACTGTCTAAAGTCGTAAAAAAATCATATAATGAAAAGTATTTAGTAAAATTTCTATACCAGAGTAGGCTAAGTTTCCAGCCTAGTTTTCTTTTGTCGGATTCAGTTTTATTTTTAACATAGTCTACTTACATAATCTATACACTTTTCTTAGGGATGTGACCATTTATTTAATTCGCCCAAATAGTACCTGGCATCTTGTTATGCAAAACACATGCCTAGCCTTTTCATTTTAAAAAAAATTTTTGTTCTTTGACATCTTATTCTGCAAAATAGATGATGATCTCATCATTTGATGAAAGCCTCTGGTTTTTGAGCAAAACTATGTGCTTAGGAAACAGGGCAAGGTCACAAGGGGGCCAAGAATGGTGAACATGGCGGGTAATCAACCAATTCGAGAATTTTTGTCATGGTGACCATTGGAGATAGTCTATTAACACAACTCCATGACCACCCCAACAAATGGTTGTCATCACTTTTTTTGCCAATTGAACGCTTTTTTGGAACCGATTTACTCTTCGCAATACACCGTTTTGGTTACATCTTAGTTTCAGGAATGTAGTGACTGTGATTTGTGTAGGCCTGACGCCTTTCTAATGCACGAATTCAACGAGAGTTCGATATTCGATTTTTTCATTTTCACATAAACACTACACGACTAATACACTCAACCTTGGGCTGTCTACCATGGCTGAAATCTTTCAACGCATGCGCAAAATAATACACTTGACCCTGAACATCCACAAATTTTCATCTTTCGACGCATGCGCAATATTTTCGACAAACTACGCCATCTTCATGTTAAGGTTCGTAACTTTTCAGACCACTCAAGTATAGGGTGTTTTTCTTAAGAACTTGAGAACTTAAAATGATAATACAAGACAGAAATATTGCTGGAATGAAATTTTTTTATTATAATCTGGTAGATAATTTTTTGGCATTTATTTTTTAAATATGATTTCCGGCACATGTCCGCCGCGGCTACGAGTTACATGGTCCATTCGATCGGTCCAATTTCTGACTACTTTTTCCAATAAATCTGGCCGTATGGCGTCAATGGTGGCTTGAATATTGGCTTACAATGCTTCAAGAGTTGCTGGATTGTCGGCATAAACCAATGACTCAAGATAGTCCCATAAAAAGTAATCCAGAGGCGTTAAATCGCACGAACTAGGGGGCCAGTGAACAGGACCACTTCTCGAAATAAAGTTGTCACCAAATTGATTTTGCAATAAATCGATTGTCAAGCGTGCTGTATGGCAAGTTGCGCCGTCTTGTTAAAAGTAAATGACGTCGATGTTCAGCTGATTAATTTTTGGAAACAAAAATTCAGTCAATATGACTCGATAGCACTCACCATTCACCGTAACGGTAATTCCTTCCCCATTTCGAAAGAAATAAGGACCGATGATGCCGCCAGTATGTAAACCACACAAAACAGTCAATTTTAATGGATGTACTGGTGATTCGTTAACGGCTTGAGGATTGTCTTCGCTCCAAATACGGCAATTTTGCTTATTGACGTGGCCATTTAACCAGAAATTAGCTTCATCACTAAACACAATTTTTTGATAAAAACGCTCATCTTCGGCTAGTTTCAAATAGTTGTTTCGCTTCAATTCTTGCACGAGCTGTATTTTATAGGCACGTAAGCCAAGATCCTTACGTAAAATTTTCCACGTAGTCGAAGGACAAAGGCGAACAAGTTGAGAACGACCACGAATCGACATTTCGGCGTTTTCTTCAATACTTCGCGCTACAGCAGTAATAATCTCTTCGGTACGCACATTTCTTTGTCTCGTTGATGGTTTTGAATCGTGAAGAGTAAAATTAGTGCGAAAACGATCAATAACTGCTCGAATTGCTTGCTCGCTAGGCCGATTATGTTGACCGTAAAATGGACGAAGTGCTCTATGAACTTCGCGAAGAGATTTATATTTTTCAAAGTAAATTTCCACAATTTAGAAGCGTTGTTCTGGCGTTAAACGATTCATGATGACTTGCCAAACCTTACTGAACAGAAATGTCAACACAGTTCGACATTATCAGCTGTCAAACCATAGTTTAGTTTAGTTTAAGAAACACCCATTATAACAAAAGATTGTATCAACATATATTTTAATTTAAATCAAACAAAATTACAACTGGAAATTGTCAAAAAACGCAAACATTTTGGTTTTTATTTGGCCCCGTGGCATATTACAAAATATTTTCCAGAATATCTCCCGTAAAAGCTGATTTAAGTACTTCGAAAAAGGAAAGACAATTCCATTGACTAGGGAAGGTCGTCGAGTTTTTTACGGAATGAAAACCGAAATTCCAACTTACGAAAACAGTATTAATTTTCACAGTTGAAATACGCAAATATAAGTAAAAATGTATTAGCGCCCCCTATTAGCGAAATCCGTAATTATTTAGTTATCAACCCCTTATTTCGCCTTGGAGTTAGAATTAGTAATTACATATAAGAAATTTTAATATGTGGCGACATAAAACCTTTTTCATTGCCTTGATTGGTTAATGTATATTATTATTACGACCGTATTACCCTCAAATTAAGATTTCGTTATGGCATTATCGGAATTATTTATTCCCGTTTGCGTAGCTAAATAAGTTATTCACTTTGAAATGCGTTGTTCGCGTGTTCGGAGGGAACGATCGTGTCCACGATAAAGTAGTTAAACAATTTCGTGTGGCGCCACGTAGGTGCTTCGCCAAAGGTTCACCGTATTGATGGAAATTCGCGAATGTACGAGGGAGCGTTTTTATATTCGCGGAATGGGGGACAAGGGGTGGAAATAAAAAAACCAAATTATTTTTCTTTTTCAATATATTCACCTGCTAGACGGATACATTTTTCACATCTTTCAATTAATTTATTTATACCCTCACAAAAAAATGATTTCTCTTTATCTGCAAAATACGCCGAAACTGCCTCCTTGACTTAATCATCGGCAGTAAATTTTTTACCCCGCGGCTCTTTTTTCATTTTCGGAAACAGGTAATAATCACTTGGGGCCAGGTCTGGGCTGTAGGGTGGGTGATTCACAATTTCGAAGCCCACCTTATGCAGGGCAGCTAACGCAACGCGGCTCTTGTGGACGGGCGCGCTGTCGTGCAAAAGCAGAACAGCTTTTGTCAATTTTCCCCGTCTTTTCTCTTTAATGGCTTCTTTTAGTCGCTCTAATATTGAAGCGTAATATTCTCCGGTTATAGAAACACCTTTATCTTTATAATCAATCAACAATATTCCTTCCGAGTCCCAAAATACCGTTGCCATGAGTTTCCCAGCTGATTGTGACACTTTAAATTTCTTGGGAGGTGCTGTGCCTTTTTTATTTCACTGCATGGAGTCTTGTTTGGACTCAGGTTCATAATGATGAACCCAAGTTTCGTCTCCAGTAACAATTCCACTCAACACGCCATCCTTGTCGTCATTACAGAGGTCCAAAAATGCACGCGAACACTCTACGCGCTGTTGTTTTTGCGGCGGCGTGAGCATTCTCGGCACTCATCTTGCGCTGACCTTAGACATGCCGAGATGATCGTGTAGGATTTTAAAAATTGTTGTATCGGATACTCCAACCATTTCTGCGAGTTGTTTCTTCTTTAGTCGAGCATCTTCGAGTACAATTTGTTCAACTTTTTGGATAAGTGCTGGCGTGGTCACCTCAATGCTCCTGCCCGGCCTCGGGTTGTCTTCAAGGGATTCCCTTCCTTGTTTAAATAAACTATGCCACTTGTACACCATGGCTTTTCCTGGACAAGAGTCGCCGTAAACCAATGACATCTCATTCATTATGGTCGCGACTGATTTTCCTTGCCTGTTAAGGAACTTTATAACGGCACGATATTCGATTTTTTCCATATTTCACTTTTCACTCCTGATTATGTTACTTGGTTGAGGATAGCTCAAAGACTAACTGTCTAATAACAATGAAACTTCGTATTTATACTAATCATGAGTCGCTGCATAGGCCACGCCCCCAATGCGCCTACTCACCCCTCTACAACCCGCTCATTCTGCGAATATAAAAACGCTCCCTCGTACCATTGTATTTTGTCCCTTCTAGTTCTTTTGTTATTTCTTACACTGATTAATTTTACCTACAGTCATTTAAAATATTTCAATTGCCTATTTCTTACTTAAATGTTTAGACGCAAGTGGTCGATTTTTATTTTAAATACAATGGTCACAGTGCTTTACATTTCAAACTCACTGATGACATCTTATTTTGAGAAATCGTGTCTCTTATGTTTCCTACAATGGCTTTTCATTGCACGAATTTGCATTTAGCTCTGGAGTTCCACAGGGTTCGAACTTGGGTCCATTACTTTTCGTTCTATTCACCAATAACAATATATGTCGTATATAATAATACGAAGTACCATTTTCACTGCGGTTTACCACCGTAATACACAGTGGTAAACCGCATTATCCATTATGATTAGAGAAAGTGCGTGCAGATTTGAAATTAATTGGTTATTTGCCCGTCTTGTAAACTTTGAACTGTTCATTTCACCATGATGGTTGTCGCTGTTACCGAAGGAAATATCAAACTTGCATTTTCAATAAATCCATTTTATTACCTTCATGAGGAATTACAAAACTTTATTATCATATCCTTCAGGTTTTATAATACTCTTCTTATTCACATTTCGCCACGACCTTCCTTTATTGCCCTTAGCAAAAATCCGTGTCTCGTCGAGAAAGACAACATCCCTTTTATAAGGGGAGGCAACATTCGCTTTATAAATGCGTAAAAAGGAATATCGTAATACAGCAATGTGACTTTTCTCCATTAAAGTTCTGCGATCATTGTCTTTCACAAATTTAAGCTAAATGTTTTAACAAGCGATTCAAAGAGGAAATGCTGATATCCATGATATATCGCTCCTGTAGTATCGTAGTGACATGTTTTCCTAAAAATGTATGTTGTATAAGCATTTCTTTATGGAAAGATTTTGAATATCATACGTACGTTCTTTGTATATGTAGTATATAATATTACGAACTGCCACTTTCACCCGTTCATCTATATCCCGACGTTTCAACTTGCTACGTGGTTTATAAGTTCCTACTGGTAACGCAGTTTCACTTTCTTTCATGTGTTTCTCATTAAATACTGTTCGAACAGAAATACCTAATGCTGCGGCCACTTTTTAGAATAATGCTTTTTGAAATTTGTTTTCTAAGGCAACAATGAAAATATTACCTCTTGTGCAGAATTAACGGGCAATAAATGTCCTCTTTCTTCGCTATTTATGAAGTTAATACATGCATTTCTTTTTAATATTGCCCAAGAACCAAGGGAGAAAATGCCGTTGTTTGAAGTTTTTTCTTTTCATGTCGAAAATGTAAACAAACTCGTATGCTATTTGATTTGTACACTATGCACACCATTGTTCGTTTTTTTTTTATTGAACTATATAAGGCTCTCTTTTCAGTTCGATATTGCTACGGCTCAACTTAGAAATATAGGACAACAAATGCAATTTAGAACATACATTTTTGTGGTCATAATTGTACATTAGTACAAACATAAGTGCTAGTTTTAAGACCAGGAAATATTGACTTACATGATTCTTGCGAAAGCGAATATGTGTTTGGTTTTGGCGCATGTAGTACGGGGAATTTTCTGTGTGAGCTTTGTCACGAATTCAGATGCGACACTATGATTACACAGGCCAACCAATAAATATTTTTTAAAAACTTTTTTCAAAGTTCAACCTATTTCTTATGCATTTTGGTGTACTGAATCCAAAGTTTCAATCAGTTTTTTTCTAACATGTACCAATTTTTCGCAATCTTTATCTTTTGTTGGGTATTATAGTATTAAAATATATAGTCAAGATTTAAATTTATTATCAGATTATAATTGAAAAATTTAACATTTTTTATTACAATGGTGTAGTTTGTAAGTTTGAATATGAACAGCTTTTTACTTATTAATCTAAAGTTTTGTATTTCCTCAATTTTTTCACGGTAAAAGTTTGAGTGTAGCTTTTCCTTTTATAAGATGCTTCTTGAATTGCTTGTAGAAGGGTCCATCAGTAATCTCCCACCACGTTGACATTCCAATGACCCTGATACCGTTTCTCCATCTCCTTTATATCTTGGTGGAAACGCTCTCCTTGTTCCTCACTTACAGCTCCAAGATTGTCAGGGAAAAAATTTAAATGTGAGTGTAAAAAATGCACCTTCACACTCATGTTACAATTCTCGAAATGTTTGCAACATGTTTTGAACTATATTTTCGTAATTAGGGTCTTTCTGATTGCCTAAAAACTTCAAAACAACTTGTTTGAATGCATTCCATGCTGCCTTTTCTTTCAAGTTCGTCGCATTTTCGAAAATAGGGTCTCGCATAAGTTTTCGAATGTCAGGGCCAACAGGTATGCCTTCTTTTAACTTTGCCTCTGACGAAATTTCTAACACAAATATTGAAAGCAAGGTTCTGATTTTGATAGAGCTTTAACGAATTGCTTCATTAGGCCCAATCATGAATCTCAGATTAGAAAGTATGTGCCTTCGTGATTTTCTTTGTATTAGTCACACAGATACTCAAAAGTGCACTTTGAGCATTTACTACTAATAAGGTGTAGAGACCAAGGTATTATTATACGTTTACAATGCATAAATAACGTAAGGTAAACACGTGAGGAAACTTTACGTCCTGTGGTATTTTAGTTGAATTTGATGGAGCCTGTGGTTGATTGACTTGATCAATAAGGTTGATATATAACCCCTTTCCACAATTAACTATTTGTAAATTCTGTATACGTATTTCGACAACCAAGTTGTCATCATCAGCAGATAATTTCAAAGTGTCGCACCTGGTAAAACACGGCGAAAAAATTATACGAAAAATAAACTCCGTACGCGATCCGCATCGTTGAAAACCAAGATGTGCACTGTGTCTGTTTCACAAGATTTTTAAAAATACTTTTACTTAAACTAACATGCACTACATCGAAAAAGGTTATTATGGTCAAAAATGTGTGATTTATGTGTGTTTTATGATATTGTTCCTCTTGTCTTTCAGTAGAGGTGAAAAATTTAATCTCATGTCTCGCTATACCCGATTTTTCCGAAGGTCCCTATGTTGAATGCAAGAAAACTCCATTACCAAAAATGATTAGGGACACAAAAAACGCGTTAAAAAGTTGTTCAAAGTTAATAACCCCGAATCTGAATTATAGGCTAAGTGTAAGTAATCCGTTGATCCCTAGACTATATTGTTTGCCTAAAATACACAAACCAGGCAACTCAATGAGACCAATTGTCTCAGGGATCAACTCCCCTACTTACTTGTTATCGAAATGGCTAGTGAATGAATACAAAAATTTGCCCGAAAAACTCGAAAGTCTCTCAGTCAATATTTCATTAGAATTTATCCAAAGGATCAAAGATTGTAAATTAGAAAAAGGAGAAATTTTAGTTTCATTCGACGTAACGTCATTGTTTCCTTCGGTACCGATCCCAGAAACTTTAAAATATTTAGAAGAATTGCTTCACAAAAATAAGATCGAACCAGAGAAAATAAAGGAATACGTGAAATTAACAAACCTTTGCATGTCCCAAAATTGTTTTCAGTTCGAAGGGAAGTTCTATGAACAAAAACAGGGAACTGCAATGGGCAATTGTCTTTCTCCATTCATAGCGGACCTGTTTATGAGTAACTTTGAAATAGAACTAAAAAATAAAGCTAAATATTTTCCTAGAATTTGGGTCAGGTATGTCGATGATATTTTCGCGGTTTTCAATACACAAAAATGCAACTTAAATGATTTCGTTAAACAGTTAAATTCAAAATTCCCGACAATTAAATTCACAGTAGAAAAAGAAAACAATGACAAGTTGCCTTTTTTGGACACCTTAGTTATTAAGAAAGATCTCAAAATAGAAATTGATATTTTCCGAAAAGAAACCAATGTCAATAGATTCATTACGGCTGACTCAAATCACAGCATGCAACAGAAGATGGCTTCATTCAATTTTCTGATTAATCGTTTGATCAATTTCCCATTAACAAAAGTAAGATATGAAAGAGAATTGAACCTCATTAAGAATATCGCGGTATACAACGGTTTCGATTCGGAAATAATCAATGGATTAATTAGAAAGGCCAACATAAGAAAAACAATCCGTGACACCACATGTCTTTCACCACAGAGCAATCGGGAAAAGTATTTTGTTTGTTTACCTTTCCATCGTGTGACAAAAAATCTGAATAGTATTTTTAAAGACCACGGGTTTAAAGTATGTCCCCGCCCTAATAATACCCTTAAAATGCTGTTAGGAAATGCAAAAGACAAAATTGAAAAGAATAAAAAATCGGGAATCTATCGAATTGAATGTTTAGAGTGCAATAAACAATACATCGGCCAAACCAAAAGATCGATCGAAACCAGGTATAAAGAACACCTTTCGCACATAAAATTCAACCGACCGGAAAAATCGGGTATAGCGAGACATGTATTAGAAAATAACCACAGTGTTAATATGGATTGTTTACATTTGATAAAGAACGTGTACAATTATCGCGAACTGGACGCGTATGAAAGCATGCACATCGTAAAGAATTCAAGCCATCTGGTTAACGTTTATGACGTCGGCCCTCTGCAAACGCCTCTCTTCTCTCTACTGAAAGACAAGAGGAACAATATCATAAAACACACATAAATCACACATTTTTGACCATAATAACCTTTTTCGATGTAGTGCATGTTAGTTTAAGTAAAAGTATTTTTAAAAATCTTGTGAAACAGACACAGTGCACATCTTGGTTTTCAACGATGCGGATCGCGTACGGAGTTTATTTTTCGTACAATTTTTTCGCCGTGTTTTACCAGGTGCGACACTTTGAAATTATCTGCTGATGATGACAACTTGGTTGTCGAAATACGTATACAGAATTTACAAATAGTTAATTGTGGAAAGGGGTTATATATCAACCTTATTGATCAACTGTGGTATTTTAAAGTTCATTTTCGGATTCAGCACGTCAAAAATCATAAAGGGCAGCCAAATTTATAAAAAAAGTTTTTTCATGGTCGGCCTGTATAATCTTTTATTGAACATTGATTATCCTATGTTAGTATATGCTAATGATATTAAGATTTATTATAAAATAGCATCCGTTGAGGATACTTATAAATTGCGATCAGATTAGGAATACATTGAAGCATGGTGTAACATTTAAGTAGTGACATACAGTACTGTGCAAAAGAAAGAAGCACCTAACAATATTTATGTATGCGGAGGGAATCTCTTAGAAAATATAAATACGGGGATTCCCTCATTTATGCAGATTGAATCCCTGCGCTGTTCGGATTAACGTGGCGCTGGTCGTATTATGGTTTCTAATTCTGGCAGTTCGGATTACTGGAGGTTCGGATTAGAGCGTGTTCGGATTAAAGAATTTTATTGAATGCATTTGAATCAGAACGACCATTGCGTGGTAGGCTTTGAAATCTCTCTTGAAATTTTTTAAGTGTGCTTCTTTAAAGTATTCAAGCAACGTTAAAAATTGTAAAATACTGTATCTTCTGAAGGTCTAAAAGGTCAGTTTCAGTGCGACAGACAGTAGCAGTAGTTGAGTCCTGAAGATGTCCCATACGAGTGGGTACGAAACCTCGGCAGTTATACCAGTGACGCGGTTCCAGTTCGGAAGCCCAGAAGCAGAATCTGAAAGGTGTTTTTCTCACAATAAATACCCTCGTCCTTGTTCATATATTAGAATTATTTGTCCCCTACTTTACTATGAAATTAGTCTTTTTTACAAAGGAGATTCGTCGATATATGACTACGCGATAAGGATTTAAAGTTTTTAAAAATCCTCGCGATTGATTCATCTCTCGAATAATATCTGCAGATCATAAAGATTCGGTTAATCACACATTACACACACACACTTGTGCAAGCACACAAATCTCGCGTCCATAACTTGTATTCTATTTATAGCAATAATAACAGTACCTATACGATTGAAACAGGAAACGCGAAGGAATAAATGTATATGTTCATTATAATACCACGGAATATGCAGGGACGTGTTTTTACCATTAGCGGCTCGTGCTCTTCGAAGAAATTATTTTTTTTAACGTCGGACGAACGACGAACAGAGGTTGTTATGTGTTCCTACATAATGTGTTATGAAAAGAATTACATATAACGAGATAGTGATGTACGTAATGTCCCAGAAGAATGTAGACTGCTTGTTAGGAATGTTGAGTGGTTTTGCATCACTGCTTTTTTAACTTGTACGTGTTTTCTTTTTGTACTAATGTTCCGCTTTTCTCTTCTTTTCGTTTAATAAAATAAATTAAAATTTTCTTGCTTCCTATTCGAGTGCAAGTAGTTCTTGATGAAATATACAATGTTTTAGAGCTTAGAAATATGTCTGCTACAAATTAGGAGAGCTTAATATATTTGGCCTATATTTAGGTCGTACAAGGAGAACTAGGGATATTTTGAAATACTCTGTATACTTAATTATATATAGTAGAACCTCTACAATTCGGGATATTGATGAGGACGACGTTGGTGGATAAGTAATAAGCAGAAAAATCGAAATTTTTTGTTCTAAATACGAGGGTGGTCCCAGAAGTACCCGACCCAACAATGAAAACACAAAAATTTTGGAAAGAAATATATTTATTTCTCAACATAATCTCCTTTCGGCTCTATACACTTTTCCCAGCGATGTTCAGTAAGTAAATCTAGAAAATTCGCTTCCAGACTCGGGTGAAATTTTTGAATTTCTTATGTTATGCTTACAATATAGTTAGATACGATGCGAATAAATTATAAACTGCGCAACACATCTAGCATCCTTTAGCGACAGACAAGCGTGTCACAACACTTCGCTTAATGAACCTCTGTTCTAGGGCACCATTTAAGTAGTTTCTAGGGTACTATCACACCTTGCGTTTCTTTGAAATTTGGAATTACGAGGGTAGTTTAACAAGTAGTGAGAATGGAAAAGAAAATCTAATTTTTTAAATACAAAATAATCTTTATTTTTCAATATATTCTTCTAAAAGAGCAATACATTTATTCCTACGGTGCTCCAATGCCCTTATGCCATCTCTAAAATGCGATTCCGGAAGGCTTGCACAATACTCATTTACGAAGATGATAAGCTCGTCGCTAGACGAAAATTTCTTTCCACCTAGTGCCGTTTTCAGTTTTGGAAAAAGGTGGAAGTCGGAAGGGGTTAGATTCGGCGAATAAAGCACATGCGGTACTAACTGGAAATGCAACTCGTGGATTTTGGACATCGCAACTGTGCTGGTATGCGAGGGAGCGTCGTCTTGGTGAAACAGAATTTTTTTCTTTGCCATTCCTGGCCGTTTAGCACGAATCTCAACATTAAATTTTTGTAGAAGTTCTGCATAATATTATCCCTTTACTGTGGCACGTTTCTGAAGGTAATCAATGAGCAAAATGCCCTTTGAATCCCAAAAAAATGATGCCATCACCTTGTTTTCCGATAAAGTGGTTTTCGCTTTCTTTGGAGGTGTAGAACCACGTTCTAACCATTGTTTCGACTGTTGTTTAGTTTCGGATGTACTGTAGTGTATCCAAGTTTCATCGCAAGTAACAAATCGCCTACAAAAATCAACCGGCTTATGAAGGTCCAAACTCTCATTGGGAATGCACAAACGAGTGAACTTTTGATCAGTTGTAAACAATCGCGGCACCCATCTTGCCGAAAGTTTGGAAAGCCCCAATTCTTTCGTTAAAATGTGGTGTACGCGTTCTGTTGAAATGTTTACCATGTCTGCAATCTCTCTCACTTTGAGTCGTCGATCTTGCGTAATAATATTATGGATTTTTATAATCATTTCCTTAGAAGTCACGATTTTGAGTGCTCCAGAGCGCGCTTCATCAACACAGCTTGTTCTACCACGTTTAAATTCATTTACCCATCTACTTATTGTGGCGGATAATGGAGCAGATTCACCTAATGTTTCCCATAACTCATCTTTTATTTCAGTAGCTTTCATACCCTTAATTACGAAGTATTCAATCACCGCACGATACTCTGCTTTTTCCATTTCAACAAAACGACGTGTTGCTTCTTTTTCAATCAGCTGTCAAAAATAAACTAATCAACCGATTTATCTAAATATCGGAATGTAAACATATAAATATGCAACCTAAATTACAGTGCATTTGTTTTACCAATTAGAGCGCCACCTATGTGTCATTCTCACTACTTGTCAAATTATCCTCGTACAACAGAGCATAATTTGAGATATGTTTTACTTCATTTATTTTTTATTTAATATAAAAATGTGCATACGGTAGAACTAAGCTATCTGTACACTTACTCAGACTGTTATTTAATTTATTAATACTTGTTCATATTTAATTCGAACAGTCGTATATATTTTTTAAATAATCTCATTAAATAAATCGATTTTCTTTTGTATTCATTAATCATTTGTGGAGTTTCTGTACGGATACTAAACACGATGACGTGGCATCTGCGCTACTAGATATTAGAGTTGGCCTTCTGGTCATGGCGTGTCGTGAAAGAAGTACTGCCGCCAAATTAATTTATTTTAAAGGCGTCGAGGGCGATGCATCGTCTTTGTGAAATTAGCGAGGAGAGACGACGACGTCGCGCTGGGACGGGGACGTTGCCGCGAAGACGCCTCGTGTGCTATGAAAAATTGAATTTCGTCGCGGAAACGGTGCCAGTCGGGGTGAATGGATAGACTCAATTAATTTATACCTTCCTGTCACGATACCACAGTCCACTGTGCGATTGGAATATTAACAAAGAGATGTTAACTACGCATGTGTTAAGTTCCAGACCAGTAATAATTTTCCCATGTAAAAATATTTATTCTTTTTAATTAATTTAATTGTTAGCAACGCAACAAATGAATTAATTAACAAGACAGATTTGTACGAGGGTTATTTTTTAAATAAGCGTTTATTCTCAGCATATTTTGCGCGCGTTTAGACGCCACTTGCAGCCATGTCGTCTGTTTGTGTGTTGAGTTGTAGAAGTTTGTAATGTTTAAGAAAATTGGTTCGACCGTCCACTGTGAGGTACTGTAATTCGACCCTTGAGTGCAAGAAGCTTGACAACAGCGGATTTGTGAAATGTACGGTATTTCGAAACGTATTTCGTTGAACCTTTGCTTCAGTATTGCTGAACGATTTTCAGGGCAAACAGAACTGTAACGCCGGAACCCCGTAGCTCTCTTAGATTTTGAGCTAGTTTTAGCGCCCTGGAGGTCAGGCAAAGTATCGTTTAATGTAGGAATACGGGCGTTTTATTTCACTATCAGTGACAGTTGATAAGGGCGTAACAAACTGTTGAAACAATTAATAAATTATAAGATCCTTCGTTGTTATTAGTGATACATGCTATTCTCGGCGACAAAAATATCAGTGTTACAGCCGTATCTATTTTGATAATATCACTAATATATTTAACATTTGTGTTAAAGAAAGGTGCAGATTTTCCCACATTAAAACAAATTCGTAGTGATAGTGAGTGCATAAATTCGCTAAGTATTAACAAACAATACTTTAATTACGCAAATATTATATCATTAGACGTCAAACAGTCTTTCTTTTCATATAAGAACATTTTTTCCTCACAGCGAACTCGATTTGCTGAAACAACTGTGGAAACATATTTGATGTTTCAAATATTTAACCGACCTCATCCAGTTTGTGGTTATATTGAAAACGTTGCTTAAAAGGGTGTTTCACATTTCATAAATGCAGACTCACCCAGAGTAGAATCCAGTTTAACTTTTATATCGGTTGGGCTGACGCCTTTCAAATAAAAGTATTGTATCACGTAAAGATGACTAATTTTCTCAATTTTTACCAATTCACTAAAAATGTTCAATATTGATGGCTGCCAAACAAATACTAAACAATGTGGCGCCCTCAAACTTGAAATATATGCTTTATAGATTGTGTACTTTCTAATACAGTGATATTTTTCAAACAACTACCGCCATCTTTAGGTCAGGCCCGGTACTTATGGGACCACCCTCGTATTTACTTTCATAGATATCTAATTCACAATGATTACTTATATTTTTTATTAAATGTAGACAATCTGCGGTTACATTATGATTATTTTCTAGCTCGTGCTTTACCAAACTAGATTTCCCAGGTCGATTAGATTTGATGGGCGCCATATGTTCTTTATACCGAACGTTTTGTCCGACCTATATACTGTTTATTACAAACTAGACATTTAATTGCGTAAATCCCTGATTTCTTATTGTCCCCGACTTTGTCTTTCGTATGTCCCAAGAGGAATTTAATAGAGTTGGTGGACCGAAATGTAGATTGGAAATAGTGCTCTTTAAAAGCATTATTTAAATTTTTCGTCAGAGTGAAATGGTAAACGCGCAAATTGCTTGTCTCGTTTGTTTTGAGGTGACAGACATGTGGTATCCCGGATTGTATTTTCCATTGATTATTTCCGAATCAAAACCACTGTATCTCGCAATGTTCGTGACTAAAATACGAAAATTATTGTGGAAAGAGGTTTTATTAACCTTTAGTTTTTAAGCTATTTTTTAGGATTATTTACTTATCAAGGGCACACTTGTGGTGCATAGGCCATGTCCCCATTGTAGTAGTTACTAAATCTTCAATCAATGTCTCCATTACGAGTATATGAGTACATTTTGTTCAAGGCGCGGGTAAGTGGCGTGGGGACTGTAAGGGACCTTGTTGTTATTCTAAGTTGGTTTCTTTCTAACGGAAGTCATCATTTATCATCAATTTCTAATGTATTTTTGTTTACATTTGTTAAAAGAAAATGCGCGGGGAATTAATTTGCATAACAAGTTTTTGAGATACTTCTGAGTGGGAAAAATGTTCCAAGATTTGGTTCGACCGCATAATGATACGAATTTGAAAATTATGATAATTTGTAGTAACTAATTGAGTTTCTTTTAAACGTTTATGGTGACGTATGTCCTTGAATTTTCCAATTTAATAAATGGTAGTCTGTAACAGATACAAATAAAATATTTTCACTCTTAATGTCACTATATTCCATGTCATTTTTTCTCATATATTTCTTCGTCAGAACAGGATAACATTTCAACAAAAAAACGCAACATAAATCCTTTACCGCAAAGCCGTCATCCATCTAGCGAGGAAAATCTTATCCAGTCTCGCTTTGTGTCACTAGTGACGTCGCATATCGCGCCTTAAACAATCCGTTCGGACCGGTTCACCCGGTCGAATTGAAATCCATCCTTTATTTAATATTTAAGACGGGACCGCGGAAAGACGGAAATTTTCCATCCGCGGAGAAGTGGAAAATGAATACAAAGAAAAAGCACTTTTAAGTGAATGGGTAGGCGAGCGAGTCAGCAAGGGAAAATGCCGTAGTGCCGTAGACAATGCTCGCTCGTCGGAGCACAATGACGGTACAGATTAGTGTCTAGTAACGTACTCTAAAAGGCGTTCACCCCATTTGGAATACGGTCGCGTATAAAAATTGCAAGTTAATCGTCTCGAGGTCACTAAACACAATTTCACAGACGAACTAAAACATGATTTCAGAAGATATTAAAGCTGTTATAATCGTTTCGGATATTTATTTTACTTCCCAAACGTAATACTCGTCCGAAATGGCTTAGAGGCAATGTAAAAGCGGAAGCAAAAATTCAACGGCGATGTATTTTTTTTAACTTACCCAAGCTTTAATGTAAAAAATAAATTTAAAGAAAAGATGTCGACAGTAACGATAATGTGTTTTTCTTTTAAAAAAAAGGAAAGTAGATACGTAGACCTGTGTAGTTCTTTTATGACATCACAAGCATGTAAAAATAATAAATTTAATTATGCGATTTTAATTTATTTATTGTTAGTAGGTACTACTATGTAATAAACATAACTCATATAGAAAGCATTGTATGTAACTATGTAGCATATATTATTATTTATTTACTTAAGACGAAGAGAAATACAAATTGATCTAACAATAAAATAGAAAACAAAGAAAGGATTACCATTTGACTTAAAGATATGCAAAAATTACCATTATATACAATAATAAAATAAAATCTCGTTAAACAGAAATAATTTACGAAATAAAATGTCTAGATTGTAATTAATAATACCAAGGTCAGACTAAACGTTCGATAGAAACCAGATATAAAGAACAAGTTTAATCGACCTGAAAAATCTAGTTTATGGAAACACGTGCTAGAAAATAATCATAGCGTAACTGCGGATTATTTATATTTAATCAAAAATATAAATAATCATCGTGAATTAGATAGGTGTGAAAGCAAATAAAGGTGGCCCAAAATTAACGCAAGATTTGAATTAAATAGAAAACACAGTTTTTAGTCTTTTGATTGTTATTTTTTTATTGAATCATAAAGTATATAGGATAGGGTTATTTATGGAATAACACATCGGGCAAATGGCCTCCACGGCTTTGTATGCACATACGCACTCGTTTGTCGATTTCCCATGACCATTGTGCATAAATGTGGCTGAATTTCGTTGATGCAGCGTTGCATCTCCTCCTTTAATGCACGTGTGGTTGTGGGCTTGTTGACATAGACCTGTGATTTCAAATAACCCCATAAAAACAAATCTAATGGTGTTAAATCACACGATCTTGGGAGCCAATTCTGATCACCCAAACGAGAGAGTACACGACCTGGAAATGTCCCATGCAGTAATTGAATTGTTTCACGGGCTGTATGGCATGTGGCACCGTCTTGTTGAAACCACATATTGGCCGCATCAATATCATCCAATTTCAGCAGAAAGAACTGTGTTATCATGTTGCGATAACGAGCACCAGTAACAGTCACTGCTTGACCAGCCTCGTTTTCAAAAAGTATGGTCCAATTATGTCTCCAGCCCAAAATCAACACCAAACAGTGACACGTTGTGGATGCATTTGTTTTTTGACAATCACATGCGGGTTCTCAGAACTCCAAAAGCGGCAATTTTGGCGAGTAACAAAGCCATCAAGGTGAAAATGTTCTTCATCGCTTAGGATGATTTTGCTCGAAAAATCAGCATCAGGTTGTTGATGTTCAATAATCTATTTAACGAACTCTCTTCACTGTGAATGATCATTAGGCTTCAGTTATTGTGTTAATTGAATTTTGTAAACATGGAGACACAGATCTTTAGTGAGTATACGCTGTAGAGAGCTTCATGAAATTTGCAATTCTTGTCCACGATGCCGAATTGAGGTTCCTGGATTGTCACCGACAGAAGTTATCAATAGCTGCAATTGCAAAAAAAATGTTCGCGATGTGCAGTCCGTACAACCATTAGTCGCTATCAGGAGAGTGGGTCGTTTGTTAACAGACCAAAAAGTGGCAGAAAACCCTGTACCTCGATTAGAGAAGACAGAATTTTACAAAGATTGGCTCTCAGTGATAGGAAAAAATCGTCGAAACAGCTCGTCAGTGAGCTGAAACAGCGTTATCGCGTAACAGTTTCTGCGCAAACAGTGAGAAGGCGTCTCCAGCGTGCTGGTTTACGAGGGTGTAAAGCGCGACGTAAACCGCTTTTAACTGACGCTCATAAAAAGAAGCGGTATTTATGGGCCAAACAACATGAAAATTGGACAATCGAGAAGTGGTCGAAGATTCTTTAGTCTGATGAATCGAATATCGAGGTATGTAAGTACATTTTCATGACTAATATTCTTATCGTTGTATGCAATTCGGTCTACATGTAACATTAAATAAAATTAATCCTGTCTAAGTGCTAACTTTCTTCTTTTGCCTGGCAGCTTTGGGGACTATCTGGGACTCTATACGTTCGGCGTAGGCAAGGGGAAGCTTATGAACCACAATGTATCATTCCTACAGTAAAATTTGGAGGTGGTAGTATCATAGTTTGGGGTTGTATGTCTGCATACGGTGTTGGAGAAGTGTACCTGTGCGATGGACGGATGAATAGCCAACGCTATTTAGTCATGTTTGACGAAGTATTAGAACCGTATGTGCTAAAACTATTCGACCAGGATATTCCACAATACATTTTTTCAGCAAGATAATGCGCCCTGCCACAAATCGGGAGCTGTAATGCGTTGGTTCGAGGAAAACACAGTGGAGGTATTGGATTGGCCGCCACAAAGTCCCGATTTGTCGCCCATTGAAAATTTGTGGCGTATCTTAAAAACTAAGATCACGGAACATAAATGCCTGTCAAAAGCAGAATTATCAACAAAAATTCGCGAAATTTGGGCTGCAATACCACCGGCAGAGTGTTACAATTTAGTAACAAGTATGTCTCGACGAGTGCGAGCTGTCATTAAGGCCAAGGGCGGAGCGACAAAATATTGATAAATTGTACTATATTACTAAATAACACTTTGTACATAATTTTCACAACAGTTTTATTTTCCTCATCTCTCTTTTGACTAAACTATATAAACTATATACGTATGTATCTACATAAATTCGTAAGGTGTCTAATACATTTGAGCATGGTTGTAGGTCAGACTAAACGTTCGATAGAAAACAGATATAAAGAACAAGTTTAATGATCCTGAGAAATCTAGTTTAGCGAAATACGTGCTAGAAAATAATCATGGATTGTCTATATTTAATCAAAGATATACATATAACACAGGCCAACCATGAAAAAAACTTTTAAATTTTAATAAAATTTAAAAAGTCCTTAATTATTATATAAAAAATTATAATGATTTCCAATATTAATCAACATTTGAACGAATTCTAATTTTTCCATTTGTATTTAAGCAAATCCTAACAAAATTTCCTAATTCAACACACAATTTCGAGCCGGAAAATAAGACGTATTAATTAAAAAGTTTCTTCTTTTGTGTTGACGAGTCACGAGAAAACAAATTAAAAACAAAGAGAGCGATATTATAGCCAGGAGTGCAGTGGTATGATTTAATTTAAAACGGTTTTGTTCTAATTGTACTCTCTTTCTCTTGATTTCCGTTCCCGATGCTCGTTGTTAAACGAGCCGCCGGTCGGAATTTCAAAGATTAAGACGCGATGACAATGGTTATAGCACGAAGTTTAATACACGAACCGGCGATTATTGTTTGTAGTGTCTGGAAGAGGAGATTGTTCGAGACCAAGAAGTCTGAAAAGATTTTTTAATATCGATTTCTCTCGGAAATGCTCCTTGTATATTGTGATGCTTGTAATTAATACGTGTGTTCTTCGTCTAAAAGAGGCGGAAAAGATAGTAATACAAAGGAAACTTTTTTCGTTTGTCGACGTCTTCAAACTCTACTTTGCACGCCTTCAAGTTGATATAAACCTGACTTCGGTGGGGTGTAAAGTGTAAAGATTCGTATGTTATTTAAATGTAAATTATTTCCTTTGAGACGAAAGAAAACCTGGCTTAATTTATACATAGGTACGTACTCTATCGACGACTGCTTGCTGGAAAGTATAGTTCTTATCAAAGATATGTGAATTCTCCTCGTTTCACTGCTAATAATCTGTTCGCAAAATTGGAGAGCAAACAGTTTATCTAACTTTATGTAACGCTGAAATAGAGGTTTTGGTAATGTTTCTGTTATATGAGAACTTAACATAATCTACGCTTACACATTGATGCCAAGTTTAGAGTTTGAAATTGATAGTTTGTTTGTTCTTCAAGCAGAATTGGACGATTCAAAAAGAGATAAATTTTGGTAAATTTAGTTGGAGACTGTATACGTATTTGAAGTAAGTTGTCATCATCAGCAGACTGATAACACAGGCCAACCATGAAAACACATTTTTTTATAAATTTGGCTCCCTTTTACGTTTTTTGACGTGCTGAATCCGAAAATGAATTTTAAAATACCACAGGACGAAACGTTTCCTCGCATGTTTGCTTTACGTTATTTATGCATTGTAAGCGTATAATAACATATTGGTCTCTACACCTAATCAGTAGCAGGTGCACTTTTGAGTATCTGCGTGACTAATACAAAGAAAATCACGAAGGCACATACTTTCTAATCTGGGATTCATGATTGGGCCTAATGAAGCAATTCGTTAAAGCTCTATCAAAATCAGAACCTTGCTTTCAATATTTGTGTCAGAAATTTCCTGGTTCGTCAGAGGCAAAGGTAAAAGAAGGCGTATTTGTTGGCCCTGACATTCGAAAACTTATGCAAGACCCTATTTTCGAAAATGCAATTAACTCGAAAGAAAAACCAGCATTGGGTGCATTTAAACAAGTTGTTTTGAAGTTTTTAGACAATCAGAAAGACCCTAATTACGAACATATAGTTCAAAACATGTTGAAAATATTTGGAGAACTTAGATGTAACATGAGTAACAAGGGGAGCATTTCCACCGAGATATAAAGGAGATGGAGAAATGGTATCAGGGTCGTTGGAATCTCAACATGATGGGAGATTACTGTTGGACCCTTCCACGAGCAACTCCAGAAGCATCATATAAAAGGAAAAGCTACGCTCGAACTTTTACCGTGAAGAGGTTGAGGAAATACAAAAACTTTAGATTAATAAGTAAAAAGCTGTTCATATTCAAACTTACACTATCCTTGTAATAATAAAATGTTAAATTTTTCAATTATAGTCTGATAATAAATTACGTTCCTTTAAATCTTGACTCTATATTTTAATACTGTCATACCCAACAAAAGATAGACAGACTCTAAAAAATTGGTACGGGGTAGAAAAAAAACTGATTGAAAATTTGGATTCAGCACACCAAAATACATAAGAAACTGGTTGAACTTCGAAAAAAGTTTTTAAAAAATATTTATTGGTTGGCCTGTGTATCATAGTGTTGCATCTGGATCCGTGTCCAAGCTCACACAGAAAATTCTCCGTACTGCTTGCATCAAAACCGAACACACGAACTTTTATCATGAACCCGTACATTTTATCTTTTGTTCATTCATGGCATTGAACAGTATAATTATTCATATTTAATACTTAGTTCATATTTTGGGTACATCATTCTATATGCCAGTGGTGATATTTTTGGAGAATATTAAATTAGATAATTTTCATAATTTTAAGAGGTTTCACTTGAAATTCTTATTTTATATTTACTAGGTGTATCGGAAAGTCATTACCGTTTTTTTCGTAAAAAAAACTACATAATTTTCAACAACTACATATCTTGACCATCTTTCAGGCAATTTATGGATGCCATCCCAAAAAAACTGTGTCTCCTTTGAGCAAAACCATTCATCGAGCCATTTTCTAACTCCTTCAAAATTGGCGAAATTCTACTTTGCAAGCGCGTGTCCCATTGATGCGAAAAGATTATAGTCGGACGGGGCGAGGTCTGGAGAGCACGGCAGGTGCGATATTATGTCCCATTCAAGTGCTTTCAATGCTTGCTTGACCGGTTTTGCTGAATGAGACGGCGCGTTATCGTGCTGTAAAATCACTTTACCGTGTCTTCGGACCTATTCTGGCCTTTTTCTGTCAATGTATGGTTCAAATTGATAATTTGTTGTCGGTAGCGATCAGTATTAACTGTTTCATCAGGTTTCAACAGTTCGTAATACACCACCTCAATTTGGTCCCACCAAACACAGAGCATTGTCTTGCGATCGAAACGATTTGGCTTTGGAGTCGATGGCTGGCTTCGCTAAGTGATAACCATGATCTTTTGCGGGGGTTTTTGAAATAAATTCACTTTTTATCACCCGTCACTATTCGATGCAGAAATGACTTCCGACCACACCTTTACAAAGACAATTTTTCGATTTTCCCATAGCCTTCCCCCCCATAGCCCCATTTTCCCATCTTTTGTATTTCTCCTATTGCTCGTAATCGGTCGATAATCGTTTCTTGGGCCACATCTAACGCTTCTGCCAATTGTTTTTGAGTTTGGTTTGGGTCTTCATCTAATAACTCCTGTAGTTTCGCATCTTCAAACTTTTTCGGTCTACCAAAACGTTCTTGGTCTTGCAAATCGAACTCATCACTTTTGAATTGTCGAAGCCACGCTTCACATGTTTTTATGGTTGGAGCATGCTCACCGTAAGTCTCTACCAGCAAACGATGACTTTCAGCGACTTTTTTCTTTTGATTAAATAAGAAAAGAGAATGCGTATCGCAAATGCACTTTTTCAGGCACGAAACTAGACATTTTCAAAGAAGTATAAATCTATGACAGTGTTTTCGCAAAGTATAACATGTATGGCTTTGAAGCTTGATATCAGTAGAATAAAATGACATATGGGTCAAATCATAACATTACACAGTTAAGTCTAGCGACATTAGAAAAACCGGTATTGACTTTCCAGTATACCTGGTATATATTATGCACCTTATTGGATTTATTTTATTACAGCCCTGTATTAATACATTTTCTTATTTTAAGAAGATAGTTCTTCCAACATGTAATCTACTAGCTCAATTTTTATTCACTATTTTGAAGTTAGTGTGATTTTTATTTATTTCTGTACAATGTTTCCAACGTTTCCTGATTGTTATAAATCTTACGTGTGATTTTAAAATCGCATCGTGTTTTCTGTATACTTCCGTCAGAATTGGCGCACATCAAAAGGGAAATTCGATCTTTTGCAGCTTTACCTCCTACAGCCTTTTCTCCGCGAAAACAGAAGGATCCATCAGGAATAGCGCGATAATATAAAGCTGTTTCATCGCAGTTATAAATACAGTCTGGTTTATAATCTTTTAATAAAGACGGTAAAACTTCACTTATCCACGTATTTGCAGCAATTACATCTGCGTCACTTGCTTCACCTACAATTTTTTTGAAAGAAATTTGGGAACGACTTTTCCATCTGGTAAACCTCCCACTTGTTGCTTGAAAATTTACACTACCCAGATTTTGTGCAATCTGTTCGGCTTTTTCCTTCAAAATGGGTCCGCTAAGTGGAACTTTACCCGCTCTTTTTTCCATAAACCAATGACTTAAAGCATTTTCTACGTCAGCATTCTTCCCGTTGCGTCTTCGTTTTTGAGTAGATTTAAAATTATCATGACAATCACTTAAACTACTGTCTTTTCTTTTTAACAATTTACTCACTTGTGCTTGAGACACACCAAATTTTTTGGCAATATTCGACTGACTGCAAGTTGTTTCTTCTAAAAACTCAAGCGATTTTACGTTTTCCTTCAGAGCAAGGTCTCTTTTTTTCAAGTTTGTCGAAGAAGCCATTTTTCACTCACTTCCACTCACCTTCGATTGCAATGTCAAATAACAAACTGACAAGAAATATAGAAATTTCCTGCTTTTAAAACCTCCGCCTTTTATTGTATGTATGTAATTCGCACAGAATTAACCAATATCTAAATACTGTTTAAAATCACTTAGGTACAAGAATTTATTGCAATACGTAATTATCCGAAGATTATCTATAATTATGTACAGTATAGCTTTCTAAAAGTGAAGTAAACATTCATAGTAACTTTTGGTTTATATCCACCTTTAGCCAAGTAGGTAGAGAAATTTACTCTTTTATGAAGACAAAATCGCATTAATCTTCTTAGAAAAGCCATTCCTTTACCCAATATATTCTATTAAAAGATATTCTTATAACCGAATAATTATATTAATACTTAAAGGGAAATGGTTTTGTTCTTGAGATTTTAATTCCTTTAACCGATATATTCTATTAACCCTCCGTTACTATCGTCTGGGTGGATTCCACCCAAAAGGCTGAACTTTTAAGTAAACTATATAATTTTCTATGAAAATCGTCCCTTTATTATAATGTTATCCACCTTTGAATGTTTTTTTATGTTTAGAAGTACATTCTACTACATTAATCCGAGATTATATTTATATAATATTTATTTTAAAAAGAGCTTGGGTGGTTTACACCCGCGATAGTAATAGCGTTTCATTTTTTTGGGTGTTTTATACCCATTGATAGTAACCTTGTACATAGTTTTAGCGATTATTTTTGGGTTTAGAAAGAAAAGTACGATTTTATCGTACATTCCAAAAAAAAATAAGTGTGTTTTATTGCTCTCTACCATCCATAGAGATGGTAAGCTGCTAGATGTTCCAAAGTGTTTGCCCGAAATAATTGAGTTTTATAACAAAACCAAAGGAGGAGTCGATACGACTGACCAGTTATGTTCTACATATAACGTAGCCAGAAATTGTAATCGCTGGCCTCTGGTAATATTCTACTCTTTGCTGAATGTGGCCGCCATAAATGCAAGTATTGTTTTGTTGTGCACTCAAAATCCACCACTAAATTACAAAAAACGTTCACCTTTCATCAAGGATTTGGCGTTTAGGCTTATTACGCCACATATGGAAAAACGTAGCACAATTAAGATATTGCCAACTAATATCAAAATAACAAACAACTTTCTGGAAAGCAGAATGAACCCGAAGACATATCACCACCAGCCAAAAAACTTAAACAGAATCGTTGTCAGGTATGCGGTAATAAAAAGGATCGTAAAACAAAAACAACATGCTGCAAGTGCGACATTTTTATTTGTAAGTCACAGTTACCCACTTTGTACTAATTGTTATCAATCAACACATTCAAAATTGACAAACAACTGCGAAAACCATGATGATATGTTTGATGGATTTGAAGAGTGACTACAATTTTGTTGGTACTTAGTTCAATTTTTACGCAAAATTTTACTTTGTTTACGAAAATATTATTAAATAACTTTATTTTCTTTATCTTTTTAGCTTTCGAATTCAGTAATCCGCAGAGGATTTGCTTAAAAAGTTTTTTAATTATCACTAGAATTACATAATCCATTTAATATAATTTTTTTGTTTCCTTTTTTTAATGAAATGTTAATAAACAACATATAAGTTGAAATAAAATAATAGATTTATGACTAAAACTAAATTTGTTCGGTATTTTAGTGCTCCTTACTTCAAAAAATTACATTATATGTATATTTGAATTTGGCAGTTAAGAAACGCAGACACTTTAAACGCATGGGTGGGTTACACCCAATTATAGTAACGCAGTAAGTGAAATATACTATAGTCATGGAGGGTTAAGAAAGTTTACAATAAACGGGTTTCACTGTATTTGAGTGTTGTTGCAATTTGCATATTTATTTTCACATAAAATACACAGCAATACATACTGGCAAAAAAGTGTTACTAGATTTGAAATTAACATAAAAAGTAACTTGAAAAAAGTATGTTTTACTCTTGATCTACGATTAGAAATAAAGTTAAAATTTGTAGACTAGTATAATTTATCATTTGGCAATTTCATCCATCGTTAACGAATTTCCATCTAATTAAATCATGATTAAAACCCTCTTCAATCTGAAATTAATTTTATATTATCCATTGCCATCTAAGTGTTCGAATATCTAAACTAATTAAAATGTAATTAATAGTTTAATATCTATATCTAACAAGCGAATTCCATCCACTCATCTTTCTATTGAAACTAAATGATAAAACGTTATTCTGTGACGTTATCCGAACAAAAGGAAGACAATTTGGCTAGACTTTACCGGCATTTCAATAACTTTAAGTTTTCTTTACAGCGGTCTCAACTTTCAAGATCTCATGGTGCGCCAGGGGGCCGTGGATTCGCCGCCGAAGTGTCCCTTCATCCTCGGATTCGAGTGCGCCGGAGAGATCGAACAAATAGGAGAGGGCGTCGAAGGATTTGCGGTAAGTTTCAATTTTTCGATGTACGGCTTCGAGAGCACTTGAATAAAAGATGTCAGACTCGATGGGGATGGAATGACTTTGGGATTTCGCAACTTCTGTATGGAAGTGTTGCGGGGCTTCAGATCTGAATATGTACTATTTTATCCTTATTTGATGTTTGATTTATTAGTTTTTTTGAAATAAGGGGATTTCGAGGATATTTTTTCGTCAAATCGTGTTGGTTTCTGTTATTTTCTGTCCCTCCGTATCATATACATTGCTCAAAACAAGTAGGGGATATATGTAAAAATGGTAATAGAATAAATAAATAAAGAATGTAGCAATATTTTCATATTTAACTAAAGGCTGTTTCAAATTTCGCGGTTTTTTTAAAGAATAAATAAAACACATAATTTGCATTCACTTTCGAAAACTTTTTATTGGTAATTGAAGTATCAGTTATGACATTTATATGCGAAAAATAATATCTGCCAAATGGCCTCCTCACAGATGTCCACTCTTTTGTTAAAAATTTCAATGACATTTTGACATAATTGAAGCTCTATCTCACCAATGACATGAATAATTTCATCTTTAAAAGCAGGAATTGATTGTAGATTGTTTTTATAAACCTGACTGTTTATATAACACCAAAGAAAATAGTCTAATGGTGAAAATCACATGATCTTGGTGGCCAATTAACATCACACTGTTTCTTGAGATTACACGTCCATGAAATTTTTCTCTCAATAAATCAATTGATTCGTGTGCAAAGTGAGGTGTAGCGCCATCCTGTTGAAACCACATATCCTCTAGATCAATATTCATTAATTCAGGCTACAAAAATTCGGTTATCATCCGACGATATCGATCACCATTGACTGTTATAGCTTCACCAGCAACATTTTCAAAGAAGTATGGTCCAATTACACCACCTGACCATAATGCACACCAAACAGTAACTCGTTTAGGATGCATAGGCTTCTCATGAATAATTCGTGGATTTTCCTCACCCTAGATACGGCAATTTTTTTTATTAACATAGCCACCAAGTTCAAAATGTGCCTCATCGGAAAACATTATTTTTTGAGAAAAATCAGCTGGTTGTTCATTGATGAAATTGACAAATGAGCAACATTTTAAATGATCTAATGGCTTTTGTTATTTGAACCTTATATGCCTTCAGAGCTAAGCCCTTGTGTAAAATACGCCATGTTGTTGATCCACTAAGTCCAAGTTGTTGTGAACGTCGTGTAATGGACATTTCAGGATCTTCAGCAACACTTTCACGAACCAAACCAATATTTTCTTGTGAACGATCACTACGACTGTATTTTTCACTTTTTTGACCTTCCACGGAACCGGAATTTTTTAATAATTCGACCAATAGTGCTTTCAGATGGACGATTATGTAAACTATGAAATTCACGTAATTTTCTAAAAACTCTTTTTACAGAACGCTGATTTTCATAAAATAATTCAACAATTTGAATGCGTTGTTATTCCGTGTACGAAACCATTTTTATGAATGTCATACATCACACTTTTTAAATGCCCACATATCCAGACAAATTCAGTGCGCCATCTATATTTTATTTATTCTTAAAAAAAACGCCCAATTTGAAACACCTTTTATAACGTTTTTAAATAAGAAACCGAACACATTGACACCTTTGAACTTCTTTGTGCATATTATAAAGCTACTAAGGCACTAGAGTGAATAAATGTCATTAAATGAATACGCAATTATGAGACTGTATAAGAAGTTTTATAGATAAAATGACAAAAAGTCTGTTGCTAATAACGTGTATAATCTCTACGGATGGCAATAAAGGCTTGACATCTCATCGGCATTCATTGAATCAAGACATCAAAAAATTCTTGTAGAATATTATTTCATTCTTCTATCAGAGCAATTTGAAGTTCCTTAATTAAACGAGGTGACATATTTCTTGCTGCAACATGTCTTAATAAGACGTCCCAAGCATGTTCGATAGGATTACCGTCAGGAGATTTGCTGGCCACTCCATTCTATCGATTCCCAGTTGTCAATCCAGTTGTCCACGATGTTGTTCGATATGGACGAGAATTGTTATACATTAAAATGAATTTTTAACTCATAGCGCCAGCGTACGGAAGAACAATGAGTCTCAAAATTTCATCCAGAAACCTCTGAGCAGTCAGATTGCCATTCTGTATCACATAAAGATCTGTATGACCTTCTGCGCCTATCCCAGTCCATATCATTACACTTCCACCTTCGTATTGCGGCCTATCTCGAACTGATTACGTGTTCCAGGTTCACGGCAAATTAAAATACGCCTATTATCTGGATCTAAGGCGAATTTGGATTCGTCATAAAACAATATTTGTGTCCAGCCGTCGTGATTCCAATTTCTATGCTGCTCAGTCCATATTTTTTGCAAACTTTTATGACGAGGAGTTAGTGGAACGCATACTAGGGGTCGTCGAACATACATGTCAACCTTACGAAGGTGATTTTTTATTATTTGAGTTGATACTACTCTTCCCACAGCAGCAGGAAGCGCACTTCTAAGTTGCGTTGCGTTATGAGTGCACTTTCTACGTGCAAATACTGTTAGGTATCGATCATCTCTTGGTGTTGTAGATGCTGGGTGATCTTGTCCTCGTTTTCTCTGTACACCTGCAACTTCTAAAAACCGATTCCACAAACGCGAAATCACACTTTAGCTAACTGCAAAAACTTCGGCAACGGCTTGCTGCCTCCGTCCACTTTCCAATTGACCTATGGCTCTCCAAGCCTGTACATGAGTCAAATCGCGTTGCCTTTTCATTATTACCAGTAACTACAGTTAAAAATAGTTATGATACAAAAAATAGTAAAACATAACTGTCACATCCAATAGAGTATTTCACGTTTTTTCTGTGTAGATTTACTATTATATGAACCCTCGTAACAACACTGTGTTTATGTAGGTTTACTATATCTGATTTCAACACTGTGTTTATATATTTCTCTATTGCAGATGACAGCTTAGCTGTCGAAATACGTATTTAGGATACAAACGTTATTTTGGGATTTTTATTGCATTTTTGATGGGCATATTGCAGATGTTTATACGCGTCGTCAAGTGAACAGGATTTCATGACATTGACGTTCCTTGTAGAGAGCCTTGAATGATTGATGTTAAACGTTTATAATAATTCATGCTTTCGCATCCCCCAGCAGCTTAACGCCAATTACAGGGGGCTTTGGCAGACCATGAGCTATTATTAACGTCCGTGTTTATGCAATCTCTCGTGTCGTGTGCCGTGAGTTTGACTTAATTATCGCTTTTATTTTATCGTCATCAACGACAGTGGGCTTCCCTGACCGAGGACTGTTACAGAGATTAAAATCGCCAGCATGGAATTTTGTGAACCATCGTCGGCATTGACGGATGTAAAAGAATAAAATATGGCGAAAACATACATTTTAGTTTTACATTTTCAATTTTTTATATAATTTCAGACATTTAACCAAACAGCTGCTTACATTATATGTCATTGTAAACAATAAAAAAACCTGAATGCGCATTAAAATTAGACATGTTTCTGTAATGTATTTTATGACGTATTAAAAAGATTTGCAACTGAACTACTAGCTAGCTTAATTGGTTGGAACAGCCGTCTAGATAACGTTAGATACAGGTTCGAGTCCTTATCCGATACAAAACATTTTTACTCAACAAATTATTCGATTTTTTTTTCCAAAATGAGATTCGTGAGCTATCATATGTAATAACGTAAAGATAGATGCAATAACTAGAATCTGCAAAATTGAACCAATGAATCTGTTGCAAAAACACGTTACGCCTTTTCTGACAACCTAATACTATTACCTTAACCTTAACCTTTAAATACTATCTCAATCTTTCTGTTCTTTTAAGTTTTTTAATTTTATTATTCTGTGTATTTAAGTGTTATCAATAGTGACTTTATTTCAGATTGGGGATAAAGTCGTCGCCTTGCCGGAATACAGAGCCTGGGCAGAATTGGTGGCAGTGCCGGCCAAGTACGTTTACAAATGTCCGGACGAACTGGGTCCACTAGATGCAGCCGCTATTACGATGAATTACACAGTCGCTTACATATTACTTTTTGAGTTGGCTGGACTTTCGACGGGGAAAAGCCTTTTGGTACATTCGGTTGGCGGAGGCGTGGTAAGTGCACCGTTAATTTTTTATTTAAAGAATGAGACGTAGGTTTTTAAATATGTCCGTACAAGGTTCGTTAGAAGTAAGAAAATGAATAAATTTGATCAAACTGAAATGGAAATTTAAGAAAACCTTGGTTTGAGAAGAATTTTTGTTTGTAAAAATAACATAATAGCAATAACGAAAGAAGCGAAATTGAGCGGAGCTCCATTGGCCGTGCATAATATAAAATAAATAGTAAATTTTAATTTATAAAACCCGGTAAAACACTTACCGGCTTAAGTGCTTTCCGTAATGTCACAAATTGGATAGGATCTGTTAAATATTTGAAGCATAAGATATGTTCCCACAAATGCTTCAAAAAACCAATTGCGTCGTGAAAGAAAATGTTCTATATATATGCAAAAACTGTTCTATATCTATTGATGTAGTGTTTATATACTTCATATAATCTTTGAAAATAATTAACACATCTGTAAAGACCTTTACAAATTTGTGTTTGTATAGTAAAACCCAAATCTTGGCCTAAAACTCTTGCAAACTTTTCTAAAACACAATAATTTTTTGCATCTTCTACAGCGCGTAGCTGTGTTTGAACAGCGTTCACTATTTGCACTGATTTCACTAATGACAACGCAGGATTTTCTAATTTTACTATTCCCTCCACATAGTTTGTAAATCTGCTTTAACTATCTTGATATTTTGTCTGACTTTTTTTTACAGTTACGACTTGCTCGAATTTTATAACCACTTTATTATTTATTAAGGTAAATTGTAATGGAGACTGTGTTGATTGAATTGAACAAAAAAGGTAATTAGAACCCTTTACCATATCAATGTTCATATTCTGGACACGTATTTCGACCGTTAAGTTGTCATCATCAGCAGGTAACTAATCGTAGTAAGGCGAAATCAGCTGCGACATTGTGATTAATTATCTGCTGGTGATGATAACTTAGTTGTCAAAATATATACATATACGGAATACGAATATTCATGTGGAAAGGGGTTTTATTTAACTTCTTTTTCGTTAATGCCCTATTTATATTCCTAAAATATTTGTGATAGTAGAACGCTGCCTGTAACCATGTTCCTCAACGTATAAGAATCCGCTGTGGTGGTTTTAGGATATGCAAACGAAGTCCGTAAAATTCTCGCATACGTATGAGCGACTGCGAAATTTTTTCTACTTGCAATAACATCTACGAATAGTTTTCGCAAGAGATAAAGCTTGGATTTTACACGCAACATTAAGAATTTACTAGTCTTCTCTAAGAATACATACTAGAGAATACATACTGTCATCGACAGGAGAGATAACGAGTGGTGAGGTTACGCCTGTAGTCACTTTTAGAAACCTATACGTCTTTTGTTTCTTATGGTGTCTTGAACTATGTTAAATCTATTGAAAGACTTTCCACCGTTCCTAATTCTGTGCGAACTTACTTCCACCACTCGTCAACTCTCCTGGTGTGTACTATAGTTTCGGCGGCGTCAATCATAAACATTAAGAGTTGATTTCTTGAAAGTTCAAATTTTTTGTGCTTTTAACATCATCTTCAATATACATATTTCGGCAGTATATTGTTACAGTTTTACGAAAGCTAGTAAAATTGAAGGTGACGGTTGATGTGATTCCATTGCATGTACCATAACAATAACAATAGAATTTTTTTCCCAATGTTTTGCTTCATCCGTACATAGCCACTGTTCCTTATTTTTCAATTCTGATTTAATTCTAGTTTCAAAACGTTCGCGAGTATATAACGGGTCTTCCAATAAGAGGTTTCATTTTGATATGTAAAAAAAAACGAGTATTTTTGAGCGAAATAATCGGATGTTTATTTAATTTTAAAGAGGAGAGTATGACATTAATAATGGGAAACAATATCAGCCAATTGGCCGCCACGGTTACGCTTGTAGGACCATCTTTCACGCAGCCCCAAAGAAAAAAGTCTAAAGGTGTTAAATCACAAGATCTTGGAGGTCAATTGTGATCGCCTCTTCGAGAAATCATACGGTCAAGAAACTTTTCACGCAAGATAGCGATGATATCGTTACTTATGTGGCAGGTAGCGCCATCTTGTTGAAAATAAAACGTCTTCCACATCAATATCTTCCAATTCCGGCTATACAAAATCATTAATCATCGTTCGATAGCACAATCCGTTCACCGTAACAGTCGCTTCAGCCTCATTTTCGAAAAAGTAAGATCTAATGTCCCCGCCAGACAAAAAACCGCACCAAACAGTCACATGTTGAGGATGAGAGGCTTTTCAATAATAATTCTTGGGTTTTCCCAGCCCCAAATGCGATAATTCTGCTTGTTACCGTAGTTTCCGAGGTGAAAATGGGTGCCATCACTCAAGATGATTTTTCGATAAAGTTCTGGATCAGTTTGATGCTTTTCAACGACCTAATCAGCAAAGACACGACGTTGTCGATTGTTGGTAGGCATGAATTCTTGTGTTAACTGAACTTTAAAAGCCTTAAGACCTAAGTCTTTATCCAAAATACGGTGTAGAGTCGTTTGTGAAATGCCCAATTCCAAAGATCGACGAGAAATGGTCAAACCTGGGTTTTCCTCAACATTATGGGCTACAACAGCAATATTCTCAATTGTTCTTGAGCGACGTGCACGAATTCGATTCTTCACATCACTAACTTGTCCCAACGGCTCAAATTTTTCCACCAGTTTCACAATTGCTGGCCGAGAAAGTGCTTCACGATGACTCAAAAGTGCTTTAGTTTTGCGAACTGTGACCACGAAATTTTCACCATTTTTGCAGTGAATTTGAATCATTTCAATGCGTTGTTGAAGCGTATATCGTTCCATTTCTATTAATGGCGTAGTTTTTACTTGTCATCTGTCAAGTAGTTACAGGTTGAGTCATGACAACTGTTAAAATGGCGGGCTATTGAAAATGAAATGTGTTATTGGAACACCTTCTAGTATAAAATTTCGTAACGTTGTCAAATTAGGTAACATCCAATTTGAGTATTTACTCCAGAATGACGCAAAATGATTCCCCTTGTTTAATAAAATAAACGGTCGATTATACAAAATAAATGTTATAATATAAATTGCAAATCTTTTGCAGTAACATAATGCTTTTCCATTTAATAAGTTTGAGAAAAAAAGGTATTCATTTGATTGAAATAAACGCCGATCTTTAATGTTAACAAACAAAAACGTTTTAATTTGAATTGAAACATGTTTAGATTAAAATTACGAAGCCTTCTATTTTCTGCTAACCCTCTTACACTATCGCAATAGTGTACATTATATATCGAAAAGAGATTAACGGACAATAACACAATGTCACGGGCGAGTAGTAGTTTTGTTTTGACATTAAACTACCACTGGTTGCGTCACAAAAGTGAGATCGATAAAATTGTCTGGCTTCACGCAGACACACAAAGCTGGCGCTTTGTTTCCCCAGTGGAGACGAGCAAAAAGAACAGAAAGAACGCGCTCAGATAGTATATTATATCAAAGGCATAATAGTTCACGGCTTGAGGAACAAAACGGACTTGACGTTTCTCTTTCTTTGATGTGGTACAACACGATGTTATGAATTCTATCAGGGGATAGCTGTCAGAGGAATCCTGCGAAATGTTGAATTACGTTTTCTAGACTTGCTACGGAGCTGCGAAATGAGCAAATAAGACGTGTTCGAGTAAATTTAACACTGAAAAGAGTTTTTTAAATTAGGCAAATTCTTTAGTTTTTGCGTTGCTTGGAAAAATTGGGTGAAGCAAAATAATTTGGGTGCAAAAAAATCTATTTATGTTATTAAAAATATCGAAATTTATTTCTTACGATATTCAAAGCATTATACGAGGACGGATTGAAAAATAAGGTCTCCAACAACGCCTGTAATTAGCGGGGATAGAAACAAGTACTAACCTGCAAATGGTAATTATAAACATTTCGTCTTAGCATGTAAAGTTTCATTTTCCAGTCTACCGTCGTTGAATAAGAGTGTCGTTTATCATGAATTCGATTTATGACTTGCGTATCAAGCAACTATCCGTGCTGGATTTTTTTAACGCTGGAATTTTATTTGAATGCTGGCTCGTAGACTTCCGCGGTCGATGTCCATACTTTCTCCATCTTATCTTCCGGTCAGGAATCGCGTTGAAACAATTTAAGCGTGATTGATAAGTCTTGAAGATGTCCAAAAGAAGTGGTGACGAAAGATCGGTGCCAATATTGTCGAAGACGCGGTTCCAGCTCGAAAGCCAAGATGAATTATTTGAAAGCTGTTTATGGTAACGATTGAAAGAATGTTCGACGTGGGTTTGCAAAACTCCGTCATAGAGGCGACACGAAAATGTAAGACAAAAAGCGATTAAGTCCACCACTATCAGTGTCACATAAGAAGAATTAAAAACAGGCGAATGTATTGATCCAAAGAAATCGCCAGATTACGCAAAAAATTGCTTGTCAATTAAGTACTAGCCAAGAAAAAGTTTAGTACATTTTTAGACGTTGAATTGCAGAAGAATTAACGCTAGGTGGGTTCAGTAACAATTAAAACGGGTACCATGAAAAAGGACAAAAAAAATGAATCAAGAAGTTACAGCAAATATACCTATAGAATTAGTGCATAAGCGGTTACTATGTAAAAGAACAAAAAAATATTGGTCAAGATCTTCTTAAGCAGTACATTTTTTGTCTTTAACACGAAGTATTCCTGTTACAGCAAATATATGTTTTGAATCAGTGCGTAAACGGATATTATGAAAAACAATAATAAAAAACATTAGTCAAGAGACCTTCTTAACCAGTATATTTTGTGTCTTTGACACAAAGTTACAGTAAATATATGGATAGAACCAGTACGTAAATTTATAGACGATTGCCCTGGTCGTTTGCAACTCTATATGCAAGCGGCAAACACTTCGAATAAATTATATGTCGTTTGAAAGCTTACTTTCTGTCTCTTTTTTTCGAATATATTAATTTTGTACGATGTTATATCTTTTTTACGCATCTTTTTTAGGGTCTTCCAATAAGAGGTTTCATTTTGATACGAAATATATTAATTTTGTACATTGATCATATTCTTTTCATGAAATTTTCCATCACCAATTCGCACATTTGCGGCTGTATGTCCTCGATAACCTCACGAATTACATCTTTGACGTCTTGAATCGATTAAGGGCTATTGACGTAGATCTTATCTTTCACGTAGCCCCAGAGAAGAAAGTCTAAAAGGTGTTAAATCACGAGATCTCGGTCGCCAATTGTGATCGCCTCTTCGAGGAATCACACGGTCAGGAAATCTTTCACCCAAAAGGGCGATGGTGTCGTTACTTGTGTGGCACTTAGCGCCGTCTTGTTGAAAATAAACGTCACCCACATCAATATCTTCCAATTCCATCCATACCAAATCATTAATCATTGTTCGATAGTGCAATCCATTCACCGTAACAGTTGCTCTAGCCTCATTTTCGAAAAAGTAAGGTTCAATGACCCCGCCAGACCAAAAACCACACCAAACAGTTACAACACAATAGTAACAATAATTCTTGGGTTTTCCGAGTTCCAAATGCGATAATTCTGCTCGTTAACGTAGCCTCCGAGGTGATGAAAATGAGCCTCATCACTCAAGATGATTTTTCGATCAAATTACGGATCAGTTTGATGCATTTCAAGGACCCAATCAGCAAAGACACGACGTCGTTGATGGTCGGTAGGCGTGAGTTCTTGTGCTAACTGAACTTTAAAAGCCTTAAGACCTAAGTCTTTATGCAAAATAGGATGTAATGTCGTTTGTGGAATGCCCAATTCCAAAGATCGACGAGAAATGAACAAACCTGTTTTTTCCTCAACACTATGGGCTAAAACAGCAATATTCTCAGTTGTTCTTGAGCGACGTACACGAGTTCGATTCCTCACATCGTTAGCTTGTCCCAACAGCTCAAATTTTTCAACCAGTTTTACAATTTCTGGCCGAGAAGGTGCTTCACGACGACCCAAAAATGCTTTAGTTTTGTAAACTATGACCGCGAAATTTTCACCATTTTTGTAGCGAATTCTAATAAGTTCAATGCGTTGTTGAAGCATATATCGTTCCATTTTTATAAATGGCGTAGTTCTTGTCATCTGTCAAGTAGTTACAGCTTAAGTCATGACAACTATTATAATGGCGGGCTATTGAAAATGAAATGTCTTATTGGAACACCTTTTTTGTACAAATAATAATAACTACGCTGTGTATAATACCAAATATACACATATTACCGGATTAAATTCTTTTGCAAGAGCCCCATATATTTATTCTCAAGCAAAATTACTTTCAGTTAAAGCAGATTTATGTACTGCTTCGGAAATGTTTGCCTCTAAATTTGTGAAATGACTTCGTACAACAGTTTCGTTAACGGTTGTTTCTCGTTTCAAATTTTATTACAACCGATTCGTAGATAGGTGAGTTTCTAACTCATTCCTTCGTTCCTATATCCATTAGTTAAATGTAGGGTGCACTACGACTTCGTATATTGTAGAAACCTTTTAACGGAAGCAATTCTCCAGTGTAACTCAAGTAACAGGCAATTGAAGGAATGGTTTTAGTAATACAGTCATTAGCGAAAGTTATGATGCGAAACTTCGAAACTCTAAAGCTTTATGGACTTAAAAAAATATGTTTTTTACAATTTTCTTAACTTTAATAATAATAGCACAAAGTCCTTTTATCATATGATTTATTTTATCAATCGTACAGTAATTAAAACACAAATTCAAGAAAAATTTTGAAAACGCTTACGTAATGTTTTTAATACTAAGTCGAGCGTTAAGGGGTAGTAGACATACCTTATCGCCCTCATATTTAGAACATCGCTGGCAATATATGGAAATAAAAGGTCTCTAGTGGAGAATATAAGTAAGGGTTTGTTACTATGGTGATGACTTACAAATTTGCGAGAGGATAACATTAATCTCCGGTTCCGAAGCTCTGTAGAAGGATTTAAATACGGTCTAGCACTGGTGTACTAACAAAATAAAAGTCAATATCAACAAATAAAAGGTGGCGCAAAAGTAATGTCATAATTTGAATTGAATAAATTGAATTTTTGCAGATGGCGCCAAATGTCACTGTGCTTTAACATTTATGATGTAGATATATAGAGAATTAGTTGTCAACAAGCCATGGAGCGATACACACCTCAAGAACGTGGAATTATTGTTACCGCTTGTTTGACAAATTTTCAGTCAGTGTTGTTTTAGCGCAGCGTGAATTTCGTCGTCGTTTTCCTCGCCGTCGCGTTCCATGTGCTCGAACAATTAAGTGTTGCACAGATGTTGCAAGAAGTGGCCGGCCTCGTATTGCTCGTTCGATGAAGAACATCGCTGCTGTTGCAGACGATGTAATAGAGAATCTTCAAACATCGATGAGACGACGATGCACACAATTAGGCATCAGCAGACGTTCGTTGCAACGAATTTTGGTGAAAGATTTGGAAATGTTCTCCCACAAACTACAAACTGTTCATGAATTGCTGCCTGCTGACCGTCGGACAAGGTTAACATACTGCCATACTCTGTTAAACTTGGTGCAAGAAGAGGATGATTTCGTATCAAAAATCATAATGAGCGACGAAGCCCATTTCCACTTAAGTGGTTATGTTAACAAACAAATTTTGCGTTTCTGGGGCATAGAGAATCCGCATGAAATGCACGAACAGCCATTGCCTCCCTTCAAAGTGATTATTTGGTGCGGTATTTGCCGTGAAAAAGTGATTGGTCCTTTTTTTTGAAGACACCGATGGCACCACCGTAACCGTAAATGGTGAGCATTACAGGCAGATTCTAAACAAGTTTTTTTGCCGCAAGTCGCTGCATCGGGTCTCGATCATTGTTGGTTTCAACAGGACGGAGCAACCGCTCACACAACTCGGGCAACGATGGATATTTTAAGACACCAATTTCCAGGTCGAGTGATCTCCCGTTTTGAAGATTTGAACTGGCCATCCAGATCGCCAGATCTAACAGCACCAGACTTCTACCTTTGGGGCAACCTTGCAAGTCTTGAAAGCTAACATTGAAGAAGAAATCGCCAATTTGGAGCCAGATGTTTTGCGAGCAACAATGCCGTAAAACGAGGGCAATTATGCATCAACTCGGGAGGTGGCCATTTGAGCCATATAATTTTTGCAATTAACTCAATTTTACACTTTCAAATAAACTTTTTATGAAAACAGAGCTCTTTTTTTAATTTATAACAAAATAGCAGCCAGTTCAAATTATGAGATTACTTTTGCGCCACCCGTTATATAATCTAGTACACAACAAAGGCGAATCCATTGGTATATTCTTATTCATTTGATCTCTTGATCACAAATCAAGGACCTGGATCTTCTATTCGTCCAGCGCCTGAAGTTTATTAAGCACATTCTATTTATTTGCAACTCCTCTTCTCAAACTCTTACTTTCATTATTATATCTTGCTGACAATTTGTGAATCCAGATACGCTGAAGACACTACTTTACTCTGGTATCCCCAAAACTGGAATATGCGTCAATTATTTGGTTACCTCATTATTTCTACCAGAATTTAATGATTGGGAACGTACAGAGAAGATTTTGAAATGTCTAACTTATAAATCTTCTGATAACTATTCAGCCAGTGGTATTGACGATCGGGAACTGTTACAGAAACATAACTTCATCTCAATTTCTGATCGTAGGAGTTAATTTTATGATTAATCGGGATATTTGCTGTTGATATAAAGGTGTGAAAATATGGAACAAGATCAAATGTAACAGTTACCGAAGCCACTGCTAGAATAAATGTTTTTGCTATAACGCCTATTACGCACATGGTTAAAAATGCCAACAAAATATATCTCTTTTTGCCTTTCCGCTGCATTAACCACCATTGAATTTGAACTACTTTTGAAAACACTTATTAATAATGTTCAAATTTTTGTTGGGCTCTACAAAGGGTACTAGGAAAGTTTGTTCTCTCTGGGTGCTGCATCGACTGACTGAAGAGCAGATGGCACGACGTGTGACTTGGTGCCGGAATATGTTAAAAAAGTTTAATAAGGGACAATCTCGGTATGTGAACAACATCGTGACAGGTGACGAGACTTGGCTGTACTATTACGATGTGCCGACCAAAGTTCAAAACAAAGTTTGGGTCTTTGATGATGAGGACACACCCGTAGTTGTTAGAAAATCCCGATCTGTAAAGAAGGAAATGATAGCTGTATTTTTCAAATCGAGTGGAATTGTGGAACGCGTCGTTTTGGATACACAGAAGACAGTCACAGCTAAGTGGTATACTGAACAGTCTTTATTTAGAAAATAAACTTAGATAATTAACAATAATTATCCTAGAATCCGGTGATCCGCCTGTGTCAATACACCGAATGTAATCTAACCTTAATCATTAGTTACTACAAAGCTAACTATCTAAATCTAAACTAGTCTTATCTAAAGCTCTAAGTGGGGCCTAGCCCGCGTCCTGCTTAAATATTAATCACAATTCCGCTCCGACCCCGCGAAAGTAGTCCGCTACTTTTAAATCTCATTCACTCAAATGTCCAATATTCTATCATACACATCTCTTCACATCATCACATCGGTATACTGAACAGTGCCTGCCTAAAACTATTGGATCTATGTATGAAGAATCTGCAGCCAAAGTCAAGAATGAACACCTGGTTCCTCCATCACGAAAATGCTGCAGCTCACCGCGCCAAAGCCTGCACCGAATATTTGATCACGATAGAATTGAAACTACTCGACCACTCTCCCTACAGTTCAGATCTTGCTCCCTGCGACTTTGCACTGTTCCCGCATGTGAAAATGCAGCAAAAAGGGAGGCGGTTTTTCAGTGATGAGAACCTTCTGCGGGCTTGGGACAACGAGTGTGCTTTACTCCCCAGTGAAACTTGGCCTTTTAAAGATTCTTTCGGAATTTTCAAAAAATTAAATAAACAAAGCTATTCAAATTTATTTTTTATGGATTTATTTCCTTTTAATTCTAATTTTCAACTATTCAAATTTATTTTTTATGGATTATAGTTTAATTTAGCATTGGACTTTATTATTGTATTGTCATCTTAATGGAGTAATGTGTTTTTATTATGATTACAAAAACACATCAATCAGTTTTTGCTTCGCATTCATACACATTACAGTCGCAGATATTTTTATCACGTTCATTCTAGCTCTGGGTGTTACAAAAGTATTGTTGTGTCTACTAGCTAGTCGTGGCACATAAAATTGTACGACAAATTAGATAATAAATATTCACGATTAACTTTGTTATGAAGTAGTCTACCCAAGAAACTAGAACAGTGACGAACGAGATCCCAGCTTAACAAAGCCATCTCTTCGAAGTAATTCCATGTCATTAACGTTAAATTGCGTTGAATTTTCTCAACAGACATATTGATTTGAAAAATACACAGTTTCTGTGGCATTTAACAATCGCCGATCAGGTGAGAATCAAAGTACAAATTTTAAAATTGCATTTTTCATAAAAGAACGCTTAAAGTGTTGAACAATTCTTTTATACTAATCACTGAAGGTTTATATATAACCCCTTTCCAGATTAAGTTTCGTATTCTGTATACGTATTTCGACAACTAAGTTGTCATCATCAGCAGATAATTAAACAGTGTCGCACCTGGAAAACTACGGCAAAATACTCGTACGAAAACAAATTCCGCACACGATCTGTACCGTCGAAAGCCAAAACGCACACTGTATATTGGTTTCACATAATTTTAAAAAATTATGTGAAACCAATGATTAAGTTAATCAACCACAGGCTCCATCAAAATTAAATTCTTTCATAAGCGAAGTAATCTAAATGAAATGAAGTCTGTAATTTAGTCCTATTGTTAGCTGGCTATTTTAGGATCTTTAGGCGAATATTCTCTTTTCTCCCCATAAAACTAATAAAATTCATCATTTTCCTTTTTTCATATATTTTAAAATCTTTCGATACATCCGTAGCGCGTTCTTCCACACGAATAATCCAATTTGCATCTTTTTTGTATACAAAATGTACGCCTGGACCCATTGCAATGACTATCCAATCTGCCTTTGTCTGTAAGTCTTTGATCTTTTTATATTTGTAAATAGCACTCGAAAATTACGCAGATGTATAGTACTTCGTTGTTCGTGGATTACCGGGTTTTTTTTACCACTTTAAGAACATAAAAACCCCCTTGCTTCGGTGTACTCGGCTTACTGAAACTTTTATCACATTTTAGAGAATTATTTGTTCTTCAACTTGTCTAGAATTTTATTACTGTTTGTCAAACTATAAGTTGCCCTCGTATCGTAGATACGCTGTGACGTACAAATTGCAATATTTAAAGAAAATTATTTTATTTTAGTATTTATTTGATAACACGTAGATACATTGGTACCGCAATGATAAGAATTTTAATAAAAAACAAGCGCCGTTTTTACTTTTGTATTAATAATTTGATCTCCATGGTTATTTATTTATTGATTGATGCGTCGTGGCCTGGAGTCTCATTTTGCAACACCTCAGGCTACTTGTATTTCGTGTCAGAGAGTGTTCGGAATCTGTAATGGGTCCGCCAAATTGTTTAACTTTCCACCGATACTGTTTTATACATGGTTTATTGTTCTTATTGTTTCTTCGAAATTCGGGGTAGTAGACATACCTTATCACCCTTATATTTAGAACATCGCAGGCAATATATGGAGCTCAAAGGTATCTAGTGCAAAATATATGTAAGGGTGTGCCTCAATGTTCCAAATGGAGTCCACTATTGTACATACATAACACAGTCCAACAGGAAGTTTTTGTGTCAGCGATTTTTTAACTGCTTTTTTGGTAATTTTTTGGAGATTAAAATAGCCCCTTATTGTTTCTTCGAAGTTCGGGGTAGTAGATATACCTTATCGCCCTCGTATTTAGAACATCGCAGGCAATATACGGAGCTCAAAGGTATCTAGAGCGGAATATAAGCAAGGGTGTGCCTCATGGTTCCATGTTGGGCCCACTATTGTTCATACATAACACAGCCCAACAGGAAGTTTTGTGTCAGCGATTTTTTAACTGCTTTTTTGGTACTTTTTTGGAGATTAGAATAAGCCCTTATTGTTTCTTCGAAATTCGGGGTAGTAGACATACCTTATCGCCCTCATATTTAGAACATCGCAGGCAATATATGGAGCTCAAAGGTATCTAGTGTGGAATATAAGCAAGGGTGTGCCTCATGGTTCCATGTTGGGCCCACTATTGTTCATACATAACACAGTCCAACAGGAAGTTTTGTGTCAGCAATTTTTTAACTGCTTTTTTGGTACTTTTTTGGTGCAGAATTCAAAATAGCCGTTACATTTGGTCTATCAAATCTAGCTTTTGAGATACCCTGTATTGGTCTTTTTTGGAATAAAGTTATCTTATTTTATTATTTTTTTCACTTATGTACATTTCACGTTATTACTATTACTATTTGCTCCTACTTAAAAAACAATGTAAAAGGTATTTATTTAACTGTAAGTATACATTTATCACTTATCATTTAAAAATGTTCTTTTATACGAGTTTCTAGAACATAGTGTATTAGGATAGTCCTGCGGAAGACTCCAACGATAGTTGACGATTTCTTGATATCGATCTTTCATAGTTTGAACGTCTTGATGGAATCTTTCTTCTTGTTTTTCACTAAGAGAGATTTTCTGGAAACCAATTTAAGTGGTTATGGAGGTAGTGTACTTTAGTATTCAGGTTGGAAAGAATATCTTCAACTAATTCTATATAATTCCATGCTTTATGATTTCCAAGAAAATTTTGTTTTGCTTGAACAAACGAACGCCAAACAGTATATTCAATCTCGTTCATTGGTGCGGCAAGTTGGCTTACAGTTTTTCCATGCTAATCCCAAAAAATTTACGTGTCAAGTATCTAAAACAAAGTCCATCTTAATTTTAAGTTTTCACAAATTGTGTCATGAAGCAAAAACGTTTACTTTTCTTCTCAGATGTACTTTTCGATTGTTATTTAGGAATTAAACTGGTTCGTTGAAGTAATGTCGAATGTATACTAGCTGCCCCACCTACTTAGAATTTCGGAACTTCGACAATATCCGATAGTATGCTATATAAGTCTACTAGAAAGCTTTATAAACTTCACCAAAGTTCCATATTTTTCTGGAATGTTCTATGTGCTTCGAGAATGTTCCATATCTTTCTAGAAAGTTCTACAAGCTACAGGAACGATCTAGTCTAGATTTTTATAAAGTTCCATTAGCTTCGAAGCCATTTTAAAATGTTTATTCTAGAATATTCCACTATGTTTGCTCGCGTTGGCAGAAGTGCCTCGCGGCGCCTTTGTTTACTCTTTACTGCGCCACGAGGCGCCGCGGTTTTTACTTGGTGACCCCCTAAATATTATATAATAAATTAAACATTAACGCCATCTGCACGAACTTTCTGTCAACTCGGTAATAACTTTTTAGTTCCCCCCTTACACTGCTTGAATTGAAGAATTTTCACATAAACTCTGGAGACATTATCAACGCGAGAATCTAATTAAATTCAGCCGAATTTACTTTGAACAAATTCCAAGCAAAAACAAAGAAAAAAATTCTTTTATTTTTTTTTCGCTCCAGGAACTCGAGCGTTACATTGCACATTTCACTTTCATAAATATAATTTAATTTAATAAACATGAAGGGACCTCGTTAGGGACAACGTAAAACATGACCATCGCATTTTATCAGAGAACTTTAATCATCGTCGGTGTACTTTGTCTCGGAAAAAGATTTCCTTGTAATTAATTTGCTCAGTAAGAAAATGAACGGTTTCCGCGTACGTTTGTTCTCTTGATTCTGTTTGTTTCCTTTGGGGCGAGATTACAAAAACTTTCCCGAATCGTTGCTCCGTCGGGGTAATTACTCTCTACGCCATATCTAAGGTTTCCAAATTGTCTGGTGGTAATGGAAGAGATAGTATCTGGATGTAGATTCTGCTGTTTCATTAATTTTGTTTTTTGAAACATTTGCACTTGAGTAACGGGTACTTTCTTATACAATAAAAAAATGAATCTGCTTTGAGATAAAGAACGTTTTGGACTTACAGAGTGTGACTTACGTTTACTATTTCATGATAAATATATACGAGGATAGTTTGACCAGAATTGAACTTTTTTTCAGTCTTTAATTCACTTTTCGCTGATTTTGTTTAATGTCGACATGGTATTTTGGACTCCTGTGTTCGGTCTAAAACCAAAGTAAGACCCTTCTATTGCGTTTTATGTCTTTTTCCTGAATTTTTTCTCGAATATTCTGGTGTATACTTTTCCAACCGTGCTAAGCAGATTGACGCCTTTGTAATTGCCGCATTCTTTTGAGTCCCTTTCTTGTACATTACGTCATTATTACGAATTCCAATCCTCCAGTCTTCGCGTGTTTACCCTTTTTGATAAACTGGATTTACGATATCTAATAAAACTTTTTTATCGTGTTTTTATTGGGTCTGGGAAAAAGTTCGTGGCGTTTTTTCAGTAAAATTCAACTGGTCCCCGCATGGCGCGTGGACGAATTCATTTAAACCGAATATGCTCCATTATTATCGACAATGTTTCGCCATTTTTTTGGTAGATCCATGATCCCATCGGTGAAAAACTTCTGTGGTTTCTGGTCGAAAAACTGAATCAAGTAGTTTTCACAGGCTTCTTTTGAAACCAATTTAATTCCATTGAGAGAGTTCTGCAGAGATCGAAACAGATGATAGTCAGAGGGTGCTATATCCGGACTGTAAGGTGGGTGCATCAAAACTTCCCAACCAAACTCTCTCAATTTTTGACGAGTCATCAAAGAAGTGTGTGGTCGGGCGTTGTCATGATGGAAGACAACACCTTTCCTATTAATCAATTCGGGCCGTTTTCTTTCAATCGCCTGGCGTAATCTCTCTAGTTGTGCACAGTAGAGTTGAGAATCAATCGTCTGACCAGTTGGAAGTAGCTCGTAGTGGACGATTCCCCTCCAGTCCCACCATACACACAGCATCACTTTTTTTGGCGTCAATGTTGGCTTAGCGAACGCTTGTGACGGCTCACCATCCTTTATCCACGATCTTTTACGCTTCCGATTATCGTACGTAATCCATTTTTCATCTCCGGTTATTAAACGTTTCAGAAACGGCTCGATTTCATTCCGTTTCAGCAGCGCATCGCAGATGTTAATTCGGTCAATCATGTTTTTCACGCTCAACTCATGAGGAACCCATACGTCAAGCTTTTTTTGTAACCAGCTTTGTGTAAATGGTTCAAAACAGTTTTGTGGTCAATGCCTAGCTCCATGCCAATATCGACACTGCTGATATGCTTATCTTGTTGGACTTTTTCAAGAATTTCATCAGATTTTTCAGTGATTGGACGACCGGAGCGTGACTCATCTTTCACATTGAAATTTCTAGAACGAAAGCGAGCGAACCATTTCCGCGCAACAGATTTCGATAAAGTACCTTCACCGTACACAGCACAAATTTTATCACAAGCCTGCGCAGCGTTCTTCCCCTTATCATAATAATATTGCAGAATATAGCGAAATTTCTCATTATTCTTCTCCATTTTCAAGTGCGAATAACTTTCCAACCACTGCACCGATTACAATGTTTCTACGCTCAAACTAACGTTCGGAAGGTCATCTAAAAAACGAGCCGTCGGTGGTGTCGCTGTGACTTGTTGTTCTTTAGTTATCGGCAACCAATGCCATCTATCGGGAAAAACGCCACGAACTTTTTCCCAGACCCAATATTTTGTTTTAATTAAATGCAGATCAATTTTGAAAAGACTCTAAGATTATTAATGACATTTGCGATTTATGTCCAACGAGAAATTTCTTTTGTTTAGAAACGTAGATACATCCGTGGGTCAAAAACAAAATTACTCTTTGTTTTCCCAAAAACGAATGTATTTTCGCACATAGTCTAGTTTTCTAGAATAGTTTCTTAATATCACATTTAACATTGAATGTTTCAATGAATGTCGACCTGTAAAATATACACGTACGAGGGTAGTTTGACAAGTAGTGAGAATGGAAAAGAAAAACGAATTTTTTAAATACAAAATAATTTTTATTTTTCAATATATTCTCCTAAAAGAGCAATACATTTATTCCAACGGTGTTCCAATGCCCTTATGCCATCTCTAAAATGCGATTCCGGAAGGCTCGCAAAATACTCATTTACGAAGATGATAAGCTCGTCGCTAGACGAAAATTTCTTTCCACCTAGTGCTGTTTTCAATTTTGGAAAAAGGTGGAAGTCAGAAGGGGCTAGATCCGGCGAATAAGGCGCATGCGGTACTAATTGGAAATGCAACTCGTGGATTTTGGACATCGCAACTGTGCTGGTATGCGAGGGAGCGTTGTCTTGGTGAAACAGAATCTTTTTCTTTGCCATTCCTGGCCGTTTAGCACGAATCTCAACATTTAATTTTTGTAGAAGTTCTGAATAATATTGTCTGGTTATTGTGGCGCCTTTCTGAAGGTAATCAATGAGCAAAATGCCCATTGAATCCCAAAAAATTGATGCCATCGCCTTGTTTGCCGATAAAGTGGTTTTCGCTTTCTTTGGAGGTGCAGAACCATGTTCTAACCATTGTTTCGACTGTTGTTTAGTTTCGGGTGTACTGTAGTGTATCCAAGTTTCATCGCAAGTAACAAATTGCCTACAAAAATCAACCGGATTCCGTTTATAAAGGTCACTTATTGGAAATGCGCAAACGAATGAACTTTTGATCAGTCGTAAGCAATCGCGGCACCCATCTTGCCGAAAGCTTGGAAAGGCCCAATTCTTTCGTCAAAATGTGGTGTACGCGTTCTGTTGAAATCTTTACCATATCTGCTATCTCTCTCACTTTGAGTCGTCGATCTTGCGTAATAATATTATGGATTTTTATAATCATTTCCTTCGAAGTCACGATTTTGGGTGCTCCAGAGCGCGCTTCATCAACACAGCTTGTTATACCGCGATTAAATTCATTTACCCATCTACTTATTGTGGCGGATGATGGAGCAGATTCACCTAATGTTTCCCGTAACTCATCTTTTATTTCGGTAGCTTTCATACCCTTAATTACGAAGTATTTAATCACCGCACGATACTCTGCTTTTTCCATTTTAACAAAACGACGTGTTGCTTCTTCTTCAATCAGCTGTCAAAAATAAACTAATCAACCGATTTATCTAAATATCGGAACGTAAACATATAAATAGGCAACTTAAATTACAGTGCATTCGTTTTACCAATTAGAACGCCAGCTATGTGTCATTCTCACTAGTTGTCAAACTATCCTCGTATGACTACTAATTTTAAAGAAAATTTTGTGTTTTGATACCTTTACTTATGGTATATTTGCTTTTAACCTTCTGGCACATAAGGGGTAATTCATTTAGAGGTACTGTTTTCAAAAATAAAGAAAAAAAGCAATTTTACAGGATATTCTTTATTGTCATACAAAAGAACCACTCTTGACATTTATTTTTTAAAAATTCTTTCCTTCAAACGTTGGCCGTGACTGCGCCTAACATGGTCCATTCTGAACTATCAATTTTCGATGGCGCGTTCGAGCATTTCAAGTGGTATTTGGCGAATAACGCGAGTAACGTTGGCTTCCAATTGCCCAATCGTAACTGGATTATGCGTGTAGACTTTGGACTTTACGTAGCTCCAAAGGAAAAAGTTAAAAGATGTGATATCACATGACCTAGGCGGCCAATGGGGTCCATTACGTGCAATTAAATGACCACCAAATTGTTCTCGCAATGAAGCCCTGCTTTCGCAAGCTGTGTGGCAAGTGGCGCCGTCTCGTTGGAACCAAATCTCGTCGTGATCACGGGCTTCAGTTTCAGGCAGGAAATAGTCCGTTATCATGGCGCGATGTAATGGCAGCTCTTGAATCTCTTCGGGCTGCTCTTCACTCCAAATACGACAATTGTGCTTATTGACGTAGCCATTAAGCCAGAAATAGGCCTCATCGCTGAACAAAATTTTGGTCGAAAACTGTGGATCTTCTTCTTCAAGCTTTTCAAGAGCCCAGATACTGAAACGGTGATGATTCGAAAGGTTGGTCTCTTTCAGTTCTTGAATGAGTTGAAATTTCTATGCTTTTAAACCCATATCCTTATGTAAAATACGCTAAGTTGTGGCATACGACAACCCAAGCTGTTGAGATCTACGCCGAATCGATTCTTCACAGTCATCGCGTATACTCTCAGCTACGATCGCTATATTTTCTTCACCACGTGCTACACGTGGCCTATTTAGTCGCGTATTATCCAATAACCAAAATTGTGTTTCAAATTTTTCGATGGTATAGCGAATTGTGCGTTGGGTGGGTCGATTACGTAGACTATAAGTTGCTCTAAGTGCACGAAACACATTTCTCGTGGAACGCTGATTTTCGTAATACAGCTGAATAATTTGTAGACGCTGTGCCGGGCCGAGTCTTTCCATAACAAAATGTCACACAATACTTAACTAAAATAGCATGAAAGTTTGATACGACTCACCCTGTATCTGTCAAGAAATCGCCACTGAAAAAAGTACATCATAACGAATCACCCATTATTTGTTTAAAGAAGTTGTTTCATATCTCTTGCTTTATGTCAAACGAGTATATCTTTGTCGATATACATATAATGTATTGTGCATTTAAATTCGATCGGAAACTGGAGTCATCGGAAAAATTACTGTACTTCAAAAATTGATGTTCGTCTTTGCAAAAATTCTCCTGCCTCCTTTTGCGTCTATCATGTCTTATCATTCAACACGGTGCCAGATTTGATACATTTGAAATTCTTTTACCTCTTAATCAAACGAGGTAAATATAATCCTTTTCCACATCAATTTTCGCATTGTGTATATGCATTTCGATAACTAAGTTGTCATCAGTAGGTAATTAATTACAGTGTCCCACTAATATTCGCGATACCAAATACACACCAGTGTATACTTGGTGTTTGTGCGTCAGATGCGACGCTGTAATTAATTATATATCGATGGCAACTTGGTTATCGAAATGTGTGTACAGAATACGAACATTGATGTGGAAAGGGGTTTTAATTACCTTTTTCGATTGATTCAATCAACCACAGTCTTCATTAAAATATACCTTCTTTCACCTCTTATGATGAAAAGTGGATTTAAGCCGAGATATGGTAAAACATTCGATGTTTCAAACCATTTTCGAACCAATCATAATCTACGCACAGGGTAGTTACCCTGCTGGAATACAAAATTGTTTTCATAGAGCACATGTATTAACGGCAACATTATATCGGACAGGATATTAAGATATTGTCTTGAAAAATGTAGGAGTAAGTGTAAAGAACTGAAAGGAGACTACGTGGGAGCGTTTTTATATTCGTGGAATGAGCGGGTTGTAGAGGGGTGAGTAGGCGCATTGGGGGCGTAGCCTATGCAGCGACTCATGATTAGTATAAATACGAAGTTTCATTGTTATTAGACAGTTAGTCTTTGAGCTATCGTCAACCAAGTAACATAATCAGGAGTGAAAAGTGAAATATGGAAAAAATCGAATATCGTGCCGTTATAAAGTTCCTTACCAGGCAAGGAAAATCAGTCGCGACCATAATGAATGAGATGTCATTGGTTTACGGCGACTCTTGTCCAGGAAAAACCATGGTGTACAAGTGGCATAGTTTATTTAAATAAGGAAGGGAATCCCTTGAAGACGACCCGAGGCCGGGCAGGAGCATTGAGGTGACCACGCCAGCACTTATCCAAAAAGTTGAACCAATTGTACTCGAAGATGCTCGACTAAAGAAGAAACAACTCGCAGAAATGGTTGGAGTATCCGATACAACAATTTTTAAAATCCTACACGATCATCTCGGCATGTCTAAGGCCAGCGCAAGATGGGTGCCGAGAATGCTCACGCCGCCGCAAAACAACAGCGCGTAGAGTGTTCGCGTGCATTTTTGGACCTCTGTAATGAAGACAAGGATGGTGTATTGAGTGGAATTGTTACTGGAGACGAAACTTGGGTTCATCATTATGAACCTGAGTCCAAACAAGACTCCATGCAGTGGCATAAAAAGAGCACAGCACCTCCCAAGAAATTTAAGGTGTCACAATCAGCTGGGAAACTCATGGCAACGGTATTTTGGGACTCGGAAGGAATACTGTTGATTGATTATAAAGATAAAGGTGTTTCTATAACCGGAGAATATTACGCTTCAATATTAGAGCGACTAAAAGAAGCCATTAAAGAGAAAAGACGGGGAAAATTGACAAAAGGTGTTCTGCTTTTGCACGACAACGCGCCCGTCCACAAGAGCCGCGTTGCGTTAGCTGCCCTGCATAAGGTGGGCTTCGAAATTGTGAATCACCCACCCTACAGCCCAGACCTGGCCCCGAGTGATTATTACCTGTTTCCGAAAATGAAAAAAGAGCTGCGGGGTAAAAAATTTACTGCCGATGATGAAGTCGAGGAGGCAGTTTCGGCGTATTTTGCAGATAAAGAGAAATCATTTTTTATGAGGGTATAAATAAATTAATTGAAAGATGTGAAAAATGTATCCGTCTTGCAGGTGAATATATTGAAAAAGAAAAATAATTTGGTTTTTTTATTTCCACCCCTTGTCCTCCATTCCGCGAATATAAAAACGCTCCCTCGTATGTCGACAAATAAATACGATATTGTTTGTTTCTGTTTAGTTCTAATGATTTATCGGTTCACCCTCGTAAATGAGTCATTTAGATAAAAGAAAAACGATTTTCTTGTTAGGCATTTAAACCATGCTTTCAAAGTTAAACAAAACGTCATGATAGCAATTATAATACATAATAACATGGCAGATAAAAAAACGAATAAATGATTCAAGCTTATCCCACAAAAAATGAGTTATCGATTGATACTATTTTCTTACGATACAGATGACCTCAATGCATAGGTCGTTAACTTTATCAGCGATTTTTTTTCCATTGTAGACGTGTTCTTGGACTTTTTTTTTACTTTCTTAATATATTTTCCGTCTATTCTACGGGTCTAATCGAATCGATGGATGTTGTTATCGAAGGACTACCCCGATCGCTGTCTTTTGAACTTTCTGACAGCAGTATTTTCGAGCTTCCGTCGCAGACGGGAAAGTTCTGATTTATGAATATTAAAAGGCAATTATTTGAAATCTCCCGGGCATTTTGTTCGCCAGAGAAAAATTAGGAATGTTTTTCGTTTGTTTTTTAATGTAAATTATGTTTTTTCTTGTAGGGATATTCGCTTGGATTTGTTTTTGTTCTGCAAGGATTGATCATTAATAAGGAGTCGTATTTTGAATTCTATTAAGAAATAATTAAAAAGTGATTTTTTAAAAATAATTTTACACCGAGTGTTGATTGGTCACAGTTCGTGGTTTTGTTACTGAGGCAATTTCAAGTTAAATAATGAACTTATGCCCGAAACTCTATCGCAACTGAGTTACAACCATTTGTAATTTTAGACAGCACTGCTAATGTAGGTATTACGTATCGCTGCAAAAAAAATCTCGATGAAAATCATTTAAAAAGAACTCTATTTATAGAATTAGTCCAAAATGCCCATCCTATTGCCCTATATAAGTATAGTCTAGCCCTTTTTAGATTTAAAGAGATAGCCCTGTTAACAGTCTCAGGATCAGCACGGAAATTTCCTGCTGCATCCATAATTCTAGTAACAAAGACTCGTATTTGTCCTTTTTTGGGCTTTTTGAATATACGTTCCAAAAAGTTTGTTTAGATTTTCTGATAGGGTACATATTGCAGTCATTCATTTGGGCTTGCTGTTGTTTGTGATGGGTATTTATAATACCTTATTTTCTTTATTTTTGAGTTTGATAGCCTTTTCTTAATGTTTTTTCTATGAAGCTCGGAGCGTAGATAACGATAAACAAATAAAACAAAGTTAAAACAATACTTGACGATTTATTTTATATTTATTGTATGTCAAGATCGACGATGAGTTTCTTCTGTTACGAATAAGTTTTCATTTAATAAATCGATGTTCAATAAAAGATTTGATAAATAAACACGAAAAGTAGTGGTCCCAAATTCAATCCTTATGGAACTCCAGAACTAGTAATAAATTCATGCGAAGAGAAACCATTGTAAGAAACGTTGGAGTTACTCTGTTTCTCGAATAAGATGTCATTCGCATATTTCAGCTTGCCAATAACAAAAGCGTAATAGAAAGATTTTAATATTCAAATATCTCTAAAGTACGTAGGAACACGCATTAAAAGTCCTAAAGATTTACATGTAGACGCACAAATTGCCAGAATATATGGTTTAAACGCCAGTTGATGGTCAAAAATAGCTCCCGGGGTTGTAATTTGAAATTGCCTCTTAAGAATTCTATCACCGATTCTGTAGTTCAACAGTAGCGGTGCATTTTTTCTTATATTTGTCACTACACAATATCTATTTACATTCAGTTTTAGTTGATAAGTGTTGCATCATGCTTCATTGTATTCCAGACCTGATTGCAATTTATAAGTGTTCTCAACGGATGCTATTTTATAATCAATCCTCATGTCGTCAGCATAGGCTACCACAAGATAATCTATCTATGTTCAATAAAAGGTCATTGATAAATAGAATGAAAAACAGTGGACCAAAATTCGATCCTTGTGGAACTCCAGAGCTAAGAATAAATTCATGCGAAGAAAAACCATTGTAGGAAACTTAAGATACACGGTTTCTCAAATAAGATGTTATCAGCGCAATTGTAGGTGGCGCAAATCCAAAGAAACTTAGTTTGAAAAGTAACGTGACAGACAATAGCAAAAGCATGTGGTAGATTGGTGTAAAAGACGAAGATTTGTTTTTTGAACGACCGCGAATAAACCCCATGTTGATTCGGCGAAAGAAATAAAAGATTTGATAAATAGAACGAAAAATAGTGGACCCAAATTCGATCCTTGTGGAACCCCAGAGTTAGCAATAAATTCATGCGATGAAAAACCACTGTACGAAACGTACGAGATACTGATTCTTAAATAAGACGTTATCAGTGCAATTGTAGACAGAGCAAATCCAAAAGAACTTGGTTTGAAAAGTGAAGCATCGTGACAGATCAAAATCATGTGATAAAATCGGTGTAAAAGACGTCAACCTCGCTTGTCCAATATTTCACTCATAGACTGGGAAATAGAGTAGGAATTTGTTGTTGAGCGACCGCGAATAAGCCCCATGTTGATTCGGGGAAAGCAGTGATCGGACGTTAGAATACTTATATTGACGTATGCATAAAATAAGACAAATCAAAGCACGCTTCATCAGGACAGATAGCTGTTTGTAAAGGCAGAATGATAATAGTCATTAGCGGATTCTCCAATCGCGGATAAAGAAATTAAGCAACAAATCTTTTTTGGTAGTATGCTTATTAGTAAGTCTTGATGGTATATACGAGGGTGGTTCCATAAGTACCCGTCCTGACCTAGAGATGGCGGTAGTTGTTTGAAAATTATCACTGTATTAAAAAGTACACAATCTATAAAGCATATGTTTCAAGTTTGAAGACGCCACGTTGTTTAGTATTTGTTTGGCAGCCATCAATAGTGAATAATCCGTTATTGCAGTGGCCAAAATTAATGTTAAAGTTTGAATTGCTACATCATGCACCCTATTCGCCAGATTTAGCCCCTTCGGATTATTTTCTGTTCCCAAACTTGAAAAAATGGCTCAGCGGTCAAAGATTTTCCAACGATGAAGAAGTGATATCGGCAGCTAATGGCTATTTTGAGGAGCAAGAGGTATCGAACTTATTGAACATCGCTGGGAAAAGTGTACAGAGCTGAAAGGAGATTATGTTGAAAAATAAATATACTTCTTTCCAAAATTTTTGTATTTTCTTTGTTGGGTCGGGTACTTCTGGGACCATCCTCGTATAAGCAGTGAATCATTGTTTACGTAAAAGTAAACAAGGGGAAATTGCTATGGTATTCAGAATAAGTTACTTGGCTATTTTCTAAACAGCCACGGGAGAATGTCTCAGCGAACGTATACACTATACTCACAAGATCGGAAAACTCTTCAGTGCCATCACTAAGTCTACTAAATATTCTTGTTACGTTCTTTTATTCATTTAAAAATTTCCATAAAGCGGTAGGGTTAGACTTTAAAAACTTTTAATAAGATGCGCTCATTAATATTGGATTATAATCAAATATATACGGTCTCTAGTAGTTAAAGAAATGAAGTCAAATAAACTTAAAAGCCATTCAGAACTAAAAAGAAAACTAATCATTTAAAATCAATGTGTCGTATGTACGAGGGAGCGTTTTTATATTCGCGGAATGGGGGACAAGGGGTGGAAATAAAAAAAACAAATTACGAGTATTTTTCTTTTTCAATATATTCACCTGCAAGACGGATACATTTTACACATCTTTCAATTAATTTATTTATACCCTCATAAAAAAATGATTTCTCTTTATCTGCAAAATACGCCGAAACTGCCTCCTTGACTTCATCATCGACAGTAAATTTTTTACCCCGCAGCTCTTTTTTCATTTTCGGAAACAGGTAATAATCACTCGGGGCCAGGTCTGGGCTGTACGGTGGGTGATTCACAATTTCGAAGCCCACCTTATGCAGGGTAGCTAACGCAACGCGGCTCTTGTGGACGGGCGCGTTGTCGTGCAAAACCAGAACACCTTTTGTCAATTTTCCCCGTCTTTTCTCTTTAATGGCTTCTTTTAGTCGCTCTAATATTGAAGCGTAATATTCTCAGGTTATAGAAACACCTTTATCTTTATCATCAATCAACAATATTCCTTCCGAGTCCCAAAATACCGTTGCCATGAGTTTCCCAGCTGATTGTGACACTTTAAATTTCTTGGGAGGTGCTGTGCCCTTTTTATGCCACTGCATGGAGTCTTGCTTGGACTCAGGTTCATAATGATGAACCCAAGTTTCGTCTCCAGTAACAATTCCACTCAATACACCATCCTTGTCTTCATTACAGAGGTCCAAAAATGCACGCGAACACTCTACGCGCTGTTGTTTTTGCGGCGGCGTGAGCATTCTCGGCACCCATCTTGCGCTGACCTTAGACATGCCGAGATGATCGTGTAGAATTTTAAAAATTGTTGTATCGGATACTCCAACCATTTCTGCGAGTTGTTTCTTCTTTAGTCGAGCATCTTCGAGTACAATTTGTTCAACTTTTTGGATAAGTGCTGGCGTGGTCACCTCAATGCTCCTGCCCGGCCTCGGGTCGTCTTCAAGGGATTCCCTTCCTTGTTTAAATAAACAATGCCACTTGTACACCATGGTTTTTCCTGGACAAGAGTCACCTTAAACTAATGACATCTCATTCATTATGGTCGCGACTGATTTTCCATGCTTGGTAAGGAACTTTATAACGGTACGATATTCGATTTTTTCCATATTTCACTTTTCACTCCTGATTATGTTACTTGGTTGACGATAGCTCAAAGACTAACTGTCTAATAACAATGAAACTTCGTATTTATACTAATCATGAGTCGCTGCACAGGCCACGCCCCCAATGCGCCTACTCACCCCTCTACAACCCGCTCATTCCGCGAATATAAAAACGCTCCCTCGTATTTATTAAATTTGTTCAATAATAAAATATCATTTAATTCTGTAATTTTAATGAAGCGTCATTCACAAGTTCTTAAAATTCATTTATTTCTTTATATAATCTAGTCAATTCAAAATACCTTGACAAAAAATAAATTAAAACTTAAAATACAATAAAACTTTGTTTAAATCCTTGAAATGTAAAACCTCAAGATTGAAACTTATTTATAAGTCTACGTGAAATTTAGTTATCAAGCTTGTGTTACTTAATTACCTTTATTTCAGTCAGGGCTTTCAATGTAAACATATATACGTCCATTAATCAGCCTTGAGTATTAAATTACACATTGACTTGAATTAAATATTCAATTTAGGGACGTAATTGATTAATTAATATTATTAATAGGAAAGACGATTAATAATACAGATCTGAGGGTAGTGGTATCGAGGTCTTTCTCCTCATCAGTCTTTAATACTGACGAGCTATTGTTTATTAATATATACACAAAGTTGAAAAGCAGTGATATTTCGAATAATTATCTCTAGTAATGAGTGATATTTATTACATATTGGTATTATCGATACCATTCAAATTTCACGTAAAATCATTGTACGTGAGTTGTCTTTTAAGTTTCGCATATAAAACTGGAATAAAACAGTAGATAGCTTTTAAAAACTTTTTCGGAGTATTCTCCATGAAGTTTAATGCACTTTTGCATGTGTTCAAACCAACTCTGGAAACAGAGACGTTTGTTGGTACAGTCAAACTTGCGCTTTTGAAGGCATCGATTGCTCTTTCTGATGACTGGAACCTTTGACCACGCAGTCCGTTCTTGATTTTCGGAAAGGTAAAGGAATCGTTGGGATTTAGGTCCGGACTGTATGGAGGATGGTCCAACAATTTGACGTTTTGTTGCGTTGCGTGCTATGTGCGAATTGCGTTGTCTTGGTGGGGGATGATTTGTCATTCGGGATTGGTTTTCCGAAGCTAAGCGATAACTTGGGGCAAACAAATAGTTGTATACCAATTTAATTTTGTAGAAGAATTGTTGCTACATAACCTGCTTTTGAGATAAATGTCGCGACCATCTTTTTTGAGACACTTCGAGAACGGATGACTTGACTTTTTCACCTTGAAACAGCCAAGCAGACGACTGGCGTTTATTATTTTCCTCGTATGAGCTTTTAGAGTTTCCAGCGTTGAAGCGATCTAGAATTTTTTGACACCAATTCACTCTAGCTTCTTTTTGTTCTTCTGTCAACATGATTCGGTACACAACAGGAAACTAAATTTTTTACCCACAATTCTTTATGCAAATTTTTTTCAATTGAGGTCTTTGAAATCCCCAATAATCCTTCAATCTGGCGATATGTCACATGTCTATCTTCGTTGATGATCTTGCGCACAGCATCGACGTTTTCCTGAGTGACTGCCGTTTTTGGTGAGCCCGCTCTTGGATCATCCTCATACATCAATTCGTCAAAGTTGTCCATCATTCCATTATTTTCGTTCCGTTGGTTTTGATGTTTTTCTGATTTTTAAGTGTCCTAGCGTACTATAAAATAATTGAAGTTTTCTTTCATTTGTGTTCCAAATTATATTCACGTGTGTTTCTTTATTTCTTTTACTAGATATTAACCTCATTATTCGTTTTATATCGGTTATTGTCTTCCTGTTTCATCTTTTAATTATTTCATCCGTCTTTGTTTCTTTGTTTCGAGTTTAGATAACTTAAATGCAAATTGTTTAAAACAAATTCACAGTACTAACTTTACAAACATCCTTTCTTATAAAGGCTGTTTCAATTTTCGCGGTTTTTTAAAGAATAAATAAAACACATAATTTGTATTCACTTTCAAAAACTTTTTATTGGTAATTGAAGTATCAGTTATGACATTTATATGCGAAAAATAATATCTGCCAAATGACCTCCTTTTGCAGCTCCACAGACGTCCACTCTTTTGTTAAAATTTTCAATGACATTTCGACATAATTGAGACTATCTCATCAATGGCACGAATAATTTCATCTTTCAAAGCAGGAATTGATTGTGGATTGTTTTTATAAACCAGACATTTCACATAACCCCAAATGAAATAGTCTAACGGTGTCAAATCACATGATCTAGGTGGCCAATTAACATCACCGTTTCTTGAGATTACACGTCCAGGAAATTTTTCTCTCAATAAATCAGTTGATTCGTGTGCAGAGTGAGGTGTAGCGCCATACTGTTGAAACTACATATCCTAGATCAATATTCATTAATTCAGGCAATAAAAATTCGGTTATCATCCGACGATATCGATCACCATTGACAGTTACAGCTTCACCAGCAAGATTTTCAAAGAAGTATGGTCCAATTACACCACCTGACCATAATGCACACCAAACAGTAACTCGTTTAGGATGCATAGATTTCTCACGAATAATTCGTGGACTTTCCTCACCCTAGATACGGCAATTTTGTTTATTAACATAGCCACCAAGTTCAAAATGTGCCTCATCGGAAAACATTATTTTTTGAGAAAAACCAGCTGGTTGTTCGTTGATGAAATTGACAAATGAACGACGTTTTAAATGATCTAATGACTTCAGTTCCTGTGTTATTAGAACTTTACATGCCTTCAGAGCTAAATCCTTGTGTAAAATACGCCATGTTGTTGATCCACTAAGTCCAAGTTTTTGTGAGCGTTGTCTAATGGACATTTCAGGATTTTCAGCAACACTTTCACGAACGAAACCAATATTTTCTTGTGAACGACCACTACGACCGTGTTTTTCACTTTTTTGATCTTCACGGAACCGGTCTCTTGAAATTTTTTAATAATTCGACCAATAGTGCTTTCAGATAGACGATTATGTAAACCATAAAATTCACGTAATTTTTTAAAAACGCGTTGTCCGTGTACGAAACCATTTTTGTAAATGTCATACATCACACTTTTTAAATGCCCACATACCCAGACAAATTCAGTGTGCCATCTATATTTTATTTATTTTTAAAAAAAACCGCGCAATTTGAAATACCCTTTATATTGTACTGCAGTTAAAATATTGCAATTTAAAATAACGTTTGTTTCATAATTTTTTAATTTAAAATTCAATTTTGAAAATTGTCAAGTTACCCTCCTATCTACGTGACTATACAATGAACAACAATGTCGGAAGTAAATGCCAACGCAGTATAATACATTAAAATACGATAGTTCTCTCTACACAGGGAAGATATAAGACAGATATGACGCTCATAATAACAGCGCTACATTGTAAACCGTTCTCTCGGAGCACTTTGTCATCGATTGCTCCTTATCGATGAGCTCCAACCGTCGGATCCCTCGTTAATATTCCAGTGGTTCCGTTTTAAAGTTACACCAAACGAAAATCGATGTAACATAATACGACTTTTATCAGCCACCACACAAACTAAATGAAATACTTTGTTCGCGCGTAGGTCATGAATGACTAAGAGTCATTGTCCTTAGAGATGTAATAAAACACATAAATTATTTATTGATAAGAGGACGAGAAAGTTCCGAGAAATGGAAGTCGATTAAATTTATTAATCCGGACATATTCCTTCTCAAAAGAACTAAGTATTGTGGTAAATGTTATTGTTGATTTATTATAATATCTAATTAATTTTTCTTTACGTAAGACAAATATTTTTATCTGAAAATAAAGGTTTACTTGTATTGGATGTATTGGATGGCGTCCAACAAGTTAACTCTAAATAAGCAAAAACCCAAACTGGTATAGACTAAGCATATTTCTCATATGCAAATAAACAATGAGATCTTCGACTGCGACTCTTCAAAAATTTACGAAAACCTTAAATGGTCTACATGTAACACAAAAGGTGTTTCAATAAGACATTTCATTTTCAATAGTCCTCCATTTTAACAGTTGTCATAACTCAACCTCTAACTACTTGACAGATGACAAATGAAAACTACGTCATTAATAAAAATGAAACGATATACGCTTCAACAACGCATTGAAATTATTAAAATTCACAACAAAAATGGTGAAAGTTTCGCGGCCACGATTCGCAAAACTAAAGCATTTTTGGGTCGTCGCGAAGCACCTCCTCAGCCAGCATTTGTGAAACTGGTGGAAAAACTTGAGCTGTTGGGACAAGTTAGTGACGTGAAGAATAGAACTCGTGCACGTTGCTCAAGAACAACTGAGAATATTGCTGTTGTAGCCCATAGTGCTAAGGAAAATCCAGGTTTATCCATTTCTCGACGATTTTTGGAATTGGACATTCCACAAACGATATTATACCGTATTTTGCATATAGACTTAGGTTTTAAGGCTTTTACAGTTAACACAAGAACTCACGAATGTTAAAAAGGAATCATTCTATTATTAATAACACCCTATCAACTACATATACGCATAAAGCCTAGATGTAAGTTTCTGTCTATTATACACTGGAAACATAGTCTCCGATCTGTAAGATAGAAGCGTTCTTGCTTTGTCGGTCAATACATTTATGTATTGGTCGAGAGAGGGAGATATGATATTATTCATTACAAGAACTCACACCTATCCACCATCAACAACGTCTTGTCTTTGCCGATTGGATACTTGAAATGCATCAAACCGATCCGGAATTTCATCGAAAAATCATCTTGAGTGATGAAACCCATTTTCATCTCGGAGGCTACGTTAACAAGCAGAATTGTCGCATTTGGGGCTCGGGAAACCCAAGAATTATTGTTATTATTGTATTGTGACTATTTGGTGCAGTTTTAGGTCTGGCGGGGTCATTGGATCTTACTTTTTCAAAAATGAGGCTGGAGCAACTGTTACGGTGCATGTATTGCGCTGTCGAACGATGATTAATGATTTTCATGGCCGGAATTGAAAGATATTGATGTGGACGACGTTTATTTTTAACAAGACGATACCATCGCTCTTTTGCATGAAAAGTTTCCTGATCGTGTGATTTCTCGAAGAAACGATTACAATTGGCCACCGAAATCTTGTGATTTATCACCTTTAGACTTTTTTCTTTGGGGCTACGTGAAAGATAAATTCTATGCCAATGGCACACAAACGATTCAAGACCTCAAAGTTGGAATTCGTGAAGTTATCGAGGATGCACAGCCGCGAATTGGTGATGGAAAATTTCATGAAAAGAATATGGTCCTGCAAGCCTAGCCGTGGCGGTCGCTTGGCTGATATTGTTTTCCATTATTAATGGCATACCCTCGTCTTTATAATTAAATAAACATCCGATGATTTCGCTTAAAAATTCCCATTTTTTACATTTTAAAATGATACCCCTTATTGGAAGACCTTTATATATGGAGTATGCAATACACTGGCTAAGGTGTGTTTTACCCTTAAGCAACTCCGCAAAACCTGTAATCAAAATACCCTGCTTACTTTCTATCGCGCCAATTTTGTCTCTTGCATGAGTTATAGTGTGATACACTGGGGAGTGTCGCCGGGGGTGGGTAGGGTGTTCCTTATGCGTATCTTTGGGTTGGGCTATAGGGATTCCAGCAGGGAACATTTTCAAAATAACTCGATACTAACTTTTTATAACAATTACATAATATATCGTTTATGTTTCGTTTTTAAGAACAAAAACACTTTGTCGAGAGGCAATGTAACTCATAAACATAACGCACGAACTGATAATTATTTATTTATTTTTTTGGCTCTGCTGTGGTTTTTAAATTAAACTTCAGAAAGTAGCAAAATTTCATTTGTCACTATAAAGAGTATTGTTGGTGTTAGTAACCAAATTACTTATTTGTAACAGCTTTAAACGATTAAAACAATACTTCGACTAATGGCCCTAAAGAAAAACGAAAGCAATACTTCCTATCTCAGTTGTAATTCTAGAAATTTTAATAAAGGGGCTAACGAAACCGTTAAATTTATTTAGAATTTCAGAGCTGTAACAATTGAAATCGAAGAACACTTTCGCGTCAGCCTTTCTTCAGAATAATGTCTTTTATCAACGCAACATCTGTTGCGAAACAATAACCGAGTTCGAGGGTTCTCTCGACACCAACAAAGAAACTTTTATAATTGTGCTGCTCTGTCAGTTGGCATTTCGAACATGTTTCGGTGCAGGAGAGGAAGCGAAGCCAAGGCGAGATAATTAATCCATTTAATTTCAAATGTAATTTCTTTTTTCTGGGAAAAGTACATTTGGCACTTGAAAATTAACCAAAAAGAGGAATTTAAAGGGAAAAAGAAATTGAAATAATTCAATTTAAAGAATGTAACGGACATGGTGAGTTATAAAAATAAATATGCGGAGTGCTTTTTTAAATATTATGTGAATAAGTGTAACAGAAAATATTGCAACGCGGGCGAATTTTAAATTAAATACAGAAAAATACAAGTTGATCTTTTTCTTGGTGTAATTGTTCTTTGGTTATACCGTGCATTCATTTTACCTCGCTTCGAAAACTGTACCACATTATATTCGGGTCTAGCTGCCGAATACCGATCAGAATGTAAAGTGGTGGGGCGCGAGTCATTTGAATCACGACTATATCTGACTACTGATCATACTAGCAGCAGCCCCACCACTAATTTGACTGGAGGTGTATCGATATCGTATTAACGGTCATTCGTGGTTTGCATATGGAAGAGTGTGTTACGGTAAGACCTTTAAATTTAAATATTTTTTTAATTATGTTATTTTGATAATGTATACATTGGAAGAAAAATTCAAATGATAACATGGGCTTTGAAAGGTAATTCTTTACGGCGTATCCAGCGCCTTTTCTCTTTAAAGTATGTAGATCGTCCCTTTCCTGCATTAACAACAACATCATTAGTAGTTAAAAAGTTTAAATCAGAAGGTTGCATTTTGGGATGTAAATGTCATAAAATACGGAGAATAAATAACGATAAAAAAATGCAGGAGGTCATGGTGTGCGCAATGGTCGAAGAAAATTCCAATATTACTATATCTAAAATATCAGAAGAGATAGGTATTAGCGTGGGTAAAGTTTATAAGATATTAAAGAAAAATAAATACACATCCTATAAATAGGATCAGGAAATTTTTCATGCTGATCAACACCGCAGAATGGAATTTTGTGAAACTGTAATAGAACGTGTAAATGCGAATGAACACTTCATTGAGACTATAGTGTTTACCGATGAATCCACGTTTCCGTTGCACGGTAAACACAATCCGTCGAATCTTCGATATTGGTCTATCGAAAACGAGTATCGACAATTGAATACGGGGACACAGTATCCTGAAAAATTGAATGTTTGGGCTGGTATTTATGGAAATAACATTATTGGTCCATTCTTTATCGAAAGAAATTAAAATGGGGAAATATATTTGAAACTTCTTCGAAACGGAATTGTTCCTGCTTGGAGAACTATTAATCCCAATTTAGAGAAAGTATAGTTCTAGCATGATGGTTGTCCGGCCCATGGAACTAGAATTGTGAATGAATATTTAAATAATATATTCCCCCAAAGAGTTATATCTAATAGTGGTACAATTCGCTGGCCACCAAGGTCACCAGACTTAGCCCCTAATGATTTTTTTTTATGGGGTTACATAAAATCAAAGTTATATGGGCATCAAGACGAAAGGGCTAATAATTTGGAAGAATTAAGGGTTAATATCGAACACCAATTCTAAATTATTAATCCTCTTGTACTGGCCAATGTTCGAAATGAATTTTATAATTGATTGGGGTATTGTTTAGCGCAAGCAGGAGGGGCATTTGAGAATTTAATTAATTGAATTTATTTTCTGTATTTAAAAAGTATTTTACAAGTTTTGGCAAGTTATATTTATTTTCTATTTAAAGAGTATTTTTTAAGTTCCGAGAAGTTATTTTATTTTTTAGCTTCTTTAAGAGTTTTTTTATTTTTCAACGTTTTATTAGAAAACGTCTTTTAGTTCAATGCGAAACTTATTGTAAAAATACCTAATTGTACAGTTAAAAGTAATTATAATTTATTAATTTTTAGACGTAAACAATTTGGATGTCAGTGATAGACCTTCCGCCAAGTACCACGAACAACTACTTATCTGTAATCTGTAGTCAGTCGTTGTTGTGATTCGACTGACACGCGCCCCACCAAATTACATTCTGATCGGCATTCGGTACCTAGACCCGAATATAATATGATACGGTGTTTGTAGCATTTTAATATGAAAGCACGGTATATTTGGAACAATATGTACCTTGAGAGATTTCAACGAAATCTTTTATAATTTCTATCATTTGAAATTGATGTAGTTTATCCTTATACTGGGTTAAATCACATGGGATTACTCCAGAGACATGGTTTCTTATGCTGGGATCTCGTCGAGATGGTCACTGTTCTAGGGGTTCTTGTGTTACTTAAAAACAAAATTGATTGTGAATATTTATTATTTAAATTACAATTTTATATGCCACGACTAGCTAGTAGACGCAATTGCACTTCTGTGGCACCAAGAACTAGAACGAATTTGATGAGAACATCTTCTGTGGCAGTGCGGAATCTTTATGATGTATTTTTATAGTGTACCTATGATATCTTTGTTTAGTATTATTTGATTGTTTCAATTATACTTTACATTACTTTGTAACGTATATTTTATTCAATTATTGTTTTTTTTTTGTTACATTAAATTATTTTTGTTACTTTAGAGTCTTGTAGAAAGCTATCTGTTGGATTAGTAAACAGTATTCGGTCCCCAAACGTCACAGAAACCTCTATCCGAGATTAAACTGCATCATTCATGCTGGTGGCTGGTGGCGATACATTAGGTCTTTGTCCGTCGCTGGAACGGTCGGAATATAAACGTTTATCGCTTCCTTAATGTGCGCGTTGCTGTTAAACGGATGTAACAATGGCCAACGAGCGCAATATTGTGAACACTACTACGCCAATGTCGGCTTAAATCCTTTGCCACCTTTGACCGGTGACCGTGATGGGTAGTTATTTTAAATGGAAGGAGTGACCCGGTTCGGTTATTTTGTAGTGCTCTTGAGAGTGTAAGTGGACATAAGATAGGCAATGAGGAAGTATTGGTTTCCTCTGCATAGCTCCTAGATTATTTAATTGTATTTTTAACATCTTTATAAAACAATATGTATATACTCGTATATATACATAACACACAGTCCATCACAGAGTAAAATCTTTTTAAAATAGTAATTCTTAGTAGGGTTATCTACTAAAAAAAATATGCGTCGGTAAGGTAAATCTTTCACCAATGTTATGTCAAAATATCATGACATTTGCATCATTAGCAGCAGAGAAATTGCGCATAAAGTAACAGTGTGTATTTGGCATTGGACGAAAAATGAATTTTAAACAAACACAAAACACAAAACATCAAGTTTTGTTTTAAACTCGGTAACTCGATTACTGAAACGTTTAACTTAATGAAACAAGTGTATGGTGACGCGTGTATATCACGTACGAGTATACATATATGAGTGGTATAAACAATATAAAGACGGTCGTACTGACATAAATAACGACGAACATCCTGGTGCAAAAAAATCTGCGGTTACGGAAAGTAACATCGAACTTGTGCGTGAATTTATCAGGAATGAGCCGAAATCATCATTGAGATACGTAAGAATGGAATTAAATATTTCCGAAGATTCAATTTATCGCATTTTTTACACAGCACTTGGAATTGAGAAAGATTTGTGCACGGTTTGTACCATACAAGCTAACTGAATTCAACATTGCACAGACTTGATTAAAGACTCAAAAAAGGCGAAAACTTCAGATATTCTAATGTAACTGGCGATGATGCAGAGACAAAGCGTCAAAGCTCTGAATGGAAGCATCCAAGCGAAGAAAGACCGAAAACAAGACGTTCGGAGAAGTCAAAAGTGAAGACAATGTTGATTTAGTTTTATGAATCGAAAGGCATAGTGCAGAAAGAGTTTGTACCAACTAGTCAAAGAGTCAATACTGTATATTATCTTGGTGTTATATAGCATCTTTCGGCGCGTGTTCGTCATGTGCGTCCTCAATATCGTAAAAATGGTAGCTAGCGTTTGTTACATGATAATGCACTATCTCATCGCTCGATTTTTATTTTTAATTTTCTAACTACGAATGGCATTCTAACCATCAACCATTCAACGTATTCACCGGATTTGGCCCCTTGTGATTTCTATCTATTCTCCAACCTACATTTGCTAATGAAAGGACAGCGTTATACCGACGTCGAATCCACTAAAAAGGCATCGACAGCGATCTTGAAGGACATCTCTAAAGATGAACTTAAAAATTCATTCTACATGTTAATTGACCGTGCGAAACGTTGTGTTGAAGAGAAGGCGACTACTTTGAATAAAATAAATGAATTTTACCAAAATAATAAGCTTTTGTTTTTATTTTGAAGAAGTTCGGTTTTCTCTGCGACAGACTGTGCATTAAAGCATTTCGTGCCTGAGTATTTAATTTTAAAAGGACTCACAAATAAACCTGATGAGATACGATAAAATATGCCCCAGTTTTAGTAAATGTTTCAACGATACCATTAGGATTTTAAATTTTATTGTTGTCTATATTTACACAGTCTGGAATTCGCGTTTTATCATCGTTTATCTCCTTTATATTCTAGAAATAAAAAATTCAATCCAACCTCTTTTAAGGAAATTTAATTATATAATATTTGAGTCTTTCTCTACACATATACGAGGAGGAGTCAAAAAGTTCCCGGAATTTTGTTTTAACTCTTTATTACCACAACATAGGTACACACTCACTTAATCGCCTTCAAAGTAGGCGCCGTCTGAACACACACACTTGCTCTACCGCTCCTGCCATTGTTGGAAACAACGATGAAAGTCCTGTAGTGGTATCTTCCGAAGTTCAGCCGTCGCGTTGGTTTTGATGTCTTCTACGGTGTCAAAACGGTTACCTTTGAGGCCCTTTTTGAGCTTGGGGAAGAGCCAGAAATCCAATGGCGCTAAATCCGGTGAGTAGGGAGGCTGCTGGAGGACTGGAATGTTTTTTTCTGCAAGCCATGTTTGCACAACAATCGACGTGTGGGAGGGAGCATTATCGTGATGAAGTGACCATCCTTCTTGGCATTTGCCTGGACGTTTTCTTCGAACTGCTTCCCTCACTCTTTTCAAAACTTGCACGTAAAAAGGACCGTTAACCGTTTATCCAGCTAGTACAAATTCATGGTGCACCACACCTTCGTTGTCGAAAAACGCAATGAGCATCACTTTTGTTTTCGATTTGACATGACGTGATTTCTTTGGTCGAGGAGAGGACGATGTTTGCCATTCTGATGACTGCATCTTGCTTTCCGGGTCGTACGCGTACACCCAAGTCTCGTCACCAGTAATGATTGTCTGCAAGAACATCGGGTCCTCTGTGCTTTTTTCAAAACATTCGGCCGCCGTCAACTTCGGAGTTTCCATCTGATCCGGATTCAGCAAGCGCGGGACAAACTTTGCACTGACACGTTTCATCTTCAAATCATCTGACAGGATTGCGTGTATGGATCCATGAGAGATCCCCGCTTCTTGTGCCAACTCGTCGATGGTCATTCTGCGGTCTGCTCTGATTAATTGTTTCACTCGCTCGACCGTAAACGGCTGTTTTCTTTAAAGAATCGTCACCGTAAACTGTTTGTAAGGCTAACAAAGTCTCTGAAGCACATTTTTCCAATCTGCACATGAACTTGATGTTCGCCCGTTGCTCGAACTGCGACATCGCGCCAACTGATCACCACACACCCCTACCTTCCGCTAAACTGCAGTCACACTACGTGTTCAGACTTGCTCAGACCTGTCAGCGTCATAACTATGCACCATAAGGAATGTACTGTACAAAATTTATTGTGATTGCATCACAACTGCCAACACTACGACACAATTCCGGGAAAATTTTGACTTCTCGTCGTATGTCATTATCGATATTTTATTTAACCCATTTAAAGCCAAACAAAAACCATAAGGATAAATTTGAAAATTTGTTTTTATATTTATTATTAGCATTACAAAAAAGTAGAAAAATAAAAAATATTTAAAAAAAATCTTTTTCCAAGACAAAAAAGGGTGTACCCAAATTGGTACAATGGCCACTTATGAGTGAAATTTTGAAAAGCAAGGTTTTTGTATACATAATGTTTTATTACACTTTTTGCAACTCCAGCGGCTTCTTTTGTGGCATATAACACAACGCACACGTTTTGGAAGCTTTTCAGGAACATGATCAGCGCCATTTAGTTGTAATCCTTCCAATATTTGACGATGAAGGGTGAGCTGAGTGAGATTTCAATGACTGTTTCAGGTAAAACCTAGCTATTGTTCGACGAAATTGCAATTGGTTCATGGCATTTTCTGAGGAATATCCATGTAAGCCCCACGCATTTGATATGGCCATATCAACCATGTAAGTGAATAAACTCCACCACCATTTTTTGCCATGGATGCCAATTCTGTATAAAGATATAGATTGGTCCATTTCATCTACTCTGCCCATACTTGTGTTATAGTTTTGGAACAAGTGTGGGATTTGCATATTAACTTTTTGTTTTTTACTTTTCCTAGTGGTTCACAAGAATCGTAATTAGTAGCCATGGTGCAAATACTGTTGTCTTTCCAGCGGACCAATAATAGTTCATTATTTTTATCAAACATGTAATCAAAGTCGGCTCTCGGCTTCATCATTTCCTTTGTGTTAGGCAGTGGACATTTCTTGGTGCGATTCGGATTGTTCCTGTTGCACGGTATCCTAAGTGGCGTAAATCATTTAGCAACTCGCAACTTGTAAAAAAGTTATCAAAAAATATTTTGTGATTGGCAGGGGTCATTGTTAATTTATGTAAATGCGAAACTCCGAAGAAATTGAAAAAATTTTGTATATAATTTGAATCCGTATTTAGCATACTTATAGCCATTGTACCCAAATTGGCACAGCAATATTTTTTACCTCACAGGATATCATATCCTTCGCATATGAAACTGAAAATGCTTTTTAATGTTTCTGGTTTTATTAAATTTAATAGTATAATAAAAATCACGACTATATACATTAAACACAATATGTAACTATCGTTAAGCTGAACCCACCTCAGCAGGTGTATTATTGCTGAAGTTTGATACATTATCTCAACAAGAACAATAAACGTAAACAGATCATTCGATTTTATACAGTGAATGACTAAAGTCTACATGCAGCGTCATATTGTCATGTTTCCCAGTCGATATGCACTTATTAAAAAAACTAATTATACAGTTTTTTTTAGGAATTATATTTATTCATAAAATATAAAACATAAATTAATTCACTTCTTCTAAAACAAAAAAAATCGCAAAACAACAAAAGAATTGTAGGACAAAAGTCTACATACAGTTCAGTATTAATATTATATAACTAATAACATTTAAATATAATGAATATTTAAGCAATTTTTAATATTTGGTTGGCCCCCCATTATTATCTATCACAGCTTGCAGACACCGTGGCATTGATGAAACCAAACTAGTCATCTCCTCCTGGGTCAGTTTGCTACACGCGTCTGTCAGTGCTTGCTTTAATGATTTGGCATCACTAATATGGCTCTGTCGAATTTTGCGCTCCAAAAGCTCCCAAACATGCTCTATTGGATTTAAATCCGGGCTTTGGGGAGGTTTGTTGAGTTGCCTGGGCGCATAATAAAGAAGCCATTCTTTAACAACCAAAGCAGTATGCTTAGGACCATTATCTTGCTGGAAAATCCAACCATCCCCAAGCCCTAAGCATTCCACAGATGGCTTCAAATTTTCTTCTAATATGATTTTGTACTGAAATCGGTCCATATTACCCTGCCATCCTTCCAGATGCAGCAATAGCTCCCCAAACCATAACGTTACCCCCGCCATGCTTAACAGTTGGTATCAAATTTTTAAACTGCAAAGCAGCATTTTTTTCCTCCATATTTTAGCGCGACCATCACTTCCAAAAATATTGAACTTGGATTCGTCTGTAAATAAAACTTTCGACCAGAAATCCATGTCTTTATTAATATGGGCACGTGCGAATTCCAAGCGGAGGCGGCGGTTTTTTTCTGATATCAGGGTCTTTTTACGCGGTGTTCTGCTAAAAGACCCACTGTCATTGAGTGCTCTTTTGACAGTTCTTGGGTGAACGCTCTTATTGGAGACGTGAGCAATGTGTTCGGATAATTTAGGTGCACTAACTCTGGGATTTGTACTGACTTCTCTTAAAATGAAACTAATATCCCTTCTAGAAAGCTTCTTTGGACGGCCTGATCGCGCATTGTCCTTAAAAGAACCAGTATTGTTGTAGTTCTGAACAATTGTTTGTACTGTGGCTCGACTTAAATTTAATAATTTAGCGCTTTCTCCATAAGATTTATTTCCTGTCTGTATTTTAAGATTAATTTTCTGAGGTCAAACGAAATTTCTTTTCCCGTTCCCATTATTTTCTACGTTCAACCAGCACATGGATAAAATTAAAACTAAAATGTGATTTGAAAGAAGTACAACTCATATGTGAACTAAAAAGAATGAATAGCGGTACTTGACAGTTACTTTTTCACTGCTTCCATTGTTTGTGTAAGCTGCATGTAGACTTTTGTCATAGATTTTTTTTTAACAATTTGCAAGTTTTTACATTATAAAACGAATGAAATAATCTAATTTTTATATTTTTACGTATAAAAGGGAAAATAAAAGGAAATTGGATTATTGGTATTTCTATTTATTGCAGATTTTTGGAAAACTAAATAAAAATGTAGTTGCATGTAGACTTTAGTCATTCACTGCATGTCAAACGGACACTTGCTTCTGTCAAATAGTGTAAGAAAAACTTAGTAAGTGCAAACAGTTTTCTTATAAAGCCTTAATAGCTAACTGTTCCCGAATTGGCACAGTGACCGGGTTAATACATCATTTAGTAAATATTAAAGTTTAACGTCGCGATTACCATACTCCAGTTTTTTGAATCTGGGTTAATATATTCTTATTGTGCCAGTACACTTAACCACTTGTCGTTGATCCCTCCAAAAATATAAAAATAAAAATGAAAAGGATATCGATCCAAATTAATGTCAGCACAGGCAATTTTCTCGAACGGAACGCATGATCAGTGACCCTGTTATTACGCATCAATTGATTTTCTCAGTTTTTATTACATCAGTGGACCGGACGAAATGCTTTTGACCAATCACAAGGAACACGCATGAATATACGTGCGTGTTTTTGTTTGAGGGGATCTTGATTATTTGTCAAGGAAAATGTTATTTTTTCGTTTATAAACTGATAACGTCCTGTTCTGAAGTTTATTTGGTTTGATTCAATATTGTTTTTGTTATTTTCTGCGCAAATCCTCGATAAAATTGTATTGAAAACACTGGATAATAAATTTTGGCTTTGCTAAGAGATAGTGTGTACTAAAAAGTGCATAACTATATGCAATTAAAAGCCTACCATAGGTTTCATTTAGTATCTGTTTCCATAATGTTATTTATGGCACATTAGAAGACTGGTATTCACCGTTCTCCGTGGTCTAAGGATGAAGACAAACGCCCGGTTTGCATGAGATTCTTGCGCGAAGGCCAAAATGTTTCTTGAAAATTTTTGCATCATTTATACGATGTCAAAAGTAGTTAAATTTAGAATTTTTCGCTTTCATATCGTAAAAGCGCATAATTATATGCAATTAGAAACCTACCGTGTGTTTCATTTAATATCTATTTCTATCGAGTGTTTTTTTAAGAGTTTGAGAATTTAAAATAATAATACAAGACAGAAATATTGTTGGAATGAAATTTTTTTTATTATAATCTGGTAGATAATTTCATGGCATTTATTTTTTAAATATGATTTCCGGCATATGCTCGCCGCGGCTACGAGTTACATGGTCCATTCGCTCAGTCCAATTTTTGACTACTTTTTCCAATAAATCTGGCGGATGGCGTTAATGGTGGCTTGAATAATGGCTTCCAATGCTTCAAGAGTTGCTGGTTTGTTGGCATAAACCAGTGACTTAACATAGCCTCATAAGAAGTAATCCAGGGGCGTTAAATCGCATGAACGAGGGGGCCAGTGAACAGGACCACTTCTGGAAATAAATGTCGTCGATGTTTAGCTGATTAATTTTTGGAAACAAAAATTCAGTCAGCATGGCTCGATAGCGCTCGCCATTCACTGTAACGGCAGCTCCTTCCTCATTTAGAAAGAAATAAGGACCGATGATGCCACCAGCGTGTAAACCGCGCCAAACAGTCAATTTTAATGGATGTAATGGTGATTCGTTAACAGCTTGAGGATTATCTTCGCTCCAAATACGCCTATTTTGCTTATTGACCTAGCCATTTAACCAGAAATGAGCATCATCACTTAATACAGTCCTTTGATAAAAATGCTCATCTTCGGCCAGTTTCAAATGAGCTCAATCAGCAAAAATGCGACGCAAACGACGGTCGTTTGGGGGCTTCAATTCTTGCACGAGCTGTATTTTATAGGCACGTAAGCCAAGATCCTTACATAAAATTTTCCACGTATTCGAAGGACCAAGGCCAAAAATTTGAGAACGACGACGAATCAACATTTCGGCGTCATCTTCAATACTTCGCGCTACAGCAGCAACATTTTCTTCGGTACGCACATTTCTTTGTCTCGTTGATGGTTTTGAATCGAGAAGAGTAAAATTAGTGTGAAAACGATCAATAACTGCACGAATTGCTTACTCACTAGGCTGATTATATTGACGGTAAAATGGACGAAGTTCTCTATGAACTTCGCGAACAGATTTATTTTTTTCAAAGTAAATTTCCACAATTTGGAAGCGTTGTTCTGGCGTTAAACAATTCATGATGATTTGTCAAACCTTACTGAACAGAAATGTCAACACAGTTTGACATTATCAGCTGTCAAACCATAGCTATTAATATCGACAGTTCTCCTGCAGCTTAAAAAACACCCATTATAATGGAATTTATGGCACGTTAGAAGACTCGAATTCACCGTTTTCCGTGATCTAAGGATGAAGGCATATGTCCAGTTAGCACAAGATCTCGGGGATCGAGTCTCGCGCGGGGGACAGGATATATTTTCAAAAATTTCCGCATACATATACGATGCGAAAAGTAGTTAAAATTATCTTTCAATTTCACATCGTAAAAGCGCATAATTATATGCCATAAAAATATACAGAGTGTTACATTTAAAACAACTTAACGTAATTTTTGACTATTTTCTTTGGGGTTATGTGATAAGTCAGGTTTATAAAAACAATCCACAAGCAATTCCTGCTTCGAAAGATGAAATTATTCGTGTCATTGGCGAGATAGAGCCTCAATTATGTCAAAATGTCATTTAAGAGGAGGTCATTTGGCACGTGTTATTTTCCGCATATAAATGTCATAACTGATACTTCGATTACCAATAAAAGTTTTTGAAAGCGAATGCAAATTATGTGTTTTATTTATTCTTTTAAAAAACGCGAAATTTGAAACACCCTTTAGATGAGGCTTTACGGGAGTCTCACGATCTTTTTTCAAATCTTCTACTAACTACGTCTTCTTCAATAAATATTTTCCCTTCTTTTTGAAGGACAAAACCAGAAGACGATAACTTTATCCATTCATTCGTTCCATTTCTTTTCACCCTAAGAAAATATTTCGTCAAAAGGTACGCCATTCATATCGAAAAATCACCAAGAATAGATAATGACGAATAATTATTCTATGAATGGCGCATTCACCGGCGACTTCAGCCGGGATTCTTTTCAAAAAAAAGCTAACGGAAGCGACGAGAAACAGAGAATTCATATATTAACGCCCGAATGGGAGGGAGGAGGGCGGACGGTCGCTTGAGTTTCAGTTTCAGGGAAACTAATGTACCAGCTCAAAGGGTTTTAATTAATTTTCGACCGTACTAGTCGACTACTACTCCACATCGGAATCGAGACTGGCAGTCGACCATTAGGCGAAAGCAAAGAAAATGCTTAAATGTCAATTCGCGGGAAGGGTTAAATTAAAGCGAACAGTCAGTAACAGATATATTATTTTTCTCTTGAAACCCGTTCAATTCGTACCCCGACATTCAATTAAGCTTAAAGCAGCGATGGCTTTTTATAGTAGAGTCGATATTGTTTTTCTTTTTGCAGCTTCTGTTGATTTAGTATCGAAATTTGTTAATTTTAGGAACTGCTAACTTAATAAACTACTTCAGAGACATTAAATTGAAAAGAATAATAGACTCTTTGAGTCTTAAGTGTGTTGTACTGGGTGGGCCAAAAGTCACCATGGGGTTTAAAAATGTAATAACTTTTTCGTTTTTATACTTTTTCATTTTTTTTTTCAGATAATAAAATATATAAAATGGAAATTTTTTTACACTAATTATGGAAAATAATGTCACTTAAATGACCCCCGCTTTCAGCTTCGCAATGATGGACTCGATTTAGAGCATTTGCCATAACATCTTTCAAAATTTGTGGCTATAGCGCTCGAGTTTCTGCAACAATGTTGGCCTTGAGTTCAAGTACTGTCTCGGGTGTGTTCACATATACTCGCTCCATCAAATAACCCCAAAGAAAATAGTCGGGTGCTGACAAATCTGGCAAACGCGCTCGCCAATTAATTTCCGAATTTCTGGAAATTATTCGCTCTCCAAAAATTTAACTTAAAAGTGCCATTGTGTCTCGGGCAGTGTGGGCAGTGGCTCCTCCTGCTGAAACCACATCGCAGTTCTGTTTTCAAGAGCAGGATATAAAACATTTTCTATCATAAACCGATACCGTTCTCCATTTACGGTTACAGCACTTCCATCTTAATTTTCGAAAAAGTTAGGCCCAATGGTATTTTCAGATGTAATGCCAGACCATACTGTACACTTAATGGGATGCAATTGACGTTGATGAATGGATCTTGGATTTTCAGAACCCCAGAACCTACAATTCTGCTTATTAACAAAACCATTCAAATGGAAATGAGCTTCGTCACTCATAATCAGACTTTCAATAAATTTGATTTCATTTCTGGCCAACTGTTGAAATTTAACTGCAAAATTTAGACGTTGCCGATGTTCTGTGGGTTTTAGTTCTTGCACCAATTGCACCTTATATAGGAATAACAGTAAATCTTTTTTTAAAATGCGCTGAAATGACGTAGCCATTCCTAGCTGAGCAGAACGTCTTCTGGTAGATGTTTCTGGTGTTTCGTTAACACTTTGCTCTACACGTTCAATATTTTCCGCAGTGCGAATTAAACGTGGTCTACCGGTTCGAGGCAAATCTCTTACAGTGCCATGTTGGTGGTGACGATGAACTAAGCAACGAATCATTGCTTCAGAGGGCGAAATTCTGACGTTAAAATGTCGACGATATGCTCTTTGCGTTAAAATAATTGATCGCTGATTTAAATAATGAATTTCTATTATTCTGGTTCTTTGTTCAGTTGTGAATCTCTCCATTATTTATTCTCCAAGTGTTTTTATATAATCTGAAAAAGAAATAAAAAAAATATATAAACGCAAAAGTTATTAAATTTTTAAATCCCATGGTGACTTTTGGCCCACCCAGTAATTGTATCGACAGTGAATACTCCATTCCTCGTTAAACACTCCACTATATGGCTACAAAACTTCTCATATAAGTCGGAGTATTTTTTTTAGTAGGTTTAGTGTGTGCTTGGCGATGGTGTAGGTCTAGTACGGACTTTGGGTTTCTGTGCGTATTTTGCCGCGGTTCCAGGTGCGACACTGATTAATTACCTGCTGATGCTAATGATCTATTTGCATATAATTTAATTGTGAAATTTGATTAGAAACGGTAAATAATAGATAAGCCTTACTGCTTCGGGATTTCAGAAGGGCAAAGGCGACGATTCTGGCCAATGAACAGGAAATAATGAATAGAATCAACGCCACAATACAATTAATTACTCCAGGTATGTTGCAACGCGTCCCAAATTCAATTCCAGAAAAGCTACGAAGGGCGTATAAATTTAATTATAATATGCCATAAATTGCTTGGCTCGATTGTTTTAAAGTGACAAACAAGTGGTGTCCCGGATTTTCGCATCAAGTTAACTTTCCTAATTAATCTGACGATTATATCCGAATCAAAGCCATTATATCTCACAATGTTCTTAATCAAATTTAATTCTCTTTCGTATCTAACTTTTGTTAGTGTAAAACTAAACAAACGATCGATAAGAAAATCGAAAAAAGCCATATTTTGTTGCATGCTATGATTTGCATCCACTGTGAGTGATAAACCTATTAACATTAGTTTCTTTTCGGAAAATCTAAATTTCTATTTGTTTATTTTATTTTATTGTATTTGGTGATGTATTTAGTGATTAGCGGTGTGGAATTGTTCAGTTGCGGATCCAAATGGGACACTGTGATTAATTATCCGTTGATGATGACAACTTAGTTGTCGAAATATGTATACAGAATACGAACATTGATGTGGTAACGGGTTTGAGATATTTTTTTTGACCACCAGGACATACTTTCAACCAGATTTGTTTATAAGATCTTGACAGGTTTAAAAAGACAGAGTGCTTTGCCAGACCGGACCATGCGAACACGTGGATGGTGCTTCATCTTGATAACTCCCTCTATAAAGAGGGCCATCTCCATCACAAACTTTTCGACGAAAAAAGGTATTCCGGTTGTGCTTCAGCCTTCCTATTCGCCTGATTTCAGTCCTTGTGACTTTTTTTTGTTCTCCATTACTAAAACTCGCTTCAAAAGACGTCATTTGGGTGCTCCACTATATGGCTACAAAACTTCTCATATATGTAAGTCGGAGTATTTTTTTTAGTAGGTTTAGTGTGTGCTTGGCGATGGTGTAGGTCTAGTACGGAATTTGGGTTTCTGTGCGAATTTTGCCCTGGTTCCAGGTGCGACACTGATTAATTACCTGCTGTTGATGACAACTTATTTGTCGAAATACGTATACAGAATACGAAAATGATTGTGGAAAGGGGTTTTATTAACCGTATTTGATTCAGTATTTTACTAATCTAAAGAAGTTCGAATGTATGTGAAATAAAGCCGCAACAGTTGTTTTTGTCATTAATATATTTTACTGAAATTTTTAAGAATTCTACATAAATAGTAATAATAATTAATGCAACAGGTTCCTTTGTGTAACGGTACTTCACAGAATTTGCATATATGTATTTCGTGTTTCTCTTCTAACGCTACGTGTCGTACAAACTATACATATTCTTGTGGGATGCACTTTATTCTTTGTCATCCTTTGACAAAAAGTTTAAATAGTGTTCTTAAAGAGCGCGGTTTTCGAGTTAAATTTCGGTCCAGTACCCCTATTAAATCTCTCTTAGGAAATGCGGAAGACAAAGTAGGGTTCAATCAGGAATCGGGGATTTACAAAATAAAATATCTATCTAGTTATAATATGTATAATATTAGCAGTTGTATGTACGAGGGTGGTCCAAGAAGTACCCGACCCAACAAAGAAAACACAAAAATTTTTGAAAGAAATATATTTATTTTTCAACATAATCTCCTTTCAACTCTATACACTTTTCCCAGCGATGTTCAATAAGTTCGATACCCTTTTTATAATAAGAACTGTCTTGCTCCTCAAAATAGACATTAACTACCCACATCACTTCTTCATCGTTGGAAAATCTTTGACCACTGAGCTATTTTTTTCAAGTTTGGGAACAGAAAGTAATCGAGGAGGCTAAAGCTGGCGAATAGGATGCATGAGGTAGCAATTCAAACTATAATTCATTAATTTTGGCCATTGCAATAACGGATTTGTGAGCTGGTGCATTGTCTTGATGAAACAACACTTCCTTCTTACCCGAATGCGGCCTTTTTTGCTTGATTTCTTCGCTTAAACGTTGCAATAAGTTCGCATAATACTCGTCGTTGATAGTTTTTCCTTTTTGAAGATAGTGAAAATTATTCCACGCGCATCCCAAAGAACCGATACCTTGACCTTGTCTGCAGATGAAACGGTTCTCCCTTTTGAGTCCATTGTTTTCATTGGTTTTTTTGTCTCGGGTGTGAAGTGATGGACTCATGTTCTATCCAGGGTTATGAAACGCCGCAAAAATTCTGCTTTGTTGCTGTGAAATTTCACTAAACACTCAATTGAAACGTCTTCACGAAACTGTTTTTGCTCGAGTGCGAGCAAAGACGGCACCCATCTCGCACACAGCTTTCACACGTTCAAATTTTAAGATAATATACGATGTACCGCACTTTTTGAAATGCCTACTATGTCTGCTATCTCGCGCAGTGGTTTATTTGGTCGCGTATTATTCAATAATGAAAATTGCGTTTCAAATTTTTCGATGGTATAGCGAATCGTGCGTTCGTTGGGCCGATTACGCAGACCAGTTTCTGTGAGTGCACGAAACACATTTCTGGTGCAACGCTGATTTTTGTAATACAGCTGAGTAATTTGTAGACTCTGTGTCGGGCCGAGTCTTTCCACAATAAAATGCCACACAATACCCAACTAAAATAGTGTGAAAGTTGGACACGACTCACATCTTATCTATCAAAAAATCGCTTTTGAAAAAAGTATATAGTAATGAATCACCCATTATTCATTTCTAGGTTTCTAGATTTTTAATCTTTTTTCTTTGAATCTGCGATAATTATATCATGCGCTAATACCATATCTAGCATTTGTATCGGTTTCATCCTCCAGTAACACATACGCATACTTTAACATTTTACTTTGCAATTTCTGATAGCGTCGTCATTTACAATGGAGTATCTTCTTACGCAAATACAAATATCCTGGTCCACTTAGTCACTTAAACGAGTTGCTTTAAAAAATCCGAAAAAATCACGAAGACTTATCTAAGCTAGCACGTATCTTGTCAATAAAAATTTCTTAAGTACAATTGTTAACTCACTTCATCCTCCATAAATCTCGTCTATAACGTTCTATTATTGTCCACCAACTGTATAATAAATAACAATATGTCCACTTAGACGGCGGAAAACTCCCCGGGAGAACGACAAGAAAACTAAACTAAAATAAGAACTGGCGAAAGTCACAACACAATTTTCGTTGTGCTTCCATTGACAATAACACGATGTTGACATGGCTGAGTCCCTGTGCGGCGTTTGACGGCCCGAAGAGATCAATACCTACGTCTGGCTCTGGTCAGAACCTAATAACACCATCTGCTCGTCCGTTCTCCAATGCCGTTTCGAGTACAACTTTAATGCTCCATCATATCGTCTTAATGACGAAGATGTGATCTTGCCGCCGTTTAACCCGGTCATTTAGCAATAACGTTGCGGACGATTTGGAGAGACGAAGCTTCCGTAACCTACGATGGTCTAATTGAAATATCACGTCGAAGGGACTTACATTTCTCGTGTGTAGATAAAAAGAATTTCTAATGTGAAATTATTTGTTTATATTTTGAGACGATAATATGTAGTTAAGTTTGTTAAACAATTCTAAGCGAAGAGAGTGTGGTGAGTAAAAATTAAATAATTCAAAAGAAGATTAATCACACATCAGGATCTTAATAAATAATGTATTATATCATACATAAAACTTATAAAAGGTGTTCCAATAAGACATTTCATTTTCAACAGCCCGCCATTTTAACAGTTGTCATGACTCAACCTGTAACTACTTGACAGATATCAAGTAAAAACTAGGCCATTAACAGAAATGGAACTATAGACGCTTCAACAACGCAATGAAATTATTAAAATTCACTACAAAAATGGTGAAAATTTCGCGGTCACAGTTCGCAAAACAAAAGCATTTTTGGATCGTCGCGAAGCACCTTTTCGGCCAGCAATTATGAAACTGACGGAAAAACTTGAGCTGTTGGGATAAGTTAGTGATGTGAAGAATCAAACTCGTGCACGTCGTTCAAGAACAACTGAGAAAACCCAGGTTTTTCCATTCCTCGTCGATCTTTCGAATTGGGCATTCCACAAATGACATTACATCGTATTTTGCATAAAGACTTAGGTCTTAAGGCTTTTGAAGTTCAGTTAATAGAAGAAATCACGCCTACCGACCATCAGCAACGTCGTGTCTTTGCTGATTGGCTCCTTGAAATGCATCAAACTGATCCGAAATTTCATCGAAAAATCATCTTGAGTGATGAGGCCCATTTTCACCTCGAAGGCTACGTTAACAAGTAGATTGTCGCATTTGGGGCTCGGAAAACCCAAGAATTATTGTTGAAAAGCCTCTCCATCCTCAACGTGTCACTGTTTGGGGCGGCTTTTGGTCTGGTGCGGTCATTGGACTTTAGTTTTTCGAAAATGATGCTGGAGCAACTGTTACGGCGAATGGATTGCGTAAATTATTAATTCCGAATTGTAGAATAATTTTTGACAAGTTAAAATGGACTTTGATAAGAGAATAGCAACTATGGGCTGTTTTATATTCTAGGGCTAGTATATACAAGCTATACAGAGTGCTGTGAAATAAAAATCATAGATTGGACTAATTGGGAACACAACTTCAAGGCTTTGATAATTAAGATATTTTAGTAATCCCATTCTAAAGATGTTATATATTTATAATTTGTGATAAAACGGTTTCTTTTTTAAATGTTTTCGATAAATACATATCTAAGTACTTACTTCCAGGAATATTGTTCATAACAGAAAATTCGAAGTTGAAGTTTGAATTTTGAAGTTGAATTTTCGCGATTTTTAATACACATAAATGCAACTTGATGATTTCGTCAAACAGTTAAATTAAAAAATTTCCGACATTTAAATTTACAGTAGAAAAAGAAAACAATGACAAGTTGTCTTTTTTGGATACCTTAGTTATTAGGAATAATCTTAAAAAAGAAATTAATATTTTCCGAAAAGAAACCAATGTCAATAGATTCATCACGGCGGACTCAAAACATAGCATGCAACAAAAGATGGCTTCGTTCAGTTTTCTTATCAATCGCTTGCTTAATTTCCCACTAACAAAAGTAAGATACGAAAAAGAATTAAATTTTATTAAAAATATCGCGAGATACAATGGTTTTGATTCGGAGATAATCAATGGTTTAATTAGGAAGGCCAACATAAGAAAAACAATCCGGGATACCACATGTTTGTAACCTCAAAATAATCGGGACAAGCAGTTTGTATGTTTACCTTATCATCGTATGACAAAAAATTTAAATAGGGTTTTTAAAGAGCGCGGTTTTCAAGTTAATTATCGATCGACTAACTCATTAAAATCGCTTTTTGGAAATGCAGAAGACAAAGTCGAAGATAACAAGAAATTGGGAATATATAGCATTAAATGTTTAGATTGTAGTAAACAATACGTCGACCAAACAAAACGATCGATAGAAACCTGGTATAAAGAATATATCGCGCATATAAAATTCAACCGGCCGGAAAAATCGAGTCCAGCAAGACATATGTTGGATTGTAATCATAGTGTTAAAGCCGATTGTTTGCAATTGATTAAGAACGTGTATAATTATCGCGAATTAGATACCTATAAAAGTATGTACATTTTGAAGAATAAAAGCCATGTTCTGAACACCGACGGGGCTCCGAACCAGACGTCTCTTTTCGGTCTGCTTAATGTCAGAAGAAGAGGAACACTGTAATAAATCACATGCAGGTACTTATCGGTCGTGTCTGTGTTCCTTTTTTTTTTAATGTCATTCATCCTAGTTTAAGTAAAACAATTTTTAGAAATCTTGTCAAACGAATATACAGTGTACATTTTGCTTCTCAACGGTACGGATCGCGTACGGAGTTTGTTTTCGTACGGGCATTTTTCGCCGTGGTTTACCAGGTGCGACACTTTGCAATTATCTGCTGATGATGACAACTTAATTGTCGAAACGCGTATACAGGATTACGAAAGTTAACGTGGAAAGGGGTTATATATCAACCTTAGTGATTAACATAACACAAATGACTGTAGAATCACAATCTAAGTCCAAACAAGGATGCCACTGCTTCATAAGGAACGCGTTTCGTCTTACTATTTCGATATGAGAATAGTTTTTAATAGTTTCTACTGCCACTTCTTTGGACTAGTAATGCATTTCCCGATTATTTAAAAAATCACGTCCCTCACAACATAGGAAAAAAAAACTAAAAAGCCACAACATTTTAAAACTAATTAATAATTACTAATAATAATAATAATTATTAATACTAATTAATAGTTCACAAATTCGAAATCTGCAATAGAATTTTCACTTTACGTATACAACGCTGCATTGAGCATGACGACAAGCAGATAAAGGTAACTAATGTAATTGTGTTTAATCCCGAGAAGGGTGTTTAGTGGTGGTTAGAATAGAATGAATTTTATAGTTGTCGTAAGGTATTGTAGATCGATTATCCAATACTACAGGCTGCGGCTAAAGTAACTACATGATTTGTTTTTTAAATAAATATTGAATGGAATGAAAAAAACAAAAAATTGAATGATAAAAATAAAGTTTATTTTATGTTATTTTTTTACATTAATTCTGAAGAATAATGTCAGTTAAATGAGAACCGTTTTCTCTAACGAAAAAATGTGCTCTTTTTATAGCATTTTTCCATAACTTTGTTGAGTGTTTCTTGTGATATACGATCAATTTCTTCTTGAATGTTGTTCTTTAGTTGCTGCAAGGTTTGGGGCTTATCCACACAAACTTTGTCTTTGAGATAGCCCCACAAGAAAAAATCGGGTACAGTAAAATTAGGAGATCGTGGTGGCCATCCCAAATCGCCGTTTTTAGAAATTATCCGATTTGGAAATTGTCAATAACTCCATCGTTGCACGGGCTGTACGGGGTGTTGCACGATCTCGTTGAAACCTTATGCTTGCGTTTGGTGGCAATTGCGGAAATAAAAATTTTTGAAGCATTACTCTGTAACGTTCTCCATTTATTGTTCGACTTACACCTTGAACGTTTTCAAAAACAAATGGACCGTAAATTTTTTCGGTGGTAATGCCACGCCAAATAGTAACACGAATTATGTGTAAAGATTTTTGGGATTTTGCGATCCTCAAAATCTGTTGATTCGTTTATTTACGAAACCGTTCAAGTGAAAATGCGTTTCGTCGGTGATCATTAAATTTGACAAAAAGCTTTCATTTTGATGGACGAGATGTAAAACTGCTCTAGCATATTCGAAGCGCAATGCGAAGCATCCACAATTTAGTTTTTGTACTAGTTGGATTTTGTAAGAGAAGAGGTGCAAATTGTGTTTCAAAATTCGCCGAAGAGTGCAGTCAGAAAGCTGCAACTGGGCATCGTCTTATCGTTGATGTCTCCGGATTTTCTGCGACGCTCTGTCTCACAGCATCAATATTTTCGACCGACCTGCCAGTTCGAGGTCTGCCCGTACGTCTTGAATCTCCGACAGGCCCAAATTCGGCAAAATTATACACCAACGAAGTAATGGTTGGACCCGTTGGAGCAGTTCTTACACCATCAAATCTTCTGTATGCACGTTGAGTATTAATTATCGAAAGATTATTTTCAAGGAATAGAAAAACAATCTTAGTTCTTTGCGCAATTATATAGCGTTCCACTTTTATATATTCTCCCGTTTAATTCCTGAAACAGAAAAAAAAATATGAAATATTCACAAGCAAAGAAGTTTTTGCAATTTTTTTACATCATATAGTTACTTTAGCCGTACCCTGTATAAAAGAAGATATTTTAACAACAGAAAATACGATATATACTTATTGAATAGCTCGAAATATTTGAAAGAAATGCAGTGGCCCAAATTTACAGTATTGTGCAAATTAACGGAATCATGACTATTTTTTTAGTTTTCTGCATGTGGCAACATTCTGACAGTAGTTTTATGTCAAAAAACATAACCTATATCACTGAGAACACATCACACAGTTATTCAGTGCGTTTTAGAGAGTTTGTTCACATATACTCTTTCAAAGTTCAAAATTTGATTTATATTGTGCTTTTACCGGTTCTTCACGATATGGATATCACACCCAGAAAACGTGAGAAGATTGCGACATTAAGTGAGCACACTTCAATGACACAGAGAGATATTGCTCAGGAATGTGGTGTTAGTCAAGGAGCAGTAAGCAAGATCCTAAAGCAAAAAAAGAATACCGGAATAGTTGAAGTGAAACGAGCGGGAAAATGTAGGAGAAAGAGGAAGATGACACCCCAGGATGTCACTTTTTTGTTTAGAAATAGCAAGCTGAACTCAAGAAAAACTAATTTTGAACTACAAAAAGACTTAGCCGATGCTGTAGTGAAAGTGCATGACTCGACAGTTCGTAGGAGACTTTTAGAGTCTGGAAGAAAAGCGAATCTACCACAGAAAAAGCAACTCCTCACTCAACGAATGATGAAGCAGAGGCTTATTTGGGCCAAGAAATATGCCGGATGGAATGAGGAAGACTGGAGAAAGGTGTTGTTCCCAGACGAGCCCCATTTTTTGGTGCAGGGGCAGCGATTAAAATTCGTGAGAAAAAGTGGAGATGAAAAACTCACTGCAGCTCATATCGATCAGACTGTCAAACATCCTGTAAAGAAGATGTTTTGGGGATGTTTTACTTACATGGGAACTGGATCACTGGTGCCTATAAAAGGCATGATGAACAGACAGAAATATAAAGAGCTACTGGATAAGCATTTGGGAAAAGATCTAAAGAAATGTGAGCCAAACGGAGGTGCAATTTTCCAACAGAAGTCAGCTCCATGCCACAAATCGAAGGTTATAGTCCAATATTTCTAGGAAAAAAGAATAATTCTCCTCGACTGGCCTGGCAATTCTCCAGACTTAAACTCAATTGAAAATCTGTGGGACATTTGTAAGGCTAGGTTGCATAAAATGGACTGTACAACGAAGACAAAATTGATAGAAGCAGTAATTCAGGTGTGGTTTCGGGATGATAAAATAAAGGAAAACTGTCAAAAATTAATAGATTCCATGCTGAAAAGAGTTCAGACTGTCATCGCAGCCAAAGGAGGGCATATCTCTTACTAAATTACTAGTAATTTATAATTTTATACCATCTCATCGTGATTATATGACAAATAAACGGTTTTCTTAGTTATATTGTGTTTGATTCCATTAATTTGCACAATACTGTAGTTGCACTATACTATATATTTATCGATATTTAAATGAGGAAACAATTTTAGCAAACGCACTTATTTTATCAAGGGGGATTTGTATTCGTTCCAATACATTTACAAGCTTTTTCTTTTAATTGAACACAGCAAATTCCGAAATATGTTCAGAAATATAAAAAACCCAGGGATTGTATAAATGGATGGCATCAATAGCAACAGGTTGGCGATCTCTTCTATTTTTAATGTATACTTATTATAAGTACATCTCCAGAGATATCCGAGACATACGGACGTCGTCGGTAATAGCTTCGTGAGCGCCACGCGTCGTTACGGTCGGCGTCCCCGAGTCTACGCATTTAAGATTCATATTGATTAGGATAAAGGCCGCGCCTCGACGTCCCCTACCCATTTCCAACACCAGTCACCACTAACCAATCCAGTGGAGTCGATTCACCCTACGCCGACCAACTTCCTTAACATACACCAGCTTGTACCTGTTTTATTGCGTTTCCAGTCTCTATGACTAGGTTTAAAGACGATCGATCAGGCGAAAACGGAATACAAATGACATGTTTTCTGGAAAGGAGTACGTGATACACGCGTTCCGTCTTCCGTTATATATTAACTCGTCCATTTCAGCGTGTCGAGAGACGTTAACGTCTCCATTAATGAATGATGAATCTTTTAGGAAATGAGAAGCAATTATACGGGAAGACGAAAGCTGTTTGTTTCTTTTTAAAATTAATTTTAGTCAATTTAATTTAATTCAAAAGCATACCAACTAAATTAAATTATACGTGAGATCTCTTTTTTGCATAGTGGGGCATAGAGGGCACCACTAATCAAATGTCAGTACTAAAAATTAACCTCCATCTTTAGTTAACATTTTGGATTTAGGTTAACTTTTTCTGTGCGGTACGTGTAATGTTGTAGCGACAACGAATTGTCAAAGTTGTTGGTTGAAAAATTAAATTAAATCGAAAACATTTTCACGGAATAATTTTTTATAATTTTCGAAGACAATTATCTCAACAAGAATGCTTGGCCGGGTTTGTTTCTGTTTTCGACAATGAAGCACCACATCCTCAGATATTTTTACAAAGTAATGGAGTAGCAACCCTCGAGCAGCAGGTAGTTTTAAGAATAAAATTCCTTTTACGGTAAATTAGGATAGTTGTGAATCAAATTATGATAAAATGCAGTACGAAAAGACAGTAAATACTTAGAAATAAATTATAAATGTATTTGCCAGTACAATTTGAAAATTATTCCTAGAAACTTAAAGTTTTCGCAGTTGTCTTAATTCAACATCCAACGATTGTATATATTTAATAATTTGATGTACTTTTTGTAACCTATGTTTTTCTTTGCGTAGCATTTTCGCTCACTTACAGTTAGTTAATCCATCGATATATACACTACCGCTCACGGAAGTATGGACAACTATGTATATCAAGCAACAAGAAAAAAAATAAAAAATATGAACGAAATTGAACAAAAATTAATATTGATTCTTTATATAATAAAAATTAAAATTACAATTCATTAAACTTATTCCTAATATACTTATTTATATCTTATATTAATTATACCTTTTCATCGCAGAAATCACCGTTCGTGGCGATTACAGCTTTTGTTATTCGGTGCATTCTTTCTATTAATCTTCTTATTACATCTGGTGCAATGTTATTCCATTCCTTTTGTAAAATATTCCAAAGTTTTACCTTCGATGTTGGACATTTCTTTTCAACTCTTCTATTTCATAGTTCATCCCATCATAATTCAATGGGGTTGAGGTCCGAACTCTGACTCGGCCATGCCATTGCTTTTAAAATATCTTCATTTTTCTCCGCCTCAAGGTAATTTTTACGCAAGAATGGTGTCATTATGCATAAATTCAAAATAATTGTCGATTAATCGCAGGCCTGACAGTAAATCGTGATTGTCCAGAATTTCTCGGTAATTCTCTTTTCTCATAATACCATCTATTTTTATCAAATCTCCCATTGTGGCTAATGAAAAACAGCCACAGATTACAACAGAACCACCCCCATATTTCACCGTTGGAGCTATGCAATCTGGCAACATTTTTTCTCGCGCCGATCGTCTGACGAAAATTCTTCTCTTTTGTCCGAACATTTCGAATTTCGATTCGTCACTCCACAGTACGTTCTTCCACTCATCGATTGTCCAATTACGGTGTAACCTTGCCCATTGAAGTCGTTTCTGCTTATTTCCACGTCGTAATAATGGTTTCCGTGTAAATTTGCTTCCACTAATCATCGTTTCACTGTACTCACAGAAATTTTTCTAGCACGGCCCTGATTAAATTTGGCTGTTCTTTCAGGTGCCGTTAATTTTCTATTTCTTTTACTAATTAATTTAATTCTTTTTGTCGTCAGCTTTGGAAGTACTCCTCGATGGTCCCGACCGATTACGGTCTTTCAGACTGCCAGTTTCTTGAGACCGACGAATTGTGAGATTCACTGTCGATTTTTTCACTTTTAATTTTTCGCCAATACCGGGAATTGAATACACCTCACGATGCAAAGTAAGTATCGTTGATCGTGTTCCACTATCAAGCGGTTTTACCCGTGGCATTTTGTAAACAGAAATTGCACTATTTGCTTACAAAATAGACAACTTCGCACGAGCACGTTCAGTGATCTACTGATGGGCACAAGGAAGTAGTAATAGGGTATACGACTCATTTCAGGTAAATTTCTAGACTTTAGTCCCTTCTTAATGACCGTACCACTAATCCTGGTTATATATAGTTGGAATTATCGTACAATGCTATTGAGATGTAATATCAGGTAATTATAGTTATTGTTAGAATGTATGCAAATACAATACCTATTTGAATTATAAACCTTCTTAAGAATAAGGTATAATAATACTATCGCTATTCATTGGCAATAATATAATTTTTATGATCGTTATATAAAATTTAATCAAATGCTCATACTTCCATGAGCGGCAGTGTATATACTTGAGTGAACTAATACTTAATTTCCCAATATAGTTATAAATAGAATCTATACATGTTTTTTAATACGTATTCTATTATATTGCCTGTAAGAATTGCAATGATTGATAAAGAGGAAAATATAATTGTCTTTGATCTGAAATACATTTACAGCACGTAAATGTATGTAATTCTATATTTGGTTTGAAATATGTTTTAACTGAATCTCAAATGAAATATCGCTCGCAACCTGAGACAAACGACTTTCGCCCTTTTCCGAAGTTCAATAATTTTTTTAACGAGGTATAGGATTGCACGGATAACCGTGTATTCGTGAATTAATTAATGGCAACGGGCAGCTGCCCGATGCAGCTGATTTTTGAAGCTTCGGCAGTTTATTCTTTCTCTTATTTCGTTTACTATTATACAACGCATTCTCCGAGGATACGTTCGTGAATTTTTTTTATTAAGGAGCACCTGCTCCATGCTCGTAACAATATTTATTGACTAATTGGATATGTGATACAATTCTCTTTTTTCTTTTAGATTTTCTGATTTAATTTGAGATAACAAGTGTATTTTAATTTGATTTTAAAAATTACAAAAAAGTATCACTTCGGTGTTCTATTCAACATTTCCCTGACCTCACCGATTCCTTAGAAGTTCCAAAAGCAGATACAGTAAGACCCGGTTAACGTATAGATGAGTTAACGCGAACATCTAAGTGTTGTGGACATGAAATATTTTATACAAAGGGTACTAGGAAAGTTTTGCAATACAGCTTTGTTTATTTAATTTTTTCAAAGTAATTTTCTCTATACTCAATGCACTTCTCCATTCTCCGAAACCAATCTTTAAATAAGTTTTGCCAAGTTTCACTAGGGAGTAAAGCACACTCGTTTTCCCAAGCCCGCAGAAGGTGCTCATCATTGGAAAACCGCCTCCCTTTTAGCTTCATTTATTTCCATGCGGGAACAGTGCAAAGTCGCAGGGAGCAAGATCTGGACTGTTGGGAGGATGCTCGAGAAGTTTCAATCCTGTTGTGGTGAGATATTCGGTGCAGGCTTTGGTGCGGTGAGCTGGAGCACTATCGTGATGGCACTGTTCAGTATACCACTTAGCTGTGACTATCTTCTATGTGTCCAAAACGACGCGTTCCACAATTCTACTCGATTTGAAAAATACAACTATCATTTTCTTCTTTACAGATCGGGATTTTCTGACAACTACGGATGTGTCCTCATCATCAAAGACCCAAACTTTGTTTTGAGCTTTGGTTGGCACATCGTAATAGTACAGCCAAGTCTCGTCACCTGTCACGATGTTGTTCACATACCGAGATTGTCCCTTATTAAACTTTTTAGCATCTCCCGGCATCAAGTCACACGTCTTGTCATCTATTCTTCAGTCAGTCGAGGCGGCACTCAGAGAGAACAAAGTTTCTTCACGTGCAAATGATCATGCAGAATCGAAAGAATTGCTGGTGCATTTAGGCCTAAAGTACCCTCTATCTGTTGGTAGGTCACTCGCCTACCCCCACCAAGCATTTTCCTCACAATAGTAACGTTTTCCTCCGTAACTGACATTCGTGGTCTTCCCGGCCTCTCAGCATCCACCACAGTTATATTTCCCCTTTGGAATTTTCTATACCACCTGAATATGGTTGTGCAATGTGGACAAACATCACCTTGTGCAAGAGTCATTTCTTCGAAGCACTGATCTATGTTTAAACCACGCACGAAATTATAACGCAAAACTACCCTTAGCTCATTTCGTGACCACGATGCCATCGCAAGCACTTTACACTCTCAGCGCTAATGAATAACTGAGCCCATCGACATGGCGCGGCGGCTACTATGCACCTATGAACATGTCTCAACATGCAGCAACAAGCAGCTTCCTACGATTCATTGTTGCGTCATATTGCAAAACTTTCCTAGTACCCTTTGTATAACCTCTTGCCACATTAATTTTCGTATTCTGTATACGTATTTCGACAACTAAGTTGTCATCATCAGCATATAAATAAATAGTGTCGCACCTGGAAAAGTACGGTAAAAATACCCGTACGAAAACAAATTCCGCACGCGATACGAAAAAGAAAGTAATGCAAATGCACTTTTTCAGGCACGAAACTTGACATTTTTCAAGAGGTCTAAATCTATGACAATGTTACTTTCACAAAGTATATTATGTATGCCTTGAAGTTTGATGTTAGTAGAATAAAATGACATATGTGTCAAATCGTAACATTGCATACTTAAGCCTAGCAACATCTGTTCGAAAAACCGGTAATGACATTCTGGTACACAATTACATGCATTTCACGATATAAATTAATGAAAATTAGTAATTTTCTGATTAGTACGTCGTTGTAATTATGGACAGAAATTAATGAAAAAATCATGCCTTTTCGATGAAGAATCGAACCCTGGACATTCGCTTACCGGCCGGACGTTCTAACATTTATATATTTAACATAATTGAAATAATTGAATTCGTCTTATTGAAAAGAAGATTCGCCTTTATATAAATGTCTTTCGTAATCTCTTCCAAAACAATTTTTTTCTCCCTCTCTTCTATCCACTCTGTATACCAGTCTGAAGATTTTCAGTTATAATTGGAAGTGAATTTACTGAACCGGAATGTGGCACGATTTCTAAAAGTAATTAAATTTTAATTTTTCAACAATTAAATTGTTTATTAACTTAATAAACGTGTAAATATGAATTTATTTGTACCGAAAAAAGTTTATCAACCTTGCACACACACACATACACACGTATTAATAAAGAAAATGTTGTTAAATGTAATATAGGATGTGAGATATGTGATGTATTGTTAACATAATAAGTATTAACTATTTAAAGAATGTCTAATTGTTTTGCCAATTTATCAATTAACTATTGTTATGAAAGCTGATCGGTTCCGTATCGGCTACTTTAGGTGCAATGTAGCGTATGACTAATAAAGAGCGAAACAAACAACTTGTTCGAGTCGTTGCGAGTTCAAGTTTATTGCGTCTCTATTTTTCTTTTTTTTGATTGACGATAGTTTATCAAATTGGCGGTCTATTGTGTAATATCAAGGTTAAGGTTTCGTTAGGTATAGTTCTTATTAATGAGATTGCATTATAAAATATGTATATACAGGGGTTCGCTATTAAAATTCGGAATTTTAAATATTTATTCTAAGAAAAATGGTTACAAATACAGTCTGATTTTAAATGATTTCATAATAATTTGAATTTGCCGCTACTTTGAGTTTTTTGAATGTTGGTAACACTTTAATTTTATATGTGTACGGTAGGGGTTTCCCAAAGTGTGCGCCGCGGACCCGGGGGCGCCTCAAAAAGTGTCCAGGGGCACCGCGACAGCCTCGCCAAAACGAAAAAAAATTGAAAAATATAATTTTATGAACATGAAGTTATTAAACAGCTGTATTACTAAAAAAAATTTTCCAACAACAATTCACAGTATTTAAACAATATTAAAGTCATATAAAAATCTAAAACTTAAATTTAGAGATCATATCATAGAATTTATTTAAATTTAAGATTTTAGATTTAAAATTATCAAGTCTCCAGTTTTGCTTCATAAGAAAGGCTTTAAAAAGTTTGAGAACCTATGGTGTACGGTATTAACGATAAGAATCGATGCACGTCAACAACAAAATTTTCAGAATGACACATTACTTACTTAAAATTTCTAACCTCATATTTTATGGTAATTAATTTTAAAATTAATATCTCTTTCTGTAATTTGATTTGAGACTGCACTAGGTGGTAGTTTAACTAATAGAGCGTCCTGACTTATATAGATGGCAGTTGTTGTTTGAAAAGAATGACGATAGTACAAAGTGCCAACCTTATAAAGCTTAAATTTGAAGTTTGTCGAAGCTTCACCAATAGTAAACGCTCTCAGTGGATTTGTGAACATGGAACAAATTTGTTATGTGATACAATAATTTCATTTGGAAGGCTTCAGTCCAACTAATATAAAAGCAGAGTTGGATTCTATTCCGGGGAAGTGTACTCCTTCGCTTACAATAGTAAAATTTTGGGTGGCAGAGCTTAAACGAGGCTGTACGGGCTGGAGAAACGAACGACCAAATGAGGTGACTACGCTAGAAATGGGGCAAAAAATCCATAAAGTCTTATTGGATAACCGTCAATTGAAAATGCGCGAACTAGCAGACACAGTAGGCATTTCAAAAACTGCTGTACATCGCATGTTGACTGAAAATTAGGACATGAGAAAGATGGATGCCGCGATTACTCAAAATGAAACAAAAACAGTGTCGTGAGGATGTTTCGATTGAGTGTTTGGCGAAGTTTAGCAATAAAGCTGAATTTTCGAATAACCGTGGATGAAACATGAGTCCATCGCTTCACACCTGAGACGAAGGAACAGTCAAAACAATGGACCTAAAGGAGAGAATGGGTTCCAAAGAAGACGAAAACAATTCCATTTGCAGGCAAGACCATGGCGTCAGCTTTTTAGGATGCGCGTGGAATAATTCTCATTGATTATCTTCATTTTACAAAGAGAAACAGAGTTAGAAACACCAAGATAAGAGAACAATTGTGGGTAGCGATGATAAAAAGAAATCCACCGAGATAGTTTGGTCACTTAGTGAGAACGAAAGTGAACCAACAAGCAAAAGTAGTGAGGGAGACACGAACGATGCAAAGACCGACTAAAACTTTGGGAACTGTAGTCGCTGAAAACAGGCAAAGGCAAGGAACTGGAAGGAATGGGCAAAATTTATATACAGTTTTTCGATGAAATGCATTTGACATGGAAATGTACACCTTGACAGCTAACGGCATACCAAAGTATTCGACCAATAAAATAAATAAATAATCAGAACGGAAAAGCAATTAAGGGCGAGTATTATGCGAAGTTATTGCAGCATTTGAGTGATGAAATTAAGACAAATTAGCCTCATTTGGCGAAAAAAAAGATTTTGTTATATCAGATGATGGCCAAAATGAATGAGTTAAAGTTCGAATTGTTTCTTTATGTACCCTGTTCGGCAAATTTGGTCCCCTCAGATTACTTTCTGTTTCTAACATGAAAATGGCTCGGTGGTTAAAGATTTGCCAACAATGATGTGATGGAGACTGCGGTGACTATTTTGAGGAGCTCCTATAAACAGGGTATCGAAACTATCGAACATCGCTGGGGAAAGTGTAGCGAGTTGCAAGGAAACTATGTAGAGAAATAAAAATATTTTTTCCTAAATTTTTGTAACGGGTGTTCCAAAATTAACACAAGATTTGAATTTGTCGCCATTTGTGCAGTAAAGTGTTGGCAACCCTAAAAAAAAACAATTCGACAGCTGTTTAGGATTAGTAAAAATGGAGTATTACACGATAGAACAACATGTCTTTATTATTGAACAATATTTCAAAAATAATGAAAGCTTGGCAGTCGCTGTTCGCAAACTTCATAGAAAATATGATCGGAATAGTGTTTTAACTTAGTCAACTGTGAAGAGATTAATTGAAAAATTCAGGATGGCTGGACCCGTTGGAGACGCCAAACACACTGGTCGTCCAAAAACAAGCCGTTCAAATGTCAATACCGAAGCAGTGCGTGCGACAATCAATTTCAAGAAGCTCTTTACAGCGTATACTCACTAAAGATCTGTGTCTCCATGCTTACAAAATTCAATTAACACAACAACAGAAGCCTAATGACTATGCACAGCGAAGAGAGTTCGTTGAATGGATTATTGAACATGAACAAATGGATGCTGATTTTTCGAGCACAATCATCCTAAGCGATGAAGCACATTTTCACCTTGATGGCTTTGTTAATCGCCAAAATTGCCGCTTTTGGGGTTCTAAGAACCCACATGTGATTGTCGAAAAGCAAATGCATGCACAACATGTCACTTTTTTGTGTGGATTTTGGGCTGGAGGCTTAATTGGACCATACCTTTTTGAAAATGACGCTGGCCAAGCAGTGACTGCTACTGGAGTTCGGTATTGCGGCACGATAACACAGTTCTTTCTGCCGAAATTGGATGATATTGATGTGGCCAATATGTAGTTTCAACAAGACGGTGCTACATGCCATACAGCCCGTGAAACAATTCAATTACTGCATGAGACATTTCCAGGTCGTGTACTGTCTCGTTTTGGTCATCAGAATTGGCCCCCTAGGTCGTGTGATTTAACACCATTAGATTTCTTTTTATGGGGTTATTTGAAATCACAGGTCTATGTTAATAAACCCACAACCACACGTGCATTAATGGAGGAGATTCAACGCTGCATCAACGAAATTCAGCCACATTTATACATAATGGTCATGGAAAATTTCGACGTATGTGCATATAAAACCGTGGAGGCCATTAGTCCGATGTGTTATTCCATAAATAACCGTATCCTATGTATTTTGTGATTCAATAAAAAAATAACAATCAAAAGACTAAAAACTGTGTTTTCTATTTAATTCAAATCTTGCGTTAATTTTGGGACAACCTTTATTTTCTTTGTTAGGTTTTGAGACTACCCTCGTATATTTGATATTTTTGACATTACCAACTTAATGTCCAAATAATCTCAAGTGCACTTCGCGCAGTTATTTGATGCTATTTAATTGATAAATTCCCTTTTTTTTGCAGGGCCAAGCCATCGTACAACTAGCACGTACCGTGCCGGACGTGACAGTTTTCGGAGTTTGCTCGAAGTACAAGCACGAAGCTCTCAAAGCCAATAACAGTCCCATAGACCATCTATTGGAGAGGGGCAGCGACTACAGCAGTGAAATTCGTAAAGTCCAACCTGACGGGGTCGACATTGTTCTGGACTGCCTTTGCGGCGAAGAATGCAATAGGGGGTATTCATTGCTGAAACCGATGGGCAAATACATCCTTTATGGTTCTTCTAATGTTGTTACCGGTGAAACCAAGAGCTTCTTCAGCGCCGCACGTTCAGTAAGTCGATCACGTTACCAGTATAACGCGTTATTACATCATAATTGTGGAGGACATTGAGTGGAGATGAGAGGGAACGCGAGGGAATTATATAATAATAAAAAAAAATGAAGTGAGAGCTCTCGAAAGGTCGAGTCGTCATTTATTAAATGGAAGCAGGGGTTGAAATAAGTGCTTTCATGTTAATGGCTGGTATAATAAATTTTGAAGGTTTATGGATATGCGCTTACACAAAAAACACGTACACACGTGTCCTGCTTCTCCCCGCTTTTCATTTTCGTTGCGGGTTTTTGTAATTTTCGGGTTATTATCGTAAAAAATAAAATAATTTATGACCGAAATGAGCTACACGAAATACTAATTTTATTTTTTTTCGTGGAATGCTTAACAAAGAGAAAACGTATAATGGACATGTTGAATTCAATTCAATTTAAGGCAGATACGGAATAGGGCAAGGGAGAACTAAAAATAGAATATCTTACGGTCGCATTGATTAAACTTTTCTTATAAAAAACGTAATAAGAAAATACGGAATTGAAAAGAAAATATCACCGCAGCTATTAATTACTAACGTATCTAGATGGCGTTCTGTTGTACACAATGTGTTTGTAATTAAATATATTTCAAATTTTCATCTTCAACAACAGATTTATTTATTCAAAAAGAATCTATTCTTAGAAGATACAATCATTATATTATTGGGGAAGTCCTTTTATTATCAGTGTTGAGTCAGGTATCTGTTGTTAGGATCTAAACACAGATAATACAATATGTGAAAGCAGTTCGAATTATATCCAATTTTAGTTGAAATTTGTACGTGCTTGTGTTAGAAGTGTTTTAATAATACATTGATTTTGTTTCCATTGGAAAGTTATAAAAAAGAAGGAAAACAAGACTACAATGTTAGTAAAAATTTACATAGGTCAAGAAGTGGCTATAAATATTATTATTTTGGTGCAAGCGACTGACATAAATATCAATTACTTTTGGTTAGCAAACACGTAAACACTCGGTATAACGTACGAGGGTGGTCCCTTAAATACCCGGCCTGACCTAGACATGGCGATTGTTGTTTGAAAAATATCACAATCTCTAAAGCATATGTTTCAAGTTTGAAGACGCCACGTTGTTTAGTATTTGTTTGGCAGCCATTAGTAGTGAACGTTTACGTGATTTTGTAAAAATGGAGAAAATTGGTTATCGTTACGTGACACAATACTTTTATTTGAAAGGCCTCATCTCGATATAAAAATTGAACTGGATTCTACTCTGGGTGAGTCTGCTCCTTCGTTTACAACAGTGAAATATTGGGTAGCAGAGTTTAAACGAGGCCGTATGAGCTGCCAAGACGAGCATCGCACCAAATGAGGTGACGACTCCAAAAATTGTGAAGAAAATCCTCAAAGCGGTACTGGATGATCGTCGACTGAAAATACGCGAGATAGAAGACATAGTAGGCATTTCAAAAAGTGCGGTACATCGCATATTATCTGAAAATTTTGACATGAGAAAGCTGTGTGTAAAATGGGTGCCGCGTTTGTTCACACTTGAGCAAAAACATTGTTGTAAAGATGTTTCAATTGAGTGTTTAGCGAAGTTACACGGCAACAAAGCAGAATTTTTGCACCGTTTCATAACCACGGAGGAAACATGGATCCATCACTTCACAGAGACAAAAGGACAATCAAAACAATGGACGCAAAAGGAAGAACCGGCTCCAAAGAAGGCGAAGACCGTTTCATCTGCAGGCAAAGTTATGGCATCGGTTGTTTGGGATACTCGTGGAATAATTTACATTGACTATCTTGAAGAAGGAAAAACTATCAACGGCGAATATTAGGCGAACTTATTGCAACGTTTGAGCGAAGAAATCAAGCGAAAACGACCGCATTTGGCTAAGAAGAATGGGTTGTTTCATCAAGACAATGCACCAGCTCACAAATCCGTTATTGCAATGGCCAAAATTAATGAATTAAAGTTCGAATTGCTGCCTCATGCACCATATCCGCCAGATTTAGCACCCTCGGATTATTTTCTGTTCCCAAACTTGCGAAAATGGCCCAGTGGTCAAAGATTTTTCAACGATGAAGAAGTGATGTCGGCAGTTAATGGCTATTTTGAGGAGCACGACAGTTCTTATTATAAAAAGGGTATCGAACTTATTGAATATCGCTGGAAAAAGTTTATAGAGCTGAAAGAAGATTATATTGAAAAATAAATATATTTCTTTCCAAAATGTTTGTTTTCTTTGTTGGGTCGGGTGTTTCTGGAACCACCCTCGTATAATAATAATGAAATATGCGAAAGCACTACGAATAACATTCCATTTTAGTTGAAATTTGTACGTGCTTGTGTTAGAAGTGTGTTAAAGTGCTTTAATAATACATTAATTTTGTTTCCATCGGAAAGTTATAAAAAACAAAACTACAATGTTAGTAAAAATTTACAAAAAATAATAATCGGAAAGAGCCTGAATTTTTCATAGGTCAAGAACTGGCTATAAATATTATTACTTCGATGCAAACGACCGACATAAATATCAATATCTTTTGGTTAGCAAACACGCAATACATAATCGAGTATTAAATTGTTACGAACTCGGTATAACGTAATTTAAATTGGTAGCAACTGCAGCACCTGGTAATTGAAATAGAGCCTTTCCTGCGTACTAAAAATTTTGTAATACAAACGATGTATTTAAACATATTTAAAATTTTTCGTCGTACATTCAAAGATTTATTCCTAGAACAAGCAATCATTATATCATTAGGAAAACCCCCCTTATTATCGGTTTTAGGAGAGGCACCTGCTGTTAGGATCTAAACATAGATAATGAAATATGCGAAAACACTACGAAGTTAGTTAAGTACATATGCAGAAAGTGATGATTAATTGTATTTTCGTTTTGCAGTGGTGGCAGGTGGATAAAGTCTCACCTATTAAACTTTTCGAAGAAAATCGTACTCTTTCCGGCTTCAATTTGAGGAGGCTAATGTATCAACAGGGCGGCAGCGATTTCGTTAGAAAAGCTGTGGATAACGTGTTCACTTTGTTCAAGGAGGGAAAAATAAAACCAGTATTGGATTCCACGTGGGCATTAGAAGATGTAAGTACATCACGGTTTACATGTAAGAAAATAAATTGCGTATTCAAGTAAGTTTAAGTCCTGCCAATACAAAGGTGTTTCAAATTTCGCGTTTCTTTTAAAGAATAAATAAAATACATAATTTGCATTCACTTTCAAAAACATTTTATTGGTAATTGAAGTATTAGTTATGACATTTATATGCGAAAAATAATATCTGCCAAATGGCCTCCTCTTGCAGCTCCACAGACGTCTACTCTTTTGTTAAAATTTTCAGTGACATTTTGGTATAATTGAGGCTCTATCTCACCAATGACACGAATAATTTCATCTTTCAAAGCAGAAATTGATTGAGGATTGTTTTTATAAACCTGACTTTTCACCTAACCCCAAAGCATATAGTGTAACGATGTCAAATCACATGATTTTGGTGGCCAATTAACATCACCGTTTCTTGAGATTACACGTCCAGGAAATTTTTCTCTCAAAAAATCAATTGATTCGTGAGCAAAGTGAGGTGTAACGCCATCCTATTGAAACCACATATCCTCTAGATCGATGTTCATTAATTCAGGCCACAAAAATTCGGTTATCATCCGACGATATCGATCACCGTTAACAGTTACAGCTTCACAAGCAGCATTTTCAAAGAAGTAAGGTCCAATTACACCACCTGACCATAATGCACACCAAACAATAACTCGTTTAGGGTGCATAGGTTTCTCATGAATAATTCGTGGATTTTTCTTACCCCTAGATATGGCAGTTTTGTTTATTAACATAGCCACCAAGTTCAATATATGCCTCACCGGAAAACATTATTTTTTGAGAAAAATCAGCTGGTTGTTCATTAATGAAATTGACAAATGAACGACGTTATGGCTAATGGCTTCAGTTCCTGTGTTATTTGAACCTTATACGCCTTGAGAGCTAAATCCTTGTGTAAAATACTCCATGTTGTTGATCCACCTAGTCCAAGTTGTTGTGAACGTTGTCTAATGGACATTTCAGGATCTTCAGCAACACTTTCACGAACCAAACCAATATTTTCTTGTGAACGACTATACGACTATATTTACTTTTTTGGTCTTTCACGGAACCGGTCTCTTGAAATTTTTTAATTATTCGACCAATAGTGCATTCAGATGGACGATTATGTAAACGATAAAACTCACGTAATTTTCTAAAAAGTCTTTTCACAGAACGCTGATTTTCATAAAATAATTCCAACAATTTGAACGCGTTGTTGTACCGTGTACGAAGCCATTTTTATAAATGTTATACATCATACTTTTTAAATGCCCATAACTCATCTATATTTTATTTATTCTTAAAAAAAACCGCGCAATTTGAAACAGCCTTTATACTCTGTTCTGTAAGCAGTCTGGAAAGTATGCATCATTACGAATGATTAAATATCAAGAAAGCACAATTTTGGGCGCTTTTATAATAATTTGTTGTAATTTTAATTAATACGGTCCTAATTTTCGAATTTTGTATTCGTCTCGAGATACTGAGGTAATTTATTCAAATGATGTTACATATAGCTTGGGCAGTTTTTTATTTGCAAACATTTTATATTAAGATAATTTGATAATACTGCAAACAGGTAAGATTACAGGCTTAATTTAATGATTTTGATTTATTTATTGCCATTATTTACTATTACGCAATACACAGAACATATAAATTGAATCCAACCCTCTTCATCTTAACAATATGTATAAACTTAACTATTTTATGTAAAAATTCTCGCGCTGGTCATTTTCGATGTCGGTATAGAATGGTAATGGTAGAACCCAGCAATTTTATCGAAATATTACACCGAAGAAAAAGAATTTTATTTCTAGAGCTTGCGAAATATGTAGTAAAGAATTGGAAAAGTATGCACTAAAAACCATCAAAATATGCGTTTATATATGTGCATTCATGCTTAATTAAAGAAAAATATATTTACACATTTTTATAAAAAAATTATTAAAAAAACACAGCTATGCAGTCAGACGAAATTAAATGTTTGAAAATAAAATAAAAAATTATAATCTGGTACGTAGACTTCCGCGGTCTTGGTCCATACTATCTGCTACTGGGCTTCCAGGCTGGAACCGCGTTACTGGTATAACTGCCGACGTTTCGTACCCACTCGTATGGGTGATGAGAAGATGTCCCGTACGAGTTGGTACGAAACGTCGGCAGTTATACCAGTGACGCGGTTCCAGGCTGGACGCCCAGAAGAAGATATTAAAATTATAAACAATAAATAATTTTCGCCTGGATAGAAACAATAACTAAATACTTTTTAAATGAACAGTGTGGTAAGTTCACTTATATTCTGTCTTCAACGTAATTTATATACAGCTTTAAGGTACTCAACAACGTGCTATGTTATTTTATTCCAATAGGATTTTGCTTTTCATTAATTCAGGTTGCCGAAGCCATGCAGAAAATGCACGACCGCAAGAATATTGGCAAGATAATCCTCGACCCTAGTTTAGAGCCCAAACCTAAACCGGCGACGCCAGCGAAGGGCAAGAGCAAAGAAGACAAGAAGAAGCAATCATCGGAAGAGAAGAAAGACAGTGAGGAGAAGAAAGAAGACGAGAAGAAAGAAGAGAAGAAAGAGGAAGAGAAGAAAGATGAGCCTGCCACTAATGGAGATTCTGCAGGAGATTCTGGTAAGTCATTATAGTAATAAATAATAAATTTTATTATCTAATAGATTGTAATAATCCACGCAATGGATAAACAATTGAAAAGATCAAAACAATAATACTGGACGAGACAGAAATATTGTCGGAATGTTACTTTTTTTATTATAATCTGGTAGATAATTTCATGACATTCATTTTCTAAATATCATTTCCGGCATATGTCCGCCGCGGCCACGAGTTACATGGTCCATTCGATCGGTCCAATTTTTGACTACTTTTTCTAATAAATCTGGCCGTATGGCACCAATGGTGGCTAGAATATTGGCTTCCAATGCTTCAAGAGTTGCTGGTTTGTCGGCATAAACTAATGACTTAGCATAGCCCCATAAAAAGTAATCCAGAGGCGTTAAATCGCACGAACGAAGGGGCCAGTGAACAGGACCATTTCTGGAAATAAAGTTGTTACCAAATTGATTTTGCAATAAATCAAGTGTTAAGCGCGCTGTATGGAAAGTTGCGCCGTCTTGTTGGAACCAAATGTCGTCGATGTTTAGCTGATTAATTTTTGGAAACAAAAATTCAGTTAGCATTGCTCGATAGCGCTCGCCATTCACCGTAACGGCAGCTCCTTCCTCATTTCGAAAGAACTAAGGACCGTTGATGCCGCCAGTGTGTAAATCGCACCAAACTGTCAATTTTAATGGATGTAATGGTGATTCGTTAACGGCTTGAGGTTTGTGTTCCCTCCAAATACGGCAATTTTGCTTATTGACGTAGTCATTTAACCAGAAATGAGCTTGAGCACTATACACAATTCTTTGATAAAAATGCTCATCTTGGACCAGTTTCAAATGAGCCCAATCAGCAAAAATGCGACGTAAACGATGTTCGTTTAGCTTCAATTCTTGTACGAGCTGTATTTTATAGGCACGTAAGCCAAAATCCTTACGTCAAATTTTCCACGTAGTCGAAGGACAAAGGCCAACAAGTTGAGAACGACGACGAATCGACATTTCGGCGTCTTCTTCAATACTTCGCGTTACAGCACCAATATTCTCTTCGGTACGCTCATTTCTTTGCCTTGTTGATGGTTTTGAACAGAGAAAAGTAAAATTAGTGCGAAAACGATCAATAACTGCAGGAATTGCTTGCTCACTAGGCCGATTATGTTGACCGTAAAATGGACGAAGTGCGCTATGAACTTCGCGAACAGATTTATTTTTTTCAGAGTAAATTTCTACAATTTGGAAGCATTGTTCTGGCGTTAAACGATTCACGATGACTTGCCAAACGTTACTGAATAGAAATGTTAACACAGTTTGACATTATCAGCTGTCAAACCATAGCTTAAAAAACACCCATTATAAGAAGAAAAATAAAATAAAGTACGGTCTAAATTGGTAATAATACTAGAAATGATATTTAGAGTGAATCAATCAAAACCAAACTCACTTCATACATAAAAAAAATAAAATTAAATAAATGTAATACCACTAAATTAATACAATACATACTAATTAATTCAAGACATATGAAAAGGAGAAAACACAATAAGCAAAAGTCAGTAATAATCATTTAAAGCAAATGTAATGTAGCCAAGACTTCTGTGTTGGACAAATGGTCGATGCTTTTGTCGCAGTAGGGCGCTATAATATTAAACATTCGGGATATATTAATTTATGCTGAAGGGACATAGAAGACAAACACATCTCTGCAAGGACGAGGCACCAAAACGTGTAATAGGGACAATAAGTTGTATAGGAACTATAGTTTATTCAACCGTCGTCTAGTTTCCAGAGAGTTCAAATTATATCTTCGCTGAAGTAGGTCATAATCAGTTCCTCAAGGTGGATGCACTCTCTCATTCCTATAAAACAGATATTAGGTGCGTAACTAAGTTCTCGCTGCTCTTTTGATGAAAATGCAACATTATTGTGAAAAAATGTTTACAAATGAATCATTCAAAATATTGCCCATCGCTAGCGACAACTTTTTCCCATCTTTCTGGCAGAGCTCGAATGCCGTCACGGTAGAAGTGTTCGTCTTTTGAGTCTATCCACGAATCAAGCCATTTTGAGATGTCTTCATATGAGCGGAACTGCTGATTAGCCAGACCATGTGCCATCGAACGGAACAAGTAATAATCGAACGACGCAATATCTGGGGAATATGGCGGGTGGTGTAGGACCTCCCATTTGAGCGTTTCTAAGTAGGTTTTAACGGGTTTGGCAACGTGAGGCCTAGCGTTGTCATGCTGTAGAATCACTTTTTCGTGCCTCTGCTCGTATTGTGGCCGCAAGTGACGGAACTAATCACGGCACGTTGTTTCACTTAGAACAGCATCTCCGTAAACTTTTTGGAGTTCTCGATGCGCTTCAGCCGCCGGTTTCTTCGAGTGAAAGAAGAAAAGCAACACTTCCCGCACATGACGATTATTTGGCACAAAATCAGACATTTTCACACAACCAAAAGTATATGACGCAAGAACAAAATCATTAATGTGTCAAAGCGGTTTGTTTACCATATGTCTAATCTTGGTTCATGACGTTTTGTTTATGTCACAATCGACCAGCACTTACTACTGGAGCCATCTCTTGAAAAACAGCGAGAACTTAGTCGCGCACCTAATACCTAACGAAATTTCTTGGCACTTTTTCTACAGCGACTCTGTGTGTGCCATAAAAAGGACTTCAAATAAGTAAAGCATATTCCAGTTTACTTTTTACGAAAGTTATACATAAGTGTTTAATGGTATATAACTAGAACACTGATATATTACGTAATAGGAAACTTAGCGTCTTCATATAAGTAATTCAGAAATCACTAGTCAACAACTTTATCAATTTTCCCGTGCAAGCACTCCCAATTCTTATGTGAAGTGATAGGTGTAAATAACTTCAGGTCGTCCGCGAAAAGACATTTATTAGAATCAATAACATACATAAGATCGTTAATAAAAACAAGAAAAAGCAAAGGGTTTAGGTTTGATCCTTGTGGAACATCCGATGTGGCCAAATAGTAATATAATTCGTGTCTATTTCACAAAACGTATTGACGCCCGTCGTTCAAATATGAAGGAACAAAGTAACGAAGTTGATTAGAGAATTCTGAACAGTTCAGTTTTCACCGTGGTCAATATGATCAAAAGCTTTAGAGATGTTGGTATACATAACATCTACTTGACATTGCATATCGATCATTTCCAATGCAGATTGAGTAAAAAAGCCAATATTAGAGGCAGTCGACCTTTGCTTTATAAAACCATGCTGAAATGGCAACAGGTAAGTTTTCAATTGAGCAGTTTATTAGCATTTCAGAAACCTTAGCAAAATTATTTAGAATAGATACCGGCCTGCAGTTTCTTATGTCAGAGATGCTATCGCTTTCTAGTATAGGACAAACTTTCGAAATTATTCAAATGTCAGGGAAGATGACGGTATTTATTGCCAAATTATAAATGCCAAAAGACTGTCCAGTATTGCATCTTAATTATATGCTAGGTAGCATGGAATCCCGTCAGGTCTCAAAGTCGTCCTGTTTCTTAATTTTTTGATGGTATCAGAAGCTTCGCTTTCTGTTTAATTATCTGCTAATGATGACAACTTAGTTGTCGAAGCACATATGCAGAATACGAAAATTAATGTGGAAAGGTGTTATATATCAACCTTCGCTGATCAAGTTAATCAATCACAGGCTCCATCAAAATTCCCTACATTTATTAGTCTATCTGTTCTTGGTACAGACTATTGGACAGTCACTTGTGTATTTTATTTCAAAAATTCTTTTTTGTTTCAGATTCTAAGGGCAAGGAGAACTCGAGTTGAACTACTCAATTTAATATTCCAATTATTCAACTGTCAGAATCAGTTTAAAGAAGACCACCTTTCTCCTTTCGTCTATCTACATTTTATATATAATTAACTATTACATTATAATATTGTATATTTTTTTTGTAGTAATTATTATTATGATTCGGTTAATTTCTAAGCAAGGTAAAAGAAAATTAATTGCAATCACCTTGAAGCAAAAGATCTCATCTGTTTTTAATTTGTTGGGATTCCCCCATGCTGTGTTAATTTTTAACTTTTAATTTTGTAAAAAGTATGTGGACCTTTCGTAGTAGTGTATAGAAATATTGTTGAGAGTAGAAACACAGAAATGGTGAAACAAAAAAAAAATTATCGATTATCGTAGCGACAGGACTTTATTTTTGATATTATTGCACTTTCGTGATTAAATTTTGACATTTTTAGATTGCATTATGCACAGTAACACACACACACACACATACGCATACACACACATTCACAAATGGTGAAACGTCGATAGAATTTCTGTTGGAAATTAAAACGAAATACCGGTTTAACATCTATTAATTTCATTTGATCGAATTTATAGTGTTTGTATACATGTAAAAAGGAAAATATTTGAGATTGTAGTCTTTAATGCATGTTTAATAATAATATGAGATAGATGTTAAATCAGAGAAAGAAATTTACGTGCTATAAAAAGAGAAAAATACCATTTTCGTCTCGATATTTCTAAATTCATATCCATTTTTAACATAGGAACATATTTGCGGACTTGTCGCATATATCTGACCAAGAAATTAAAACGTAGCATTTACGAAATGATATATTAAAAAAGAAAAAAAGATATTTTTTCATGATTAGTTAGAATTTTTACTATACGAGTATAGATTTTTATGAATATGAGCATAGAGTAGATGAAAAGAAATGAAATTTAACGAGTCGTTTTTGTGGAATTTTTCGATTTGGATTGATGTACTATTCAAAATTACCACAACGAATTCATAATAACAGTTATAATCCTTCGTATAGAGAGATAAACTATCATATTCGCAGTATCAGCCGGGTACAATCCGAGCTTAAACATATATAAGTAGATACGGGGGTTGAATTAAAAGTTTCAAAGTGTTGGGCTGAGAAAGTGTGAAAGGTCTACGTGATATTAACAAATATTGTTTATTTTTCAACAATGTCTACTTATAGGAAACTATATAATAAGGTAACTATATTACCCACACTAATTTAATCGAAATATACAATGAAATAACTAGATAAAATGAACTAATTGAAAATATTCCATAATTTATGATTTACTTTTCATCTTTCTTAATCTTTATTATATCATCTAAACCGATTTAAAAAATAATAATAATAATAGGTTCTGATTGAATCCAACAAATAGGCTTCAGGAGCCTGTTATTAAATTCGTTCTAGCTTTCTTTGTTACAAAAGCGAAAGTGTGTCTACAAGCTAGTCGTGGAATTTATAATATTCGCAATTGATTCTATGAAATATACTGCGTAAAGAATCCAGCATATTGACCATTTCGGCGAGATTTATATCTTCAAAGTAACTTTGTAATTTTAGCTAGTAGTTAAATGACAGAAATTACAAAAATTTTCATCGAACTTGCTCAAGAGACGAACTGTTACACGCACATTTCAATTCCCAAATTACAAGGCAAAAGTACAAGGACTTTCAAACAAATGCTCATAAAGTCGAGAGAACTAATGAAACTCAAGTGACTTCTAACAGTATGGTTGCATCAAATCATATATATTCATATATAAATAATGATTATTCATTTGATAATGAATAGGACAAAGGAAGCAGAGTTACATTAATATAAGTTAATATTTAATATGAAAGTCATGCATCATCGGTGCTACTGATTTTGAAGTGAAGACTAATATCGTCAACATAAGAAACAGTACAGGCCAAGTTAGAGAACAGGTATGTCACTAATATAAAGGATAAATAGAAGTGGACCCAAGTTTGGGTTGTAACACCTGAAGTAGCAGTGAAATCATCGGATTTAAATCTATTGGGATGAATGGAAGTGGACGCAAGTTAGGGTCCTGAGGAACTCCAGAAGTCGTAGTGAATTCATCAGATTTAAATCTGTTAGGATGTATGAAAGTAGATGCAAGTTAGGACCCTGAGGAACTCCAGAAGTGGTAGTGAATTCATCAGATTTAAATCTGTTAGGATGAATGGAAGTGGACGCAAGTGAGGATCCTGAGGAACTCCAGAAGTGGTAGTGAATTCATCAGATTTAAATCTGTTAGGATGTATGGAAGTGGAAGCAAGTTAGGATCCTGAGGAATCCCAGAAGTGGTAGTGAATTCATCAGATTTAAATCCGTTAGGATCTATGGAAGTGGAAGCAAGTTAGGACCCTGAGGAATTCCAGAAGTGGCAGTGAATTCATCAGATTTAAATCTGTTAGGATGTATGGAAGTGGAAGCAAGTTAGGATCCTGAGGAATCCCAGAAGTGGTAGTGAATTCATCAAATTAAAATCGATAGGATGAATGGAATTGAATTCAAGTTAAGACCCTGAGATACTCCAGAAGTAGCAGCGAATTCATCAGATTTAAATCGATTTTAAAGCACACAATGTTTTTTGTTGTTTAAATATGATTCGATTGAGTTTAGAAACGTCTCGAAAAACTCAAAGAAGAAGGTTTAAGTCTGTAAGATATTGTAATTGGGAGTCTCGGGAAAAGTCCGTGTGAATGACGTCTACCTAAATATTTCTCAAGCATATTGCGAAAACAAACATAATTAGTAACAATAGATCTACCTAGTGTAAAATCGTCGTGCTCTTAAGGATATATGAAAAAAACAAACATTTTTATTAATAGCAGGATGTATAACTAATTCGAAATCCTTAGCAAAATAGAATAAAATAGAAATAGGCCACTGATAGCATAATACAAATACGTCACGCTTATTGCGAACTGGATAAATTCACCTATAAAACATAATGTGAAAGAATTGACGGGACAAATTCAGGATTTATAGTGGTTTCCAGTAATAATATGGCACGCAATCGATTTATCATCCACAAAAGCAGTTTTTTTTCTAAAATTATATTTTCTGTAGATTCTGTGCGCCACACAAGTCGTCAAATCGAATAGAAATTATTAGAATACGCAAACAAGAATTTTACAAATAATATTATAAATAATGGGCCTAAAGTTAACCGTTGAAGAACTCCCGTTAAAACGACGAATTCCGTATATCGAAGACGCTCATAACACACATAATTCATTCTAGAGAAGACAACATAAAAAGGTAAAGAACTGCTTTAGAAGGCCAGAATATAGACAAGTTACACGCAATTATACAGCAAGACGAAAACTAGACAGATGAAAAACAGAACAGAACCTTAGACGCTAATGTATGGATCTGAAACTTGGATTATGACAAAGAAAAACAGAAGTGGTTTAATGCTATCGATTTTTGAAAGGAAAATAGAGAGAAGGAAATGAAACATATCGAAATAAATTAGAAATAAAATCTGTAAGTGAGATAGCTATATCAGATACATAGATTGTCAAAATAAAAAGATTATAGTAAGTATATGAAGGAAAAAAATGAAAAAAAAGAGTTAGGGGAACATGGAAGGACACAGTTATGTAAATTCACTTGAAAATAAATATAAAACTAGCTTAAAATTGATAGAAACTGTAGGCGACGTTTTCAATTTACGAATTCGTAGACGATTTTAAACTAATTTCATCCAACGAAAGACACTCTGATGTAATTATCAGTTAAAACATATCCTTCACGGATTATTTTTGGATACGACTTCAATCTTTTTCGAAAAATTCCATAAACGCCAATCGAGTAGGATCGATTTTTCTACACACTAAAAACAAAACTACCTGTTTAGAATGTTCTATTTTAGTTGATGTTGCATATCAAATGAACCAAAAAAAAAAAAATGAATTGATTAACAAGGAATTTTTTATTATATTAGCTTCGTGTTCGTAGATTTTTTTACGAAGATATAAGAAAATTTACCCCCCCCCCTCTTCAAAAAAAAATCAAATTTCACACTTTACTACTACGTAAAATTTTATATAAAAGGGATTTGTAATTTTTATTACTATTACTATATGATTGTGCTACTGTTTTATCGCTAAATGTAGCTCAAAATATATACAAAAAAAAAATAAAATAAAATGTGTAAAAAAATTTAAAAAATATCATCTATATGGATCATTAAAGTTTGTTATATTTTTATTCTAAAAAAATAATGACTTGTAAAAATATACCAAATAGAAATTTAGTTGTATAATATATATAATTATATAAATATATTATAAAAAAAATATAAATTGCTTATTGAATATTTTTATGCTACTATTATGAAGAAAAAAAAATGGAATTCAATGTTTAACTGCCTAAATGTCTAAATATTTCATATAACATCGTACCAGCAGTAGTTTTGAGTCGAATTTATTGTAAAAAATTTTTTTTTCAAAAACAAACCCAACTCCACTACATACACGAACATATTTATTTATAATATGCTAAGAAGGTAATAAATTAATAAATTTAATACGTCTTTTAACATCTAGTCACGATTTTAATAAATTTTAATCCTTTTAAGGTATTAAAAAGGGGAATACTTTGTTAAATTAATGGGAGCGCAATTTAATTCGGTTCCTTTTCTTTGTACGAAAATGCCTTTATTTTATTATCAAAATGAATGAACTTATTCAAAGTATTGTCCATCGGAAGCTACAACTTTTCCCCATCTTTCGGGCAATTGATGGATTCCTTCCCAAAAGAACCGTTCATCCTGTGAGGCTTAGAACGAACTAAGCCAATTTTTGATTCCTTCGACTGAAGTGAAGGGTATTCCAATAAGGGCATCCTGCATCGATCGAAATAAATAGTAGTCAGAAGAGGCAATGTCTGGTTTATAAGGCGGGTGTCGTAAAACTTCCCAGCCGTTGTTTCCCAAATAGTTTTTAACTGGTCTTGCAACATGAGGCCGAGCATTGTCATGATGGAATATTATAAGCTCATGTCTGGTCACATATTCTGGAGGTTTCTCTACGATTGCTCTCTTCAAACGAATTAATTGTTGACTGTACAGCTCGCCCGTAATAGAATCACCAGGTTTTAACAGCTCATAATGGATAACATCCGTCGAACCCCACCAAATAGACAGCATTACCTTGGTACCATGAATATTTGGCTTCGCCGTTGATGTTGACTGGCCAGGCTTTACATAAGATTTTTTCATTTTGGATTATCGTAATGAATCCATTTTTCATCACCAGTAATGATTCGATGCAAAAATAACTTCTTTTCATGGCGTTCAAGCAGCATTTGCGACATGCAAAATCGTCTTTCAACGTCTCTTGGCTTCAATTCGTGCGGTACCTAAGTTCCTTGCTTTTGGATGAATTCCAATGCTTTTAAGCGTTTAGAAATGACTTGGTGAGTTACTCCCAACGTTTTTGCAAGTTCTTGCGTTTGACATGAATCTTCATCCAGAGATGTCTCCAGTTCCTCGTCTTCAAACTTTTTTGTTTGACCTGGTCGCGGTCTGTCTTCAACGCTGAAATCACCGCTTTTAAAGCGTCGATACCATTCACAACATGATTTTTTTGTTGGAGCAGATTCACCATACACTTCTGCAAGCAATCGTTGAGCTTCAGCTGCACCTTTCTTCCAATTAAAGCAGAAAATTAGAACTTCCCACAAATGCTGTTTATTTAACACAAATTCAAAGATTTTCAATGAGCTCAAAAATAATGTTGTTGTACAAAATTCAAAACAATGTAACTAAATATGGTTGACAGATGTCAAAACCTTTCCAACAAAAAAAAAACAGCTGTCATACTTAACTATATATAACAACTAACGACCTCCATTGAAAAGTAACCGAGTTAAGTTGCAGACCCAATATTAGAGGAGGTAAAAATAGAATTGGGTCACATTGGAAATTGTAATTTTGTGTAATAAAAAGTTGGTGAGAAACAATGTTGAAGTATTTTTAAATTAAAACAAAATAGAAGATAATTCTTGTATAATTAAAATTTTATTTTGGGTGCAGCGAAATTCATTTAATAAAAAAAAACATTTGGAGGGCAACAAAATGGTACGAAACTATATTTTTTTAAATAAAAAATAAAGAACTTCACACGCAAAATTAGGATTTGATTTGGATATAAAGTGGTGCTTTGAAAACAACCACACGAAAGAGAAACATGAAGTACAATAACGGCATATTAAATTTAAACGAAGCCTAAAAAGAATATTTCTATAACTGTCTTCAAGAATTAAAAAAAATATTTCAATTAGATCAGAGTTAAAATCGTTTGGAATAAAATTAAATATTTAATAATAAAGTTGTAACACATTTTTATTTTTAATTTAAAATGATAACATAGTTATTGAAACTAATTGGCTTCCCAATAGCCGAGTCAACACTTTAAAATCATGGATACGTAATCTTTATTTTGAAGAACAATCGATGGCACGTTTTAAAAATATCATCGTTTAAATGACTTCTTCGACTTTATCCGGTTGAATGCTGAACACAAATTATCGAGGTGTTTTTTCATACATACTGTGTGGTAATTTTTGAATGATGTGCATTGAGTGTCGTTTAAAAGTGGGAATTATTTGTGGCCTATTTTTGTTAATCGATTTTACATAATCCCGTAGCAAAAATGTAAGTTTTTAAGATCAGGTTATGCAATCTCGTATCCTTGGTTGCCAAATGACATTACCTAATTGCTATTGCAATGAAACAGTTGTTTGATTTGCCGTGTGATAAGTAACACACTTTCGATGAAAGAAAACGTTTTTATGCCAAAATTTATTCGCTCATGGACAAACACATTTCGTTAGAATAGCACCAAACGGTGATCTTTTGAGTACAAAAAGGTATTTCTTGCATTACTTTAGGACTTACGTCAGCCCAAATCCCAATTATGTTTTTTCACGAATCCTTGAGGCAGAAATGCTTCATGGAATTACGTATTTTCAAAAATGTCAGTTAACTTCCAACTGTTTTAGAGTACAATTGACGAAAATTATGTACCAATTATGATCAGTGGTTCAGTTTTTGCATTATTTTCAAATAGTAGTTTTTAAAAGGCTGAATTCGTCACTGAATTCGTCGACAAGGAATAGAGAGGCTAGGTGCATCTTTACACCCTGGTTTTTCTGTAATTGAGTGGCTTGACGATAACGACTTCATCATTCAATCAAGAAATTTGGTTTAACTCCAATTGCAAACTGAATACGCATTTTGATCTTGAACACGAAAAATTTCTATGCGCTGTTGTATCGTATATATTTCCATGTTAGTTTGGCACAGTATATTGAATACAGTTGTCAGTATTTTGTATTTGTATTGCAGAAAGATGTGACAAGTTTATTGAAAACTCTTTGTATTGTAGTAAGGGTATTTGAATTTTTCTATAAATAAATGACACTGGGAAGCACAAATTTCGTTAACCTAGATCTGACACGTGTTTTTGATTAATTTTTAACATCTGAATCCAAAAAACGACCCCAATTTTTGTCTAGCACGTCATCTTTTTAAGCTACAGGATACTTCTTTGTCCCAAAAGTAATACAAAATGCGCGTACAAAGGAAAATAAAGGAAAAAACCGAACATACTATTCAGAGAGAATAATTTTATTCACACAAAGGTTGCATATAGTTTCTGCAAATTAAATTATGTTCAAACAGTAAAGTTCTTTTACCAAACGGCAAACATACGTAATAAGGATAGAATTTTCGCTTGTAGCTTTTCCTGGAGTGTTCAATCTGTGGACAATCTCACTTGATGCTCCAATAATAGTCGACCATCACATGTACATCCCATCTATCGTGCCTCCATGGCCTTCGAATCTTGTTGGAACCGCTCACCCTGCTCATCATTGCTTGCACCATGATTTTTTGGCAGTCGGCAAGATGATTGTATAGAAAATGCAATTCGATGCTCATGTGGCAACTAAGTATTTTGAAGTTCTCCAAGAAACAATTTCGGTGCAACTCTGTGCTCGTGTATCTCCAAGCAAGTCTTTGACAAGGTTTTAGGATTCCATTCAAGCATTCTTTTAGAGTTCTGTCATTGTTTCGATGAAACGTTCATCTTAATCGAGCCGCCGAATCTGCTAATCTGTCACCGGTCTCCTACGGCGCAATTCACCCCTGCCCAATCGGAGAAAGTTTACTTCAGCCAGTAGGAGAGCAGTAGTGACCCACGTTCGATCCAGCGGAGAGCGGTAACATTAATATAAGCTGGAGAGAAAAAAATTGACGTCACAGAAAAAATCTAATTACAGTTTTGAAAATGGAAAACGTATTTAACTTTAAAGAAGCTGAAAAATCAAACTCATTCCCCAGTATAATAAATTTTTTAGGATATCTACGCAAGTTGTTGCTTATAATTTCTTTTCAGCGAAATCGTGCCCTCCAGATGAAGGTTTTGTTAGTGTACATTTGAAATCTTTTTGGTACTTGTATTTCCAAGTTAGAACATTTAAAATACTTTATTATGAAAATGCTTTTTTATTGAAACAACTTTTTATTGTGCTTGTGATTGGATGTTCAATTATATAAGATAAAAATATATTTTCATTTAATAAAAACTTTGAAAAATATTAACATATCTTATAATAACGTTATTTGAAACTAAAAGAGTTATATAACAGAACCAATGAATGTGTTTCTCGTTTTGAAAATTGTCAATTTACAAAAACGCAAAATATTTTAAAGTAACAAAATTATACAGTGTTTCTGTGCGCTTTATGTACGGGAATTGATGAAACTCTTACGTACATTTGGTAAAAAAGATCTTTTCCAAATGTACGTAACAGTTCTCATGCACATAAGTATATAGAGGCAGAAAGGCCGTATAATTTTGTGAGTTTAAAATTTTTATGTTTTTGAAAATTGATAATTTTGAACAGAAAAAAGTGTAGTTGTATATATTAATAAAAGATACATAAATTAATTCTGTATAGTGGATCAACTGTAGCTTAAAAAGATGCAAGCAACTAAAGAAAATTAGCTTGGAAAAGAGGAAAAGAATCCACCGAAGCGTCGTGGTCGAAAACCCAAACATAAAAGAATAAAATTTATAATATTTATTTACAATGAATCATGTGTTCTTCCAAAAATTTTTTTACATCTTAGCGATGATTACAACTGAGTTGTAGGACCTTATACAACACTGTAATAAGAGTTTTTAAATTTTTATATGAAAAACGAAGCAGATTATTAAATTGAATTGATATAAGATCCTATGTTGCCCGACTAAGTTGTAATCGTCGGTAAGAAGTTAAAAAAATAAATTGTGGACGATTGATTCATTGTGAATAAGTATTGAGGTTTTAACCATTAGGGGTAATAAAACATTTACTTAATATTAACGACATATCGAATGATTTTTTCCCTTATTTTTTAAACTATTTTCTTTAGTTTGTTTTCCTTTTTTTAACTCACAATCAGCTTTATATATTTAATCACTAAGGTCGATATATAACCCCATTCCACATTAATTTTCGTAATTCTGTATACGTAAGTGTGCGTCTTGGTTTTCAACGGTACGGATCGTGTGCGAATTTAATTGTTTCGTACGGATATTTATTGCCGTAGTTCTCCAGGTGCAACACTGCTTAATTTATCTGCCGATGATGACAACTTAGTTGTCGAAATACGTATACAGAGTTACGAAAATTAATGTGGAAAGGGGTTATAGATCAACCTTAGTGATTAAGTTAATCAACCACAGGCTCCATCAAAATCAGCTTTATATATATTTAATTAATGTATTTTTTGTTAATATTTTTTCTGTTGAAAATTTTTAACTTACAAAAACACAAATATTTTAAACTAATTATAATATTACGTGGTGTTTTTGTACCTTTATAAGTTCTATATACGCGACACACATTGTTAAGGTAAATAGAATATTTAAGACCATGTATTGGTTGATGTTATTGATAAAATAAGGTTAGGTTTATGTTTTTTCGTCATTTACGCACTATTATATTTACAATTAGAGATTTCTCGTTTGTAAATCTTTCATCTTGACTTTATATTTCTTTTAGTAATTTGCAAATCTGCTATAAACATAATTTATTACCAAATCCGTACCATCACCTCCTCAACAAAAACACGCAAGTAAATTCGATTCATACTACTGCTACTCATAATTGTATATGTATATTGTGTGCTCTATATAATATAATTATATATTTTTTCATATAATTAATGCAAAATAAGAAAGTCTAATACAATACATAATTATTTAATATTATACATATTAGTATATATATCTCTATATATATAAATAAATATATTTTGTTTTGCGAGTCCACACGTTGTAATAGGGAATGAATATATGATTGGAGCTTTTTCTCTTCTAAAGAAAGTGAACTCTGAACTTTGTTTTGAGTTGTTTGTGAACGCGAGAACGTATCTCTAATTTGCGTGGACGTATTCAGGGCTACGATTCCTTCTCTCTCCTTTTTCTTCCGATTTGTTCCGGAATAAAATGTTTTTCTTTCTTTTTTGACGTACAAAAGAGATGACGAAGCTCCAATTTGACAAAAAGAATATTAAATGCTAGTTGTATAAAGTATGTAGTGTAAAAATGGAAAAGGTAAAACGAAAGCGGTTTAAAAACATTGAAGAAAGAAACGCAGAACTGTTTGTTTTATATATAAAAAAAGTAATTGCTTTAATATTATTATTATTATTAATCTAAGACTGATGTGTTAATATTGCGCATTTGTTTATTGTTTATAAAGCCTGTATAATAAAATGTATGATTGCCAATGTGTTTCTTTTATTTATACTCCTATTCTAACTTTGTATGTTACTGACCGTCTTTTAGAAAAATAATTGAAAAATATTTGAAATAATCTGTTTAAATTATTCAAAAAATTAAATAAAATTCTTTTCCACAATACGAGTGTGGTCCCATAAGTACCCAGCCTGACCTAGAGATGGCGGTAGTCGTTTGAAAAATATCACAGTATTAGAAAGTACACAATCTATAAAGCACATGTTTCGAGTTTGAAGACGCCACGTTGTTTAGTATTTGTTTGGCAGCCATCAATAGAGAGCGTTTTCAATGAATTTTTAAAAATGGAGAAAATTGGTCATCGTTACGTGACACAATACTTTTATTTGAAAGGCCTCAGTCCAACCGATATAAAAGCTGAACTGGATTCTACTCTGGGTGAGTCTGCTCTTTCGTTTACAACAATGAAATGTTGGGTAGCAGAGTTTAAACGAGGCCGTACGAGCTGCCAAGACGAGCATCGCAGTGGTCGACCAAATGAGGTGGCGCCTCCAAAAATGGTGAAGAAAAGCCACAAAGCGGTACCGAACGATCGTCGATTGAAAGTTAGCGAGCTAGCAGACATAGTAGGTATTTCAAAAAGAGCGGTACATCGCATACTATCTGAAAATTTGTACATGAGAAAGCTGTGTGCAAGATGGGTGCCGCGTTTGCTCACACTGGCGAAAAGAATGTCGTGAAGATGTTTCAATTGAGTGTTTAGCGAAGTTTCACGGCAACGAAGCAGAATTTTTGCACCATTTCATAACCATGGATCAAACATGGTCCGTCACTTCACGCCCGAGACAAAAGAACAATCAAAACAATGGATTCAGAAGGGAGAACCGGCTCCAAAGAAGACGAAGACTGTTTTATCTGCGGGCAAGGTCATGGCATCGGTTTTTTGGGATGCGCGTGGAATAATTTTCAATTTTGTTGTTTCATCAAAACAATGCACTAGCTCACAAATCCGTTATTGCAATGACCAAAATTAATGAATTAAAGTTTGAATTGCTACGTCATGCACCCCATTCGCCAGATTCAGCCCCCTCGGATTATTTTCTGTTCCCAAACTTGAGCAAATGGTTCAGTGGTCAAAGATTTTCCAACGATGAAGAAGTGATGTTGGCAGTTAATGGCTATTTTGAGGAGCAAGACAGTTCTTATTATAAAAAGGATATCGAACTTATTGAGCATCGCTGGGAAAAGTGTATAGAGCTGAAAGGGGATTATGTTGAAAAGTAAATATACTTCCTTCCAAAATTTTTGTGTTTTCTTTGTTGGGCTGGGTACGCCTGGGACCACTCTCGTAATTGTATTTCGTATATCTATTTCGACAACTAATTTGCTATCAGCAGATAATTAATAGTTTTTTGTTTTATGAAATTTATAAGCTTTCATAGCTATCTAATTCACGATGATTATTTATATTTATATTAAATGTAAATAATCTGCGAGTGCATTATGATTATTTTTTATCACGTGTTTTTGCTAAACTGTGTTTCTCAGGTCGATGAAATTTCATCGCCGTCACGAACAGAAACAAGGAACAGCAATGTGCAATTCTCTTTCTCCTTTATAGTGGATTTATTGATGAGTAATTTTAAAGTTGAACTTAAACATAACGCCAAATATTTTCCAAGAGTTTGGATTACGTATGCAGATGACGTTTTCGCGATTGACACACATAAATGTAACTTAGACGGTTTGCTCAAGCAATTATATTTAAAATTCCCGACGATAAAATTTACGATAGAAAAAGAAAACAATGACACGTTACCTTTGTTGGACATTCTAATCTAGATTAGAATACAATGTCTAGAAATAGTCAGGAAATGCTTACTAGATTTCATGACGAAATAATGTTCCACTTTAGCGAATGTTTTCCACAACGAATGATTGTGCGAGTCGGTCATTTTGGTGTTAGAGATATTCCTTCTGATATCATGGAGCTAGGAAATAACCTGAATGCTTTAGCAACAGTAGCAATTACAAAAAAAAACCCTACAGTGTATCAGGAATATAAAGAACATAACGTAGAATATAAAAGTTGTTCAGACAAATCTATTAGAGAGAGCTACCTGAACCGTATTAATAAATCTGATAGTAAACAAAAAGGAATATGGAATATTAAAAGAAAGAATGCAAAACAGAATTTGAAACAGACGGAGGTATTTAACCCTAGCGCTCAAGATTTGAATATCTATTCTATTAATCGTCTGCATGCTTAAAGAGAAATTGAGTAATAATAATAATAATAACCTTTATTTCCAACAGGCTTGTAGCCCAATAACAGGAAATTACAAATTATCTAACTGAGTTTAGACATACGAGGATAGTTTTTTTTCGGAAATATGCAAAAGTTGCTTTCTATTTTTATTTTCTAATCCTTTCTTAATCGAGTATAACGTCATCAAAAAAGCAAGCAGAAGATTACGCAATACTTTAATTAAAATCGAATAAGTACGAGGATAGTTTGACAAGTAGTGAGAATGACACATAGGTGGCGCTCTAATTGGTAAAACAAATGCACTGTAATTTAGGTTGCCCATTTATATGTGTACATTCCGATATTTAGATAAATCCGTTGATTAGTTTATTTTTGACAGCAGATTGAAAAAGAAGCAACACGTCGTTTCGTTTAAATGGAAAAAGCAGAGTATCGTGCGGTGATTAAATACTTCGTAATTAAGGGTATGAAAGCTACGGAAATAAAAGATGAGTTACGGGAAACATTAGGTGAATCTGCTCCATCATCCGCCACAATAAGTAGATGGGTAAATGAATTTAAACGTGGTAGAACAAACTGTGATGATGAAGCGCGCTCTGGAGCGCCCAAAATCGTGACTTCTAAGGAAATGATTATAAAAATCCATAATATTATTACGCAAGATCGATGACTCAAAGTGAGAGAGATAGCAGATATGGTAAACATTTCAACAGAACGCGTACACCACATTTTAACGAAAGAATTGGGCCTTTCCAAGCTTTCAGCAAGATTGGTGCCGCGATTGCTTATGACTGATCAAAAGTTCACTCGTTTGCGCAGTGTTTGGACCTTTATAAGCGGAATCCGGTTGATTTTTGTAGGCGATTTGTTACTTGCGATGAAACTTGGATATACTATAGTACACCCGAAATTAAACAACAGTCGAAACAATGGTTAGAACATGGTTCTGCACCTCCAAAGAAAGCGAAAACCACTTTATCGGCAAACAAGGCGATAGCATCAATTTTTTGGGATTCAAAGGGCATTTTTCTCATTGATTACCTTCAGAAAGGTGTCACAATAAACGGACAATATTATGCAGAACTTCTACAAAATTAAATGTTGAGATTCGTGCTAAACGGCCAGGAATGGCAAAGAAAAAGATTCTGTTTCACCAAGACAACGCTCCCTCGCATACCAGCACAGTTGCGATGTCCAAAATTCACAAGTTGCATTTCCAATTAGTACCGCATGCGCCTTATTCCCCGGATCTAGCCCCTTCCGACTTCCATCTTTTTCCAAATTGAAAACGGCACTAGGTGGAAAGAAATTTTCGTCTAACGACGAGCTTATCATCTTCGTAAATGAATATTTTGCAAGCCTTCCGGGATCGCATTTTACAGATGGCATAAGGGCATTGGAGCACCGTTGGAATAAATGTATTGCTCTTTTAGGAGAATACGAGGGAGCGTTTTTATATTCGCGGAATGAGCGGGTTGTAGAGGGGTGAGTAGGCGCATTGGCGGCGTGGCCTGTGCAGCGACTCATGATTAGTATAAATACGAAGTTTCATTGTTATTAGACAGTTAGTCTTTGAACTATCGTCAACCAAGTAACATAATCAGGAGTGAAAAGTGAAATATGGAAAAAATCAAATATCGTGCCGTTATAAAGTTCCTTACCAGGCAAGGAAAATCAGTCGCGACCATAATGAATGAGATGTCATTGGTTTACGGCGACTCTTGTCCAGGAAAAACCATGGTGCATAAGTGGCATAGTTTATTTAAACAAGGAAGGGCATCCCTTGAAGACGACCCGAGGCCGGGCAGGAGCATTGAGGTGACCACGCCAGCACTTATCCAAAAAGTTGAACAAATTGTACTCGAAGATGCTCGACTGAAGAAGATACAACTCGCAGAAATGGTTGGAGTATCCGATACAACAATTTTTAAAATCCTAGACGATCATCTCGGCATGTCTAAGGTCAGCGCAAGATGGGTGCCGAGAATGCTCATGCCGCCGCAAAAACAATAGCGCGTAGAGTGTTCGCGTGCATTTTTGGACCTCTATAATGAAGACAAGGATGGTATATTGAGTGGAATTGTTGAATCTTGCATAAAGATCTTCATCTTCATGCTTATAAAGTTTAACTCGTTCAAGAATTAAAGCCGGCCGACCATCGTTTGCGTCGAACGTTTGTAAATTGGCTGTTGGGAAAACTGAACGAAAACAACGCATTTTTCAACAAAATCATTTTTAGTGATGAAGCCCATTTTCAATTAGGCGGTTATGTAAACAAACAAAATTGTCGCATATGGGGCTCACAAAATCCACAAACAGTCCTCGAAAAACCATTGCATCCAAAGAAAGTGACTGTATGGTGCGGTTTGTGGTCAGGCGGCATCATCGGCCCGTATTTTCTCGAAAATGAGCAACGAAACGCCTTCACCGTGAATTCTCTGCGCTACCAAACCATGGTAACAGATTTTTCGTGGCCAAAATTGGCTAATGTTGACATCAGTGACTTTTGGTTTCAACAAGACGGCGCCACAAGCCACACAGCCGGCCAAACAATTCAGTTATTGCATGAGAAATTTCCCGGTCGGATAATTTCTCGATTTGGCGATGTCAATTGGCCGCCTCGTTCTTGTGATTTAACGCCCCTGGATTATTTTCTCTGGGGCTATTCGAAAGACCGGGTTTACGTGAATAAATCACAAGCAACTGACGCTCTGAAATATGAAATTCGGCGCTGTATTGACGAGAACAGCGAAGCTTTGTTGCAAAATGTGGTTCAAAATTTTGTGAAAAGAGCGGACGCCTGCGGACGTGTTAGAGGGGAACATTTGTCCGACGTCACATTCCTTTATTAATTCCCAAATTTCTACTTTACATTGGTATCAAAGAAACTGAATTTGTCAAAAAAAAGGTGTGTTTTTAAGCCAATTTACTTCCTCACCTCAAATTTGCCCACCCTTAACCCGAACACCACCTTTGGAGACAGACTCATCGCTTGTTTAGTTTAATTTCTAAGGTAGCCAAATTAGAACAATTATTAAATATGTTAAGCATATGAATTGTGATTGTTTTATACAGTCATTAAACGAAATTATAAAATAAACACAAAGTAATATAAATAGCTCTCGATAAAATTGCAAGCTGCTATCATTAATTTCATTTTTATGACGAAAATGCAATTGTTGATATAAGGACCCACAATTTCCGCTTGTTCGTTCTTAAAACTGACCGCGAATTAAAAAAATCTGTCAATCATGTCCAACTACAGACTTTTCGTGTCCTGTGTTTTAGTCAATTTAATATATTTTAATGTTTTTCTGGTTGTTTCTCAGGTACGTATTAAATAAACATATGCAGTCAGTGACAAAAGTCTTGGTACACCCCGAAAAATATGAAGAGAATTTGTAGAAAAAGTATTCACAGTGCAATTGAATGTCACGTAAATACGTAATATGTCCGGCTATCCTTCAAAGTTTCTTTATGTTTTCTTAATATACTTTCTTTTCGTATTTCATTCTATCTGTACGCTTATTCTCAGCACAGTTATCTATGCATTTTAACTGTTGTACCTGTAATAATTCTCTGTTCGCGCCCACTTAGAATCTTTGGATGCCTATTTCTTGATACAATTTCAACAGTTCAGGATATCTTTTTCAATCTGTATTGCCGAATACGCTTTTTCGATAATCTAGCTATTTGACCTAAGGGATTTTCTTCCATGTGTAGTGTTAGCTCGTATATCAAATGCTTATTTTTCACAATTACGTGATACTATGAAGAGGATTTTCAGAATTCGTCCTGAATTTATGTCTTACAATAGAGCAATATGAAGAATGGGACGACTTTTGTAACATTCGATCTTAGGATATTTAACAAATTCTTTTATACTTGCAAATAGTAACAGTTTTTATGTCATTGCAGAAGATTCCTTTTGTTGTAAACGACGATCTAAGATTTTTCGAACTACTTTGCTATAAAAATTATGTTTTTGGCAAATAAAAGTGTTCGGGGATTAACGATTTTAATTAAGCATTTTTCTATAATTTTTTGAAACTCTGGAATGGCATTTTTGAATTTTAAAATCCATCCCTTATAGTAATAAAAAGTTCTTTTGACTAAACTGAGAATAAACTTCTCTTTGTCCTTCTATTTTTACATTTTGCTACTTTTAATTGCTACATGACTTTTGACTTCTCATTTTTAAAATGTGAAATATTGAACAATATTTTACATTAAAATAAATTAAATGTATAGGTTTATTTGGTAGTAGGATATTTTTAATATCTCCAAAAAGAAATTGTACAATTTTAAATTAGAGTACTGAATTTGAAGTTGCAAAGTAAATTATAAGGATCATGTTAATTGTTAAACGACAGAAGGTTTTATTTATTTTGATTTACAATATAATCTTTCATTTAAACAACTTCAACAATAAAAATTAATGTAACAGTGTTTTACCAGGTGCGACAATTTGCAATTGTTTGCTGATGATGACAACTTAGTTGTCGAAATGCGTATACAGAATTACAAAAGTTAATGTGGAAAGGGGTTATATACCAACCTTAGTGATCAAGTTAATCAACCACATGCTCCATCAAATTCAACTTTTGAATAGTAACTTAATATTTTTAATATAAAATATTGTTAATATTGTTAATAGTCATAAAGACGATATTGAGGAAAGTCAATGTATTATTATAAAGATACTAACGGAACTTCCAATAAGAGATTTCATTTTGATATGTAAAAATAACGAGTATTTTTAAACGAAATATCGGATGTTTATTTAATTGTAAAGAGGAAGGTATGCAATTAATAATGGAAAACAATATCAGCCAAATGGCCGCCACGGTTGCCCTTGAAGGACCATCGGCAATCGGCTGTTAAGATGCTTACTTATTATTTGATTGGTAGGGTCCAGTGTGTCTCACTGAATGAGTAATCTTCCCATTACAGGTCTATTACTCGTGGCATTCCACAGGGCTCAGTATTGGGTCCTCTTCTATTTACTATTTATACCGCCTTTTTTCATACGAGTCTGAGGCATTGTAGAATGCATATGTATGCTGATGATATTCAGATCTATCACTCATTTTCTGTCGCTGATAATCTGGCGGCTATACAGCATATTAATTGTGACCTGAATTTGATTTCAGAGTTTTCATCTCGGCATGCACTTGTCTTGAATCCTTCAAAGACAGTGGTTCTCCTTTTCGGAAATAGGAGTGGTGTTTCCCTGCTTCAAAGTAATGTAAATCTTAATATTGCAGGTGTAGACTTACCTGTTCAATCTGAGTCGAAAAACTTAGGAGTTGTTTTGGACACTCAACTGAGATTTGAAACGCATGTTCTTCAATGCGTTAGACGTGCCTACGTCAATTTAAAGTTAATATTCTCCCATAGGCACTGTCTTGCGATTGACACCAAGCGTAGCCTGTGCGACTCGTTGGTGTTGTCGCATTTTTCGTTTGGCTGTGAGTTGTATGGTCCATGTTTAAATGCTAATTCTGTCTCACGTATTCAGAGAGTCCAGAATTCTTGTCTTAGATTGATATTCGGTGTAAAGAAATTTGACCACATCACACACAAATTGAGTGTGGCCGGATGGTTAAGTATGAGAGACAGACGAACCTTGCAGATGGCCACTCTGTTTCATAGAATCGTGATGTGTGGGTGGCCTGCGTACTTATATAATAAAATTACATTCAAAACAGATGTGCACACATTACATTTGAGATTTAGGGGCACACTCACACCGCCTGTGCATCGAACGGCATTATATGAGCGCTCGTATTCATACCAGATTGCTAAAGTCAACAATGCTGTGCCTAGTAAATTTAAGTGCTTCTCCCTTCCACGTTTTAGATTTCTCTTGAAGTAGGAGTTGTTGTCCAGATAGCTATGTGTTGTCTTCTCTTCATCTTACCTGATTATTTGAGTTCAACTTGTTGTGTATCATTGAAAAGTTTTTTTTTTTTTATTTTTCTATGTATTACTTATATTTACATACAGAATTTTAGGTTAAGTTAGTTTCTAGGCATTTTCTTTTTGTCAATTTGTTTGTTAGTCTCAGGGTGCCATAGGAAGAACAACTTTGTTTGAAGTTGATATGCACCCAGTGATTTCCAGGGGGGGAAGAGGGAAAAAAAAATTATGGAAATTGTATTTTGATTTATTGTAGGGATAAATTTATACACTTCTTTCTTTTATTTTTGGAAATAAACTATTATTATTATTATTATTATTATTATATTATTTTCATGAAATTTTCTAATTCGCACATTTGCGGCTGTATGTCCTCGATAACTTCACGAATTCCATCTTTGAGGTCTTGAATCGATTGTGGGCCATTGGCATAGACTTTATCTTTCACGTAGACCCAAAGAAAAAAGTTTAAAGCTGTCAAGTCACAAGATCTTGGTGGCCAATTGTGATCACCTCTTCGAAAAATCACACGGTCAGGAAACTTTTCACGCCAAAGAGCGATGGTATCGTTACTTGTGTGGTACGTAGCGCCATCTTATTGGATATAAACATCGTCCACATCAATATCTTCCAATTCCGGCCATACAAAATCATTAATCATCGTTCGATAGTGCAATCCATTCACCGTAACAGTTGCTTCAGCCTCATTTTCGAAAAAGTAAGGTCCAATGACACTGCTAGACCAAAAACTGCAGCAAACAGTCACACGTTGAGGATGGAGAGGCTTTTCAATAATAATTCTTGGGTTTTCCGAACCCCAAATGTGACAATTCTGCTTGTTAACGTAGCCTCCGAGGTGAAAATGGGCCTCATCACTCAAGATGATTTTTCGATGAAATTCCGGATCAGTTTGATGAATTTCAACGATCCAATCAGCAAAGACGCGACGTTGTTGATGGTTGGTAGGCGTGATTTCTTGTGATAAATGTACTTTAAAAGCCTTAAGAACTAAGTCTCTATGTCAAATTCGGTGTAATGTCGTTTGAGGAATGCCCAATTCCAAAGATCGACGAGAAATGGACAAACCTGCGTTTTCCTCATCACTATAGGCTGCAACAGCAATATTCTCAGTTATTTTTGAGCAACGTGCATGAATTCGATTCTGCACATTACTAACTTGTCCCAGCAGCTTTTTTCCACCAGTTTCACAATTGCTGGTCGAGAAGCTGCTTCACGACGAACCAAAGATGCTTTAATTTTGCGAACTGTGACCGCGAAATTTTCACCAGTTTTGTAGTGAATTTTAATAATTTCAATGCGTTGTTGAAGCGAATATCGTTCAATTTTTATTAATGGCATAGTTCTTACTTATCATCTGTAAAGTAGTTACAGGTTGAGTCATGATAACTGTTAAAATGGCGGGCTATTGAATATGAAATGTCTTATTGGAATACCTTTTATATAAGGTTTGAAAGTGAAACATATATAAACTTTAGTTCAGGCATCAATTTTTTCGGATTCAAAGGGTATTTTGCTCATTGATTACCTTCAGAAAGGTGCCACAATAAACGGACAATATTATGCAGAATTTCTACAAAAATTAAATGTTGAGATTCGTGTTAAACGGCCAGGAATGGCAAAGAAAAAGATTCTGTTGCACCAAGATAACGCTCCCTCGCATACCAGCACAGTTGCGATGTCCAAAATCCACGAGTTGCATTTCCAATTAGTACCGCATGCGCCTTATTCGCCGGATCTAGCCCCTTCCGACTTCCACCTTTTTCAAAAATTGAAAACGGCATTAGGTGGAAAGAAATTTTCGTCTAACGACGAGCTTATCATCTTCGTAAATGAGTATTTTGCAAGCTTTGCGGAATCGCAGTTTAGAAATGGCATAAGGGCATTGGAGCAAACTACCCTCGTATGTATATATATATATATATATATATATATATATAAACGCAACTATTATCAGGTGTATCGGTCTGTTGAATGAAGACTTAAACAATTTTAGTTTTCAATACTTTATAATTCGCTGCCAAAACCTTTGCAGCTTCCTCAGGAGTGTGCTACAAATGGACACCAACAGTAGTGGCAATTACAATTCAATTATTAATACTTACAAACTAAAAGGAGTCATACACCGGCTGATTCAAAATAATTGTATAAATAAGTCTCAATTTTAATTTTAAAATACATTGTAAAATAAAATAAAACTCAACTCAGCAAAATTAGTTTAACTTATTTTGTCCGTCCGTAAAACTGTACAGAATTATAAAAAGCGGGATGATACAAAAAACGGAACGTGAATTAAAAACGTATGCATAAAATATAAGACAAACCAAGGTCAATAACAAGCAAAGATCTCCACCAGAAAAAAAGACAAAAACTATACCGGGGTTAATCAAAAATCAATCACAAAAATCAAAAACCTTGATTCGGTCGTTAGTGGTGTAGTGTTCTGTGTTACATGTTGCAGTAAATTACGTGTAATTTATTATCTGACTTGTAATTGACACATTCTCTGCGCTTGTTAATGTGATACATCTCCAAGAAAAGTCTCTTCCTATAATTGTTTTCGGTTTCCAGAATCTTAACCCCTTCAAAGTCAAACGTATGTGAGTCATCGATGCAGTGCCGTGCTAGTGTACATGAATTCTTGCCCACCCGGCAATCACTTCTATGCTGGGTTAGTCGCTGTTTGAGCCACTGCGAAGTCTGCCCAATGTAGCAACCTTCACAATCTACATATTTGATCTTGTAGACACTACTGGTGTTAAATAGGATCGGCTTCTTATCCTTTGTTTTTGTGTATAGTGCATGCATATTAGTGACATTATATTTGGCAATCTTTAAATATTTAAAATCTTTAAACACCTTTGTAATCTTTTCCGTGAGACTCGACACATAAGGCAACTTTCGATATACAAACAAGGGCATCTCATCCTCAGTAGGTCCGTCGTAAAAGTTGGTATTGTATATTAAAAAAAAGATATGCTTAGGATAACCATTGTTAATGAAAATCCTAAATAATTCTTCGAGGTTGTTATTAAGAAACTTTCTATTGCTAATGTGAACAATTCTGTTTTTCGTTGCTATCACCGTGTTATGCTTTTGGTTAAGTGGATGGCCGGAGAGGTAATGGATGTATACGTGGGCAAGGTGAAAAGTTCTAGGCCTGACAATGAAAGACTGCGATTTAAATTTAAAAAATGATTTTATTTTTCTACATAATCTCCCTTGAGTTCAACACACTTGCTCCAGCGTTTTTCTAACATCAATATTCCTTCCCGGAAGTGAGAGTCTGGAAGGCTGTCAAAATATTCTTCTACGGTCCTTTCAACTTCTTCGTTGGATGTGAATCGCTGTCCAGAAACAGATTTTTTCAAATTTGGGGATAGATGGAAGTCCGAGGGTGCCAAATCAGGAGAATAAGGAGGATGGCCGAGAAAATCGTACCTCAAATCCCGCAATTTTCCCATCGCCAACGCACCCTTGTGTGCGGGTGCGTTGCCCTGATGAAAAATGATTTTTTTCTTCTTCAAACCAGGGCGCTTCTCGCGAATTTTAGCATCCAGCTGCTGAAGAAGGTTAGAGTAATATGCGCCTGTAATTGTTCTGCCCTTTTCAAGGTAATCAATTAACAAGATTCCTTTTGCATCGCAAAACACGCTGGCCATGACTTTTCCGGCGGATGCCATCGACTTCGCTTTCTTTCGCGCTGAACCACCGGCTTCCACCCACTGTTTCGACTGCTGTTTCGTTTCTGGCGTGTAGTGGTGGACCCATGTCTCATCCATGGTGACAAATCGCCGCACAAAATCGGTCGGATTCTTGTTAGATCGGACCAAAGAATGCTCCGAAAATCTATTGCGCATTTGCTTTTGATCGACATTCCGCAAATGCGGCACCCATCTTGCGCAGAGCTTCCTCATCTCTAATTCTTTGTGCCAAATGTTTCGCACCCTTTCTTCCGATATCCCCACAGCCTCAGGGTAAAATATACGTAATAGTGTATACAATATTTTTATTGGATGATTTGTTTTTGTTACATAATATGACGTTCGAGTCATAATCATCTTCAACTTGTGATATAACAATAGGATTTCAGGATCCTAATTGATAGCTTCTGATATTCCAATATATCCTTCTTAGAATGAGCTTCCTTATAAATTTCAGAACGGTCTACAAGCTATTTCCATAATAGAGTGTTTTAATGGACTAAATAGCTTAGCGTCTTAGTGACTTACAATGTCTTGACGATCAATAGAAGTCATAAATTCGTCATTACGTAGGCAACTACGAAATAGCGATTATTTTATCATAAGAATTTTAAACTATATACCACTCAATAAACACTAGTGTAATTCATTTCCTGACGAAAATGCATCGTTGATATAACGACCCACAATTTCCGTTTGCTACGTTCTTGGAAAGGATTGCGATTTAAAAATAGAAGATATATGTTTATAAATAAATATATTGTCATGATAAATATTATTTAGTTTACAATTTATATTTTCCAGAATAATTTAAAAAATGTTACTTAAATTACTCTCCAAATCGGGTAGATTCGTACTGCTCCCTGATGATGATTATTTAGAAAAAAGCATATAAAAAGTAAATATAACGTCCGGCTATGGTATTTAATGATCTTTAAATAAACTACATATTGTATATATGTTTAATAGTACTTTCAAATCCTATATATTCTTTAACATAATACATTGAATTTCTTTGCTATTGTTCAGCACTATAATCAAAGTAATTTAATTAAAATAAAATTTAAATATATTTATATATATATATATATATATATATATACACGAGGGTGGCTCTGGGAGTACCTGACCCAACAAAGGAAACACAAAAATTTTGGAAAGAATTATATTTATTTTTCAACATAATCACATTCTAGCTCTATATACTTTTCCCAGCGATGTCCAATAAGTTCGATACCCTTTTTATAACAAGAACTATCTTGCTCCTCAAAATAGCCATTAACTGCCGATATCACTTCTTCATCGTTGGAAAATCTTTTTCAAGTTTGGTAACAGAAAATAATCCGAAGGGGCTAAATCTGGCAGATAGGGTGCACGAGGTAGCAATTCAAACTTTAATTCATTAATTTTGGTCATTGCAATAATGGATTTGTGAGCTGGTGCATTGTCTTGATGAAACGACACCATCTTCTTAGCCAAATGCGGCTGTTTTTGCTTGATTTCTTCACTCGAACGGTGCAATAAGTTCGCATAACACTCGCCGTTGATAGTTTTTCCTTTTTCAAGATAGTCAATGAAAACTGTTTCACGGGCATCTTCAAAAAAAAAAAAAACGGTGCCATGAGTTTGCTTGCAGATGAAACGGTCTTCGCCTTCTTTGGAGCCAGTTTTCCCTTCTGAGTCCATTGCTTTGATTGTTCTTTTATCTCGGGTGTAATGTGATAGACCCATGGTTATGAAACGGCGCAAAAATTCTGCTTTGTTGATGTGAAACTTCGCTAAATACTCAATTGAAACATCTTCACGACATTGTTTTTGCTAGAGTGCGAACAAACGCGTCACCTATCTTGCACACAGCTTTCTCATGTCCAAATTTTCAGATAATATGCGATGTACCGCTCTTTTCGAAATGCCTACTATATCTGCTAGCTCGCGTACTTGATGATCATCCAGTACCCCTTTGTGGATTTTCTTCACCATTTCTGGAGCCGTCATCTCATTTGGTCGGCCACTGCGATGCTCGTCTTGGCAGCTCGTACGGCCTCGTTTAAACTCTGCTACCCAATATTTCACTGCTGTAAACGAAGGAGCAGACTCACCCAGAGTAGAATCTAGTCCATCTTTTATATCGATTGTGCTGAGGCCTTCCAAATAAAAGTATTGTATCACGTAACGATTACCAATTTTCTCCATTTTTACAAATTCACTGAAAACATTCAATGTTAATGGCTGTCAAACAAATACTAAACAACGTGGCGTCTTCAAACTTGAAGCATATGCTTTATAGATTGTGTACTTTCTAATACAATGATACTTTTAAAATAACTACCGCCATTTCTAGGTCAAGCAGGGTACTTATGGGACTACCCTCGTATTGTGGTTTTATTTGATTGAATATATACGAGGGTGGCCTCCTCGTTCAATGGTACTTTTAAATTCTATATATTTTTTAACATAATACATTGAATTTCTTTACTATTGTTCAATACTATAATCAAAGTAATTTAAATGTATTTTATATATATATATATTTGTATATAAAGGGTTTTCCAATAGGGACTTGACAACTTTTAATTCAATTTGTGAACGCACCCTTTCATTAATCGACGAACTGTCACTGTCAATTTATTCAGTAAACTTAACATTTTCATCATGGTAAAGTACACGAACGAACAACGTCTGAAAATTATAAAAATTTACTACAGAAATTCGGAGTCGGTGACCGCTACTTTAAGAACGTTAACTCCGATTTTCGGTCGTAATTCTCGCCCTAGTAGACAGGCAGTAACAAGCTTAGTGCAAAAATTTGAGTCTACATATTCGTTGTATGATGTTGCCGTGTTACTGAGACAACGGGTTGGTCGAAGTGTCGAAAATATCGCTGCCGTTGAAACATCCGTAGCAAATGATCCAAATCAGTCAATTCCACGGCGTTCTCAAGAGTTGAGCATCGCCCAGACCACTTTATGGCGAATTTTGCGTAAGAATCTTGGTTTACACCCATACAAGATCAAGCTGACTCAAGAATTGAAGCCGATGGACCATTTGAAGCGACGTACGTTCTCCGGTTGGGCTCTGGAAAAGATGCGCCAAGATGATCAATTTCATCGCAAAATCATTTTCAGTGACGAAGCTCATTTTTGGCTCAATGGGTTCGTCAATAAGCAAAATATGCGCTATTGGTCGGGTGAAAATCCACATGTGCTTCATGAAACATTCACGTTATTGTGAATGGTAATCGTTATCGCGCCATGATTACCGATTATTTTTGGCCCGAATTGGAAGATATGGACTTGGACAACATGTGATTTCAGCAGGACGGTGCCACAAGCCACACAGCACACGTTACAATCGATTTATTGAAGAGTAAGTTTGATGAGCGTGTTATCTCAAGAAATGGACCAGTCGATCGGCCGCCTCGTTCGTGCGATTTAATGCCTCTAGACTTTTTTCTTTGGGTCTACGTCAAGTCATTGGTCTATTTCAACAAGCCGACGACGTTGGAAGAGCTCAGAGCCAACATTGAACGCGAAATAGCAGCCGTTTCGGTCGAATTGTGTGGCCGAGTCATCGAAAATTAGGTCCAACGAATCGACCGCTGCAAACGTGCCCGCGGTGGCCATATGAACGAAGTCGAGTTTCATTCATAAACGTTTTGATTGTACTTCAACCCGATAATAAAGTTTTTGAAATATCTCAAATGGTCTGCATTTTATTTTGAAAAAAACTTGACAAGTCCTTATTGGAAAACCCTTTATAAAATGAACAAAATACAAATTGCCGTTACACTGGCAAGAAGTTATGAATAATGATGGAAATTATATTATTCAATAAAGTTTATTCAAGATATGAAAAATTGACTATTTTGTTTTATTCTAAAAACGGATAGAATGATTATATATTACATTATAAAATAATAAAAAAGTACCTAATGGAATATCTATTCAAATTATTTAAATAATTTCTTAAGTTATAGACATAATAGTTTAATTAAAGCCTTTTTGTTATTGCTATTAACCGTTTCGCTTGATCGATATATTTTTTGTCACAGTGACGACAGAGTATTTCAAAAACCCCGGATTTCTCATTTGCCTCGACTTTATCTTTCGCATTTCCTGAAAGAGATTTTATAGAGTTTCTGGACCGAAACGTAACTTGAAAACCGCGTTCTTCAGTTTTTAAAAAATGCAAATTTCAAGCAATTTTTTCTGCGTGAACTTTACCGTGGACCGTGGTCATACTGTGATTAATTTCTGTAAGGGTTTCTTTGCTTTTTTTCGATGAAAATTTAATCATTTATTGTCGAAAACACAGTATACATTTATTCGAATTTTCTTGAAAAACTAAGATTTTTACTTGGTGATTCCTTTTTTATGTCACATAATATATACGTGTACTGTAAATTACTGTAAAACAAATATGTTTATGCATATTCTCTTTTTAAATTTAGGATGTAATGGAACAGCTTGTAGACAAAAATGCCGCCGGCCTAGGAGACGATTTCAAAATCAAAAACTGCTCGACTGCGAACTGTACCTTCATGTTTTTATGTCCAGAACAATATCTATTAGAATATGATAAATACACGTGCGAATTGCAACAAGACGATTGTCCATCTATCGCAGCATTAAACTATACGATTGGTCCAGTTGATCACATCAAACATATATCTGACAAGAATATTAGTAAGTCCAATAGGAATTATAATGAAACAAAAACATGTCGTTATGAAGTAGATGACTTTATTTTACAAGGAAAAACTGTTGACGATTTTAATTTGATATTCAATTTTGCCGAAAATACATTAACTTTGATTGTTTCGATGGATGTAGACCAGAAGTACATCAAATGCTACATTGATGGTGATTCAATTCAAATAAATAAAATAACTGATTTACGTGATGATTACGAAGACAATTTTTCGTATTTTAGCATCGATTTATATTATGATCCATTTGAATATTATTGCTACGTAGATGCTCCGACTAGATTCCAACCAAAGGTAACTGAGCGAGTTATAGCATACAGAGCATCTTCGTTCACAAAATATATATTGAAAGTAACTGGATTGATTCCTAAAATATATATTTCCTTATACTGTGATCCAATAATTATTTTCAATAACTGCAAGCTGATAAAAAAGCAAGGAAATGCATCGTATTTCGTTTTCCATGAACGATTGGGAGTAGTGCGCTACATTAAAGAGAGAATACTTAAACGTTGGCTACGAATTTCGCAGAATTCGAAAATCGAATATTTGCGAAACGTGGAGTATTGCGAAGCCGATACTACCAAAGCTTCCGGTAACATTTTACATTGGAAAGAAACTTTGATTGGAACTGTAGTGACACCGCAAGAACTATGTTTGGATAATTATGGAAGACAAGTAACGAGAAAATGCATCGGAAACTTTCTGGAAGGTGCGTATTGGGAAAAGCCCAATTCTGATTGCTCAAAAACGTTCAAAACACCACGGAGAACGCATCTTTTGCATCAGTTTATCAGCGACAACTCCACTGATAGATCCTTCAGCAATATTACTGCGGAAACTGAAGACTTTTTGGAATTAACACCAGTTGATGTAAATTTGCTATCGCACGCTTTTGAAGATATTCCTGTGAAAGACGAAGACGAAGAAATTTTTTTCCAAAATATAGAAAACACCGTGAGAATCGAAGATAAGAAATTAAAAATTTCTCAAACGCGTTACAATTCCACGGATAGAATTTTAGATGCTATAAAGATGTACTCGAAAAAACTAGCAGAAAAAACAAGGAATGAATCGCGTATTATTAAATCCAATCTCATAATGCAAATTACTTATCCTCTAATCAGCAAAATATATGGCTTGGCCTTATACAGTGATGGATCTCATAATTTTTCAAATTATAGAATCGTCGACCTATACGAAGATGAAACATTTGAAGATTTAAAGTTGGAAAACCTCGAAGTCGCTGTATATCTTCCCAAAGAAATTGTTCAAAGTATCATAAATAATTCACAAATCAAAGATCCAGGGGAATTTAAAATCATCTACACCATATTTTACAGCGACACTCTTTTCAAAGAAGTGGGTGAGAAAAGTAGACTGGTAGGAAGCAGAGTTATAGACGTGTTTATTCCCGGATATAAAAATGAACTAAGCGGTTCGATACCATTACTTTTCCGACAACTATTAAACGCCGAAAACACCGATTGCGTTTATTGGAATTTTGGTAAACAACGATTTGGGCGCTGGTCTAGGAGAGGTGGCCGTACCCGTAATTACAAAGAAAACTTAAAAGAATGCCTTTTCACGCACTTAACACATTTCACCTTACTCTTCGGTGTAGATTTAAAAAGTACCGTTCACGACAATTCTCTGACAATAATAACAGTCATAGGTTGCAGCTTGTCCTTAATTGGAGTATTATTACTCCTAACTACGGCGATTTCATTCAAGAACTGGTACCGAAAAAGATTAAATTCCCTACAATTATCCATTATAATGCTATTAGAGGCACTCGTATTATTCGTCGCTGATTTCGATAATTTGAAACAAGGTTACGGTTGCAAAATCGTCGCCGTAGTCTTACATTACATCGTTTTGGCAAAATTCTCTTGGATGTTGTTAATTGCTCGATTGTATTATTTAAAGTTTGTCGAAAAATTGTCAAGAGAAGAAGCTAATTTTAATGCTGTAATTTATAGTGTAATAGCTTGGATACTACCATTACTTTTTGTCGTGATATCCTATTCTCTTTTTCCCGCAGACTATGCTGCGGGGTTGCTAAAATTTTGCTACATCAAAAATATTCCACTATATTTTTTTCTGATTCTCCCAGCTGTCGCAATCATTTTAACTAACATAACGATATTCATTTTGATTATGTTCAACATATCCAACAGTATGTGTCGCGATTATGGCACCAGGAACCAAAAATTACAAATTCGCCTCGCCATTCTGTCATTTTTCATGTTAGGCGTGACTTGGACATTCGGAATTCTTTCCCAAATCCTACCAACTAGTTCGATGCAATTGATGTGTATCTATATTTTTTGCATATTGTGTTCTGTTCAGGGATTTGTCATGTTCATTTTCATCGTCGTTCTTGATGTAGACAGTAGAAATCTCTGGAGAAAATATTTCGTATCGTTATGGTGTAAACAAACACACCTTAGAGATTAGATCATTTTTAACATTAGTCGTTCTATGGACTATACTAACATGTTTTTCAATTAATAAAAAGCATGCAAAATACTTTTTTTTTTAATTTTAAACTTTAAAATTTGTAAATTTTTACAATGTATGTAGTATATTTATCAATAAAGAAATGTCGAATGCATAAACAGTATGGTTTTCATTATTTCGAAATCTCTGGAGAAAATATTTCGTATCGTTACGGTGTAAACAAACACACCTTAGAGATTAAATCGTTTTTAGCATTAGTTGTTCTATGGACTATACTAACTAACATGTTTTTCAATTAATAAGAGCATGCAAAATACTTCTTTTTAAATTTTAAACTTTAAAATTTGTAAATTTTTACAATGTATGTAGTATATTTATCAATAAAGAAATGTCGAATGCATAAACAGTATGGTTTTCATTATTTCGAAATCTCTGGAGAAAATATTTCGTGTCGTTATGGTGTAAACAAACACACCTTAGAGATTAAATCGTTTTTAACATTAGTTGTTCTATGGACTATACTAACTAACATGTTTTTCAATTAATAAGAGCATGCAAAATACTTCTTTTTAAATTTTAAACTTTAAAATTTGTAAATTTTTACAATGTATGTGGTATATTTATCAATAAAGAAATGTCGAATGCATAAACAATATGGTTTTCATTATTTCGAAATCTCTGGAGAAAATATTTCGTATCGTTACGGTGTAAACAAACACACCTTAGAGATTAAATCGTTTTTAACATTAGTTGTTCTATGGACTATACTAACTAACATGTTTTTCAATTAATAAGAGCATGCAAAATACTTCTTTTTAAATTTTAAACGTTAAAATTTGTAAATTTTTACAATGTATATAGTATATTTATCAATAAAGAAATGTCGAGTGCATAAACAGTATAGTTTTCATTATTTCAAAATCTCAAAGTCGTCAAAACAGCCAATAACTTATATAGTTCGGAAATACGCGGTCTGAATTGAACGAAACATTTTTTAATTTGAAATTCAGCATGAAAAAGCATTACTCAAGCTCCCAGCGTGTATAGACAGGTACTTGCTATTTTGACAATTTGGTAGACAGGTGAATGTTAAAAGGAATCATTCAAATATTAATAACACCTTGTTTACTACATATGTTTCAAAGATTCACTTATCGTCAGGTAAACTTGTGTTATTCACGAACGATCCCTTTGTAGACTTTATCGTACCTTTTCGATACAGAAAAATAGTGAAAATTCAACATATCAGAGTTCAATGTTCCATGACATAATTGGCACAGGTTAGCGATGTGTCATTGAAGTAATTTCAAGATAAAAATGTTTATTGAACAAATGCACAAAAGTCTATTGTAACTGAGCCACAAGTATTTGTAGTTTTGGATAACCCTGCTGATGTAGGTATTACATATCGCTGCAAAAGAAAATCAAGTGACTAGTTTAGCTCTTCTTACAATTGCAGCACGACAAACACGAAAAGTTAAACACTTTAAATTAACTTGGTTGACATTTACTGTCACAGTGAATAATAACTGATGAATCATAGATCTTTTAATAACAACGATCTCAACAGCGGTATGTAAAACCTGCATTAATAGGGTTATCTAAAACTTCAAATGCTTCTAGCTCAGTTACGATAGAATTTTGGGTTCATGTTCAGTAGACAGTTTTGATTTGAAATTGTTTCAGTAATACACCTTAAAATGTGTAAGTCATGTCATGGGACACTCTGTATATCGCTGTCTTATGTTTTTATGAAATTTATTTTTCTTATACTTTTATTAAAGCATTTTAAGATGAGTAAAATATTATTAATGTGCACCTGGAAGCGTTTCACACATCTTATATACCTGCGAGTGTGAGGTCAGCATGACGCGGCTGATATTACGATCACCATAAAGCGGTATTTACTGTAAGTTATCAGGTGTCTTATTATTTCGCACTGTTCTCAAAGTTGTAATTGTTTTAAACTGATTCAAGATTGTTTAAGGAACAAACAAGAGGATTCATTTCATGAAAATACATTTATTAGTTTAATCACTAAGGTTGATATATAACCCCTTTCCACATTAATTTTCCTAATTCTGTATACGCATTTCGACAACTAAGTTGTCATCATCAGCAGATAATTGCAAAGTGTCGCACCTGGTAAACCACGGCGAAAAATACCTGTACGAAAACAAACTCTGTACGCGATCTGTACCGTTGAGAACCAAAATGTACACTGTATATTCGTTTCACAAGATTTTTAAAATTGTTTTACTTAAACTAGGATGAATGACATTGAAAAAGGAACGTGGAGACGACCGATAAGTACCTGCATGTGATTTATTACAGTGTACCTCTTTTTCTGATAGACCGAAAAGAGACGTCTGGTTCAATCCCCCGTCACTGTTCAAAACATGGCTTTTATTCTTCAAAATGTACATGATTTCATACGTATCTAATAGGGTATTTGACTACATTGAAAATATACCACAATATGTGGTCATCCTATCGGGTAATATCGTAAAAGAACATATTTCACTTTATTTTATACTAAATTATGTTTATCTTTAACAAATTACACAAAAAACAATCTCGTAATTTTTGAAATTTTATCTGTAACGGGAACACTATGTCATTGGTGGCAACTCTGGTGACGTCATAGGCTAGCATACACGGCGATACTGGCGAAACAAGTTGACGTTCATTCACGTTTTAGCTTTTTGGGTGTAATTTCCAGTAATGGTATTTCATTCGCGATTGGATCTTTGAGCTATTTCTAAAGCAGTTTTCTGATAATTTTTGATATCATATAATATTCCTAGTTGTATTCGTTTCGGACTTCACAATGGAGTTAAATTTTGTGCGAGCTGATAACAGCAATTTACCTAAGATAGACGCATTTATGGTTGCACTTTTTTTTAAGAATAACGCCGATTACTATGCTGCAGAATTTAAAAATGTGAAAAAAGCGGTATTTCTTGTTTTATTATTTTATTTTACATTATTTAGATATTTACATTATTTAATAAGAGAATCCTGCAAATTTATTAGAGCACATGCAATAATAACGACATGATCAAGTACACGGAGAATGTTATTATTTATAACTGAATGTTGCTTTAGCATATGGAATTCTCTTAATCGCCTTATCACCCTCTCAATATGAATTCGCAGGCTAGCAATTATTTTAGTTTGTCGAACTTCTGTTTTTGATAGTTTTGCACCAGTAGTTAATTGTGTCTTTTTCCATCTGCAATTCAATATTATTGCCGATATAACAAGTGAAGTGTCTAATATTCTAATAGTATGATATTATGCATAGATTGTCTGACAAGAGAATCGATATTACAGGACTGCACAGAAAACTATAAAAATCTAACAATGTAACAGAAAATATTTCAAATCCTATAGAGTGGGGTTATAGATGTTGCAATGTTATAGATATAGATCTCGTTTTACAAAAACCGATACTTTTAACTAATATCTAGTATAATATGTCAAGTTAAATGTGATATTACTTACGTCAAAATGATCTTCACACATAAAAACATTTGTATGCGGTAATATACTCTTTGGGTCTCTTTGAGCTAATTGTAACCACATTTTTCGTCTTTTGGGATTCTTTGGAACAGAAACAAACAGTTTGTGTGGACTCTTTATAGATGTATTTGTACATTGTGGCACTACACACCATTTATACCCCATTCTATCCAATAAATTTGAAGAAAACATGAAATTAACTTTAGCGACGCTGTTTTATTCAGGTTTACTTCTTGATTTACTAGATTTACTTATCCCGTCCTAGCCTGTGACGTCACGCATGCCATATGACCAGCGCCATTACACAAACAGCGTTTTTGGCGCGGTCTTGGACGTTTAAACTTCAACATTGATTTTTATTGATAATACAATAGATATGTCGGAAATATCAATGATATGTCCTTATTATGTAATAAACAATAATTTAAAACAATTTCCCAAAATTAGTCAAATAGCCTATTCTCTATAATTATACACGTTCTTAATCAATTGTAAACAATCGGCGTTAACGCTATGATTACAATCCAACACATGTCTTGCTAGACTCGATTTTTCCGGTCGGTTGAATTTTATATGCGCGATATGTTCTTTATATCGGGTTTCTATCGATCGTTTTGTTTGACCGATGTATTGTTTACTATAATCTAAACATTTAATGCTACATAATCCCGATTTCCTGTTATCCTCGACTTTGTCTTTTGCATTTGCTAAAAGCGATTTTAATGAGTTAGTCGATCGATAATTAACTTGAAAACCGCGCTCTTTAAAAACCCTATTTAAATTTTTCGTCAAATCGTGGAAAGGTAAACAAACAAACTGCTTTCCCCGATTGCTTTGAGCTAACAGACATGTGGTATACCGGATTGTTTTTCTTATGTTGGCCTTCCTAATTAAACCATAGATTATCTCCGAATCAAAACCAATGTATCTCGCGATATTTTTAATAAAATTCAAATCTTTTTCGTATCTTACTTTTGTTAGTGGGAAATTAAGCAAGCAATTGATAAGAAAACTGAAGGAAGCCATCTTTTGTTGCATGCTATGATTTCAGTCCGCCGTCATGAATCTATTGACATTGGTTTCTTTTCGGAAAATATCAATTTCTATTTTGAGATTATTCCTAATAACTAAGGTATCCAAAAAAGGCATCTTGTCATTGTTTTCTTTTTCTACTGTAAATTTAATTGTCGGAAATTTTGAATTTAACTGTTTGACGTAATCATCCAAGTTGCATTTATGTGTATTGAAAATCGCGAAAATATCAACGACATACCTAATCCAGATTCTTGGAAAATATTTAGCTTTATTTTTTAATTCAATTTCAAAGTTACTCATAAATAAGTCCGCTATGAATGGAGAAAGACAATTGCCCATTGCAGTTCCCTGTTTTTGTTCATAAAACTTCCCTTCAAATTGAAAACAGTTTTGGGACATGTAGAGGTTTGTTAATCTCACGTACTCCTTTATTTTCTCTGGTTCGATCTTATTTTTGTGAAGAAGTTCTTCTAAATGTTTTAAAGTTTCGGGGATCGGTACCGAAGGAAACAATGACGTTACGTCGAATGATACTAAAATTTTCCCTTCTTCTAATTTACAATCTTTAATCCTTTGAATAAATTCTAAGGAGTTAGTGACTGATAGGCTTTCAAGTTTTTCGGGCAAATTTTTGTATTCATTCACTAACCACTTTGAAATCAAGTAAGTAGGAGAGTTGATCCCTGAGACAATTGTTCTCATTGAGTTGCCTGGTTTGTGTATTTTAGGTAAATAATATAGTCTAGGGATCAACAGATTGCTTACACTTAATCTATAATTCAAATTCGGGGTACAGTATTTATTAGAACAAAAATACATTTCTTTAAGTACAATTGGATCAGGTAATGGACCATTTAGAGTGTTCATATTCTAATTTATTTTAATTTTACTATAAACTAAGTTAGTTTTAGATATCTTATATACGCAGTAATCACAGTCATATGTTAGGAATACGAATTATTAAAGTTGAACGATATATTTATAATACACACCCACAGGCACATGTCGACGTACGCACGTATGTTATTATAAAATAATGTTTTCATATGTTTTACTTATATTCATTTTTTATTCAAAAATTTGCCGCACATGTTGGGTGCAACAAATAATATGAAATGATTTAATTTCATAAAATAATAAAATTAATTTTTAAACTTGTAATTATATCTTTATTATTAAGTTATATCGTAATTAAAATACTATAAATTGATATGAATTTATTATAAACAATTTACATCCATATTTTATATCAAAATTTTAACATCTACTGTTCTCAGTTTTCAATTCTTTTATAAACATTAATCGAAGTTCCTTTGATGAACGTCACATTCATTATAGCATATACTAATGGGTGTGCAACTTAATTCGGTTACTTTTCAATGGAGGTCGTTAGTTGTTATATATAGTTGAGTATGACAGCTGATTTTTTTTGTTGGAAAGGTTTGACATCTGTCAACTATATTTAGTTACATTGTTTTGGATTTTGTACAACAACATTATTTTCGAGCTCATTGAAAATGTCTAAATTTGTGTTAAAAGTTTTAATTTTCTGCTTTAATTGGAAGAAAAGTGCAGTTGAAGCTCAACGATTGCTTGCAGAAGTGTATGGTGAATCTGCCCCAACAAAAAAAATCATGATGTGAATAGTATAGATGTTTTAAAGGCGGTGATTTCGGCGTTGAAGACAGACCGCGTCCAGGTCAACCAAAAAAGTTTGAAGACGAGGAACTGGACACATTACTGGATGAAGATTCATGTCAAACGCAAGAAGGACTTACACTAACTCACCAAGCCATTTCAAAATGTTTAAAAGCATTTGGATTCATCCAAAAGCAAGAAAATTGGGTTACACACGAATTGAAGCCAAGAGGCGTTGAAAGATGATTTTGCATGTCGCAAATGCTGCTTGAACGCCATAAAAAGAAGTCGTTTTTGCATCGAATCATTACCGGTGATGAAAAATGGATTCATTACGATAATCCAAAACGAAAAAAATCTTATGTAAAGCCTGGCCAGCCATCAATATCAACGGCGAAGTAAAATATTCATGGTACCAAGATAATGCTGTCTATTTGGTGGGATTCGACGGGTGTTATCCATTATGAGCTGTTGAAACCTGGTGATTCTATTACGGGCGAACTGGACAGACAACGATTAATTCATTTGAAGAGAGCAATCGCCTAAAAACGACCAGAATATGCGACCAGACATGAGTCTATAATATTCCATCATGACAACGCTCGGCCTCATGTTGCAAGACCAGTTAAAAACTATTTGGAAAACAGCGGCTGGGAAGTTTTATCTCACTCGCCTTATAGCCCAGACATTGCCCCTTCTGACTACTATGTATTTCGATCTATGCAGAATGCACTTATTGGAATACGCTTCGCTTCAGTTGAAGGAATTAAAAATTGGCTTAGTTCGTTTTTAGCCTCAAAGGTTGAGCGGTTCTTTTGGAAGGAATCCATCAATTGCCCGAAAGATGGGGAAAAGCTTATAGCTTCCGATGGACAATACTTTGAATAATATGTTCATTCATTTTGATTATAAAATAAAGGCATTTTTAAAAAAAAAGTAACCGACTTAAGTTGCGCACCCATTATAAAAACAGATTATTTTCTAATGAAGTTGTTAAAATCTGTGTTTGATTACATAGAGCAATGGGCATATATATATATATATATATATATATATATATATATATATATACACACACACGCACACAGACAAATATATATATGACAACACCGACAAAATTGTCCAGGGACTTGATAAACCTATTCATAGCTTTTGGACTAAAGCGCATAATAAATGAATACACAAGAATACAGGGTACGTAGGTGTTCACCAATATTGATAGCTATGATGCTTACGCGTTTCCATCAGTTTTCTCCCATCATCATGCAACAAATTTTGTAATTAATGCTGGCCAAAACCTAAAAGTAACTATATTAAAAACAGAATTCTTTCACAACAGAATTATAAGAACTTCAAAGAAATCGTTGAAGCACAGGTATGGATTGATTCACAATATGTTGAAAAGGCAAATTTAAAATTTACTACAATGTATACTGTCGGTACACACGGTGAGACGGAATTTATCTACAAATACGAGGATGGTCTGAAATGTTTCCGACCTCAACGTGAAGATGGCAGCACTCACCAATAAAAGCTAGGGAATGTAGTTGTGTATCCATTGTTAGGTACTCAGCAAAGTTTCAGCCATTTTGGACTCGTAGTTGTTATTTGACAGTCGTTTGAGTGAGTCGAGTATCGAGCTGTAACTAAATGTTTGTTTTTGAAAGGCAATACGCGTAGGCAAATCAAAGATGAGTTGGACTCTGTGTGCGGGAACTCTGCACCATCATTTTCCACAGTCAAATTTTGGGCGGCAGAATTTAAACGTGTTCGTAAGAGCTTGGGAGACGATGAACGTTCGGGACGACCAAAAACTGCAACTACTGACGATAACATCGCTAAAATTCACCAATTGGTGCTAGACGACCGTCGAATTAAAGTAAGACAGATAGCAAAGGCTATGAATATTTCCAGAGAACGTGTTTGTCACATGTTAAATCAAGATTTAGGCATGAGGAATTTGTCCGCGCGTTGGGTGCCGCGTTTGCTAACGTTAGACGAAAAATATGTTCGAACAAACATTTCCAACGCTCTGTTGGCAACAAAAATACAGTCAAAACAGTGAACCGCAAAGGGGGAACTGGCTCCAGAAAAAAGCAAAAACTGTTTCTTCGACTGGGCAAGTGATGGCGACTGTTTTTTGGAATAGCCATGGAATTATCTCAATCGATTATCTTCAAAAAGGAAAAACTATTATGGGAACATACTACGCATCATTACTTGACAAGCTGATGGCAGAAATTGTGGAAAAATGACCACCTTTGCACTCATACCATGGCGAAAATCCACGAATTACGGTTTGAACTGCTTGACCATCAGCCTTACTCACCAGATCTAGCCCCAAGCGACTTCTTTTTGTTCCCTCGTCTAAAAATTGCGCTCGGAGGACAGAGATTTTCGTCAATTGAGGAGGCAATCACCTTCGTGAACGTCTATTTTGCAGAGAAAAACACCGAGTACTATTTGGACGGGGTAAAGAGATGGGAGCATCGCTGGGAGAAGTATGTAGAGTTACCAGGAGCCTATGTAGAAAAATAAATATAAATTTTAAGAAAAAATGTCTCGTATCCTTGTTAAGTCGGAAAGTTTTCTCAATTCATAATTTTGGAGTTGGAATCACGATTTACCAAAGCTAATCAATATCGAACATAACCTAACTTTTACGATTCGTTTTCCTGCATAGCAACGACTTAAAAGAATCTTTCCAAAAACATCTGGTGTCTATGTCTAGGATAACGTTAAAGACGAACAGAACGAATCCCTGGAGAGAGGCCAGTGTGCAAAAAATATAAATACAAGTCCATTTTACCCAACTAATCGGCAAAATTTCGCCCAATATTCCAAATATCCAGGTCACACCCAGCATGAAGAATAACAGTATGGCGAGACGAATTTGTAATTTGTAAATACTGGTGCCATAATCCTGGCACTTGCTGTTCGAAATGTTGAACATGATCATGACGAATATGGCTATATTTGACAAGACGATCAGGGTGGCCGGAAAAATTAAGAAAAAGTACAGCGAGTCGTTTTTGATGTAGCAAAAATTCGAAAGTCCCGGAGCGTAATTGCCAGGAAATAGTAGATAAGATACCGCTACGGGAATCGCCGGCAGGAACCATCCTAATAAATTGTAAACCGTGGTGTAAGAATTTAGTTGTACAAGCTGAAGGACCTTCACGAATTTGAAGTACTGGATACGAGCTATCAGTAGCATCCAGGTGAACTTGGCCAAGACCACGTAATGCAAGATAATCGCAACAATTTGACAAACGGTGTCGCGTTTCAAATCATCGAGATCGGCGACGAACAATGTGATTACTTCTAGAAGCATTACAATAGCTAACTGAATGGAGTTCAACCTCCTTTTGTACCAGCCCTTGAATGATATCATCGTCACTAAAATCCCCACGATTCCAATTACTGACAAGCTACAACCTGTGACCGTTATTATAGTTAGGGGTACGTCATGGGGATTCATTCTATCTTTAACTTTAAGTACGTCATCCGTTCTATCGACGACGTAGAAATCTTCGCTTAGGACAAGTAAGGCGAAATGCGTTATGTGTACAAAGGAGCATTCTACGAACGAGTCGTCGTAATTATTGGTACCGCCACCCTTTCTCGACCAATGTCCAGACTTTTGTCTGCCATAGTTCCAGAAGACGCAGGCGGTGCTATTAGTGTCTAAAGTACGTTGGAAGAGTAAGGGTATGGAACCGTTTAGTTTACCTTCGAAACCTGGTATATTCACGTTTATAATTCTGCTTCCAGTACGTCTTCTTACGTTACCACCCTCATTAAAGAGACTGTCATTATAGAATATGGTGTTGATGATTTTGAAATTCTCACGATCTTCAGGCGAAGAATTGTAAAGAATATTTTCGATAAGTTCTTTGGGAATATACATGGCAAGCTCAAGATTTTCGAAACTTAAATTATCAAACGTTTCGTTTTCGTATAGACTGACGATTTTGTAATCCGCAAAATTATCAGATCCGTTACTGTACAATGCTAAACCCAATATTTTGCTAACCAGTGGATAAGTGACCTGCATTACGAGATTAGATTTAACAGTATACGACACTTCCTTGGCTTCTCCAGCCATTTTCGTCGAATAAACATCAACAGCGTCCAAAATTCGATCTGTGGAATTGTAACGTTTTTGAGAAGCTCTCAAACGAGCGTGATCCATTCGCATGGTATTTTCCACGGTTTGGAAGAAATCTTCTTCTTGCACAGGCACCCTTGTCAAAACGAGTGATAACAGATTGATATCGATTGGCGTAAATTCGACAAAATTTTCGGTTTGCAGCGTGACGTTGCTTAAATTCTTATATGTCTGTTTGTCGGTGATTAATTGATGTAAGCGACGAGTTCTGGTCGGCATTTCCGATTCTGAGCATTTAGAATCGGGAAGTTTTTCCCAATATGCACCTTCCAAAAAGTTTCCGGTACACTTGCGCGTTAGTTGTCTTCCGTAGCTGTCTAAGCACAGTTCTTTAGGTGTAACAACGGTTCCGAACAAGCTCTGTTCCCAATGCAAGACTTCGTTTGAATGATTGGTGGTATCTGCTTCACAATAATCTAGGTTTCTTAAATATTCGATTTTGTGATCTTTCGAGGACACATTTCTGGCTATCTCCTCAATCATTCCCTTCGCCAGTTTGGTATCTCTGGATAACCTATCTTCGAAAAAGTAATACCACGAATTTAACTCCATTTTCATCAATTTGCATGGATCAAAGTCGTTCGTTTTACAATATACGTCCCTCAAGGTGTCCACATTAAAACTAGCCGTGGTGACTTTAATTATATATTTTGTGTATGACGATATGGTATAGGCGATGATTCGTTTGCTTACTTTTGGTTGAAATAAGGCTGGAGCATATACATAACAGTAATATTCACGTGGTTCGTGATCCAGATCGATGCTATAATACGAAAATTTGTCTTCGTAGTCATCATGTAAATCAGTTATTCTATTTACGTGAACTTGTTTGTAATCAGCGTAGCATTTGACGTACCTTTCATCTATATCCGAGGAAATATTCAACATCAATGTATTTTCAGGGAAATCATACGTTAAATTGAAGTAGTCAACGACATTGCCCTGTACTGTGAAATCGTCGACCTCATAGCGACACGTTTTTGTTCTGTTGCCCCCCCTGGTGGATTTAGAAATATTCCTGTCAGGTACGTCTATGATTCGATTAAAAGGATAAACGGTGTAGTTTAATGTTTCGATAGGTGGACAATCGTTTAAAACTTGTAATATGCACATACGCGTGTCGTGGTTTAATTCGTGACGAGGTGGACACAGAAACACAAAAGTGCAATCCGTGAACGAACAGTTTTTGATCTTGAAATCGTCGCCGAAACCGGCTGCGTTCTTCTGTAGTAGCTGTTCCATCACATCTGGTTCCTAAAATTAAAGAGAAACTGCAATTATATTTTCTTTTAATATTAATTTTAAATGTACAGTAGTGTCCGGTTATAAGGAACTACTACTGGCCACTAAAAATGGTTCATTATAGTCGAAATTCATTATATCTAACAAAAAATAAATTTGAAAAATAAAGTAGTACAAACGATCCTTGTATTGTGTACTAATAATTTAAATCAACAAAAGATTATTATTTAACAGATTGTTTAAAATAGTCACTTATTTTAGACTGTTTATAAGAAAAAGTTACGTAAATATCATTCAAATACATTTCTACATTAGCCAGGCTGTTCAAACTGTTATCTGGAGCTTCATTCATTTGTAAAAAATTACGTACAACATCTATATTTTGCACAACCTTTACAATGGGCACTTGCGGTAATGACGCATTAGCAGCACTACTTTCAGCTTCATTATTCTCTTCTTCACTCTCACTGTCACCCGTATTGGTTGCTGATTTTGAACGTATCCAAGCGACAATATCGTCATCTAACAAAGTTTCAGTACACATAATATTCTCATCGATACGCACATAGTCTTCAAAATTAGCATCCATTTCCACAGTTAGAGGTAGACCATCACCATTATTCTCAACATTATCAAGATCAGTTCACTTTAGCCACTCACTTAACGGGATTTCATCATCGTCATCGAATTTGTTTTGATGCTTAAGAAATCCTGCATGTTTGAAACAATTTATTATTGTTTTTGTTGTGACGTTTTGCCATGCCATGTGAAAACAGTTCACCGCATCAAGAAGACTAATACGACTGCCTTCTGCACTGCTATTAATCATTATTTTTGAAAGAAGAATTCGTCGATAATGGCTCTTCAAACTGTGGATAACGCCTTGAACCATTGGTTGTAATTTGGAACTGGTATTAGGAGGTATAAACACCAATTTAATGAATTTCAAATTCTTTACGTCAAGGTGCGCTGGACAATTGTCTACTAGTAATAGAATTTTTCTCCTTAATTCATTATCTCAATCGCGCAATTCGTTACAAAAAATATCTGACGTCATCCATGCTTTTTTATTAGAACTGTATTCTACAGGCAATCGTTTGCCGCGAAAACAACGTGGGTTTTGGGACTTGCCAATAATAAGTAACTTGCTTTTTTCTGTGGCTGTAAAATTTGCTGCAACCAAAACCGTGAGCCTTTCTTTTGATAGTTTTCCACCAATGCAACTATCGCCCTTAAATTTCAACGTTCTGTTGGGCATTAGCCTGTAGAATAGACCCGTTTTATTTGCATTGAAGATGTCGTGGTCTTCATAATTTTGTCGTATGTTGGGCCATTTATTTTGCAACCAATCATCTACTCCTTCCATATTAACTGACGCTGCTTCGCCTACAACTTTTCCACTGTTGATATCGTGACGTTTTTTCAATCTTTCGATCCAGCTTCGACTACATTTGAAAACGCTATCTTCCACTTTGCTTCCCAAGTCTTCTGCTTTTGTTTGCAGTAAAGCACCGGAAATCGTCGCATTCCTACCTCTTTGCTGAGAAAACCATAATAAAAGCCCTTTATCCACTTTATGGTGAGCTGATTTTCTAATTTTTTTGGCATTAGAATTTTTTTGTTCATAATAATTCTTAAGTATTTTATCTCTTTCTTTCCAAATCATACAAACCGTCGACTTGCTTAAATTCAGATTCTTACACACATCAGCTTGTTTTAAACCACTTTGTAATTTTTTAATAATTTCATACTTTCTAAAGTGAAAGCTTTGCGCTTTTGTTTTTGATTATCACTTGGCGCCATATTTATAAACCCACAAGCTACAATTGGTAAATACTGTAACACGAACGGACAACGTAACGTGACTAATTTGTGAGACAGACTGAAGGGGAAGGATTGACAGGCACCGCGTTTCTGATGTAACGGAGTTTTCGGGGGATTCCCATTCGAGCGATAAAGAAAGTTCATTATAAGCGGCACATTGTTTTCGGTTGAAACGTAAAATATGGTTCATTATATGCGAAAGTTCAATATATGCGAGTTCATTACAAGCGAAAAAAATACATTGAATTTAAAGGACGATTTACTTGGCCATCTAAAACGGTTTATAATAACCGAGAATTCAATATAACCGGGTTGATTATAAGCGGTCTTTACTGTATATATAAATAACGGGTGTCTGTTAATTACCAGTTGGGATATCCTCCTCCGGGTCAGTTTCGTATCAAGTATGCAGCGTCCCCACCCGTGTAAGGTAATAAAACAGATGAAGTGTAGAATTAGAAGCTAGTACCGAGGGAACGTAGAATTATTAAATATGACTTGTCGATGCAGTGCGAAAATCTATTGATAAATTTCCCAGATTTATATTATAATGGTGCTTAGATACGAGGGTGGTCCCATAAGTGACCCGCCTGACCTAGAGATGGCGCTAGTTGTTTGAAAAATATCACTGTATTAGAAAGTACACAATCTATAAAGCATACGTTTCAAGTTTGAAGACGACACGGTGTTTAGTATTTGTTTGGTAGCCATCAATATTGAACGTTTTCAGTGAACTTGTAAAAATGGAGAAAATTGGTGATCGTTACGTGATACAATACTTTTATTTGAAAGGCCTCAGCCCAATCGATTTAAAAGCTGAACTGAATTCTATTCTAGGTGAGTCTGCTCCTTCGTTTACAAGAGTGAAATATTAGGTAACAGAGTCTAAACGAGGCCGTACGAGCTGCTAAGATGAGCATCGCAGTGGTCGACCTAATGAGGTGACGACTGAAAGTGCGCGAGCTAGCAGACAAAGTAGGCATTTCAAAAAGTGCGGTGCATCGCATATTATCTGAAAATTTGGGCATGAGAAAGCCGTGTGCAAGATGGGTTCCGCGTTTGCTCACACTCGAGTAAAAACAGTGTCGCGAAGATGTTTGAATTGAGCGTTTGGCGAAGTTTCACAGTAACAAAGCAGAATTTTTGCGCCGTTTCATAACGACAGATGAAACATTGGTCCATCACTATATACCCGAGACAAGAGAACAATGAAAACAATGGATACAAAATGGAGAACCGGCTCCAAAGAAGGCGAAGACCGTTTCATCTGCAGGCAAGGTCATGGCATCGGTTTTTTGGGATGCGCGTGGAATAATTTTCATTGATTATCTTGAAAAAGAAAGAACTATCAACGGCGAGTATTATGCGAACTTATTGCAACGTTTGAGCGAAGAAATCAAGCAAAAACGGCCTTATTTGGCTAAGAAGAAATTGTTGTGTCATCAAGACAATGCATCAGCTCACAAATCCGTTATTGCAATGGCCAAAATTAATGAATTAAAGTTTGAATTGCTACCTCATGCACCTTATTCACCAGATTTAGCCCCCTCGGATTATTTTCTGTTCTCAAACTTGAAAAAATTTGTCAGTGGTCAAAGATTTTCCAACGACGAAGAAGTGATGTCGGCAGTTAATGGCTGTTTTGAGGAGCAAGACAGTTCTTATTATAAAAAGAGTATCGAACTTGCTGCACATCACAAGGAAAAGTGTATATAGCTGAAAGGAGATTATGTTGAAAAATAAATATATTTCTATCCAAAATATTTGTGTTTTTTTTGTTGGGTTGGGTACTTCTGCGACAACCCTCGTATAGCCCCTTTCCACATTAATTTTCGTATTCTGTATACATATTTCGATAGCTAAGTTGTCATCATCAGCAGATAATTAATCATAGTGTCACACCTGGAAACTGCGGCAAAAACGCGGGAAATAAAACCAAAACTGCTTTTTGACTTTCGACGGTACAGAGCGTGTACGGAATTTGTTTCGTGCGAATTTTTTCCGTAGTTCTCCAGGTGCGACACTGTTTAATTATCTGCTGATGATGACAACTTAGTTGTCGAAATATGTATACAGAATACGAAAATTAATGTTGAAAATTGGTTATATATAAATCTTACGTGATTAAGTTAATCAACAACAGACTCCATCAATATTTCCTTTAAGGATTTCTGTATCTTCTAACTTAAGTAAAGATGTTCTAAAAGGAATTGCAATTCGCCTTTCTTCTGTATTTTTCAATAATGAATTAAAACATTCGATGATACGTATAGAATGTTTACATAAAAAACATCTTATCTTGTGGTTAAGTTTTTGTTATAAATTGGATAACGGTTCATATGGCTACGTGCCTGGGCAATTTATACAATCATTGGTCTATTGTAATTAATCAAATGTAAAAAATAAATTGCCAAAATCTTGCACGTGCGACTAATATCAATTGTTATAAATAATTAATAATTTTTAAGTATCATAGTAGCGGTGATTTGGAACTTTAAAGCATGATAATTATTGTTTTAAGTCACACAAGGCGTGTTCCTTCGGCAAAACTAATATTTTTTTGAAATGAGGGCGCAATCAAAATTTTACCTATTTTAGTATTCTTTTCATAAGTCTACGGAAAGTGTACTAAAAGTACTAAAGCTATTAAAATTTGATGTATGTACTTGCAATAGATATTTAGAAAGAGATTTTATGCGACTTTAGAAGTGCCAAAAGCTACTTAAAAACTCACATAAAAAGAACTTACCTTTTGCGAGGACACCGTGTAAATACCAAAAACAATAATTTCCAAAATACAAAAACAGAGAACACTGTACCCGTTGAACATTGTCACTGTATGTTCTTTCTTTTGTTTCGCAAATATATGAATAATTGTATCTGTTAAGTGAAATGTTAAACGAATGTTTACATCTATACAGATAAGGTACTACTTCTCGTGGTTATTAACAGTGACGTTTACTTAACAGGAAACTTTAATAATAAACCAGTATGAAAGATTAGCTTTCGTCGCTAACTGTAATACATTGGTTTATTTATAAATTTTAAACTTCCAATTCTTAATCACTTAAGGTTAATATAATGGGTCTTCCAATGAGAGGTTTCATTTTGAAATGTAAAAAAAACGAGTATTTTTTAAGCGAAATCATCGGATGTTTATTTGATTGTAAAGAGGAGGGTATGCCATTATTAATGGAAAACAATATCAGCCAAATGGTCGCCACGGCTACGCTTGCAGGACCATATTCTTTTCATGAAATTTTCCATCACCAATTCGCACATTTGTGGCTGTATGTCCTCGATAGCTCCATCTTTAAGGTTCTGAATCGGTTGTGGGCCATTGGCATAGACCTTATCTTTCACGTAGCCCCAAAGTAAAAAGTCTAAATGTGTTAAATCACAAGATCTCGGTGGCCAATTGTGATCGCCTCTTCGAGAAATCACACGGTCAGGAAACTTTTCACGCAAAAGAGCGATGGTATTGTTACTTGTGTGGCACGTAGCGCCGTTTTGTTGAAAATAAATGTCGCCCACATCAATACCATCCAATTCCGGCCATACAAAATCATTAATTATCGTTCGATAGGGCAATCCATTCCCCGTACCAGTTGCTCCAGCTTCAATGACCTCGCCAAACTAAAAACCGCACAAAACAGTCACAGTTGATGGATGGATGAAGAGGCTTTTCAACAATAATTCCTGGGTTTTCCGAGACCCAAATGTGACAATTCTGCTTGTTAGCCTTCGAAGTGAAAACAGGCCTCATTACTCACGATGATTTTTCGATGAAATTCAAGATCAGTTTGATGCATTTCAAGGACCAAATCAGCAAAGACACGACGTCGTTGATAATTGGTAGGCGTGAGTTCTTGTGTTGACTGAACTTTAAAAGCCTTAAGACCTAAGTCTTGCAAAATACGCTGTAAAGTCGTTTGTGGATTGTCCAATTCCCAAGATTGACCAGAAATGGACAAACCTGGGTTTTCCTCAACACTATGGGCTACAACAACGAAATTCTCAGTTGTTCTTGAGCTACGTGCACGAGTTCGGTTCTTCACATCACTAACTTGTTCCAACATCTTAAATTTTTACACTAGTTTCACAATTGCTGGCCGAGAAAGTTCTTCACGACGAGCCAAAAATGCTTTAGTTTTGCGAACTGCGGCCGCGAAATTTTCACCACCTTTTATAACCCCTTGCCGCATTAATTTTCTTATTCTGTATACGTATTTCGATAACTAAGTTGTCATCATTAGGAGATAATTAAACAGTGTCGTACCTGGACAACTGCGGCAAAAACCCGCAGGAAACAAACTTCGTACACAAACTGTACAATCGAAAGGCGAAATGCACACACTCGTCGACTTTTTTGTTAGAAAATTACGAATTAAAAGTCAAAAGATTTAAAATTCTTTATTTTTATTTTTAATTGATCTAAGAATATTTCATTTAAAAAACTGTAATTATTCAATGACAATATTAATTTACAAAATAGTTTGTAGTTTTTGATACAAGTTTGTAAGGTTACCTGCATATTATTGTATACCATCTTGTAAGTAAATTACTAACCAATCAAGGAAAATAAAGGATGGAGAGCCATTCAGCAACTACGAAATAATGAAATGGCATGATTTGGTGCTAAGATAAAGATACCCTGAAGAATAACTGTGTCTATCCCTGTAGAAGCTTAAAATATAATATTTAATTAATTCATCCTTGGTAAGTTGGCAGTGGACTGCTGAGAAAGATAATTTGCTGCTTAGTCGTTTGTATAACTAATTTAATGCTTTCTTCATTTTGGCTTCCTGGTTGGAACCGCGCATTTAATAATGCTACTACTGACGTTTCGTCATCACTTGTATGGTACATCTTCAGGGCTTAACTGCTGCTACTTCATAGAAGCGGTGATGAAACGTCAGTAGCAGAACTATCGAAAACGCACTTCCAGCCTGGGAAGCAAGATGAAAGTATGGACAAAAACCGTGGAAGCCTACGCGCTTGATGCCTTTTACGAATTAATATGGGTCGTCTCAGTTTCGCGACTCATAAATACACTCGTTTTTTCGTAATCCTTTCTCGGTCTGATCTTAAACCAGCAGGCGTTTCTCCAAAAATATTTTGTATTTTTATCTAACAGCACGTTGAAAACGAACATGACGAACCCTTGCACCGAACCTAAAACGCAGAAAATATAGACTGAGATGGTTTTCGTCCAATGCATTGGCAAAAATTCGCTGATTATTCCGAACATCCACGTTATTCCTAACATGAAGAACAGCATTATGGCCAGACGAGTTTGCAGTTTATTAATTTTGGTGCCGTAGTCTTTACATTTACTCTTCCAAATGTTGAACATGGTCAGAACGAACACAAGAAGATTTATTAGGATGATGATCGTAGCTGGTGCGATTAAGAAGTAATAGAGAGAAAGGCGTTTCGGGTAGCAGAAGCCAGAAAGGCCCGGCTCGTAATTAGTTGGGAAAACAAAATACGACACCATTACGGGAACTGCGGGCGAGACCCAACCAATTAAACTGTACACTATGGCACGAGGATCTAACGTTGCGCTCTCCAAAACTTTCACGAACCTGAGGTACTGAAGGCGAGCAATTAGCAACATCCAGGTGAACTTCGCCAAAACGATGTAGTGCAAAATTGCTCCGACAATCTTGCATGGAATATTACCAGCCACCGCATCTAAATCCGCAACGAATAAAGTAACAGCTTCCAAAAGCATTATAATTGACAATTGTATTGAGTTTAGTCTTCTTTTGTACCAACCTTCGAAGCAAATCATCGTAATAATAATTATCCCCACACCGATCACGGAGAGGGTGCAACCTGTAATAGTTATGATCTTAAGAGGTAAATCGTGCAAAGCCATTGGGTCGTTAATGGCGTTTGCATCATTTTGATCAATAATAAAGTAACTTTCGCTTAAGACGAGCATAGCGAAATGCGTTAGATGGGAAAAAGAGCATTCTGATAAATTGCTGCTGTTTTTGTTGGCATTTTTGCCACCTCGTCCAGACCAGGTTCCGTATTTTCGCTGGCCGTAATCCCAGTACACGCAACCTGTTTCGGTCGCGTTCGAAATGCGCCCAAAAAGTATAGGAATTGATTCGTCCAATTGGTCTTCGAATCCCGGAATATTCACATTAATAATCCTGCTACCGGCGGGTCTTTTAGCGTTTCCCATTTCATTAAAGAAGTCGTCTTCATAGAAGACGGTATTGATAATTTTGAAGTTCGTTAGTTCCGTGTTCGACAGATTACTGGTCATACTTTCGATGAGACTTTTCGGAACGTACATCGCCAGTTCGAGGTTCTCCATATTGAGACTGTCAAAGGTGTCGTTTTCGTATATGTTTACGATGTTGTAGTTGGAAAAAATACGAGTATTGTCACTTCTGTACAACGCTAAACCGATCACTTTACTGATCAGGGGATATGTAATTTGCACTACTAGTTTCTCTTTTAGAATCGTCGATAAGTTTCCAATATTTTCTGATAATTTCGTTGTACAAGTATTGATAGAATTCAGAATTCTATCAGTGGAATTGTACTCACGTTGGGATGTCCTTAAAGATTTAGGTTCCACGCTAAGAATGTTGTGTATGCTTTTAAAGAAATTCTCTTGTAACGATGGCGAATTCACCTCTACAGATACTGTATCTAGTGCAAGTGACAATAAATTAACATCCACCGGAGTTATTTTAGAAAACTCTTCAGTTTCAGCGGTAATATTCGCGAAAACTTCACGTATATCACTTTCTCTTAACAACTGATGTAAATGTAATGTTTTCTTCGGTGTTTTATAACTTTGAGAGCACTTGTCGGAGGGTTTGTCCCAGTTCGCGCCTTCCAAAATATTACCACTACATTTTCTAGTCACTTGGGCTCCACTTTCGTCTAAACATAATTCCTCCGGCATATTTATAGTATCAATTGATGCCAGTTCCCAATGTAAACCATCGTACTGCTCAGACGTGCAATAGTCAATGTTGCGTATGTATTCGATTATGAAATCGTTAGTCGCCATTCTTTCGACGGCATGTTTAAATATCTCGATCATTGCTTTGATTTCCCGCATGGATTTATCACGCAGGAAGTAATATTGAAATTCCGATTCTTCTTTTACTAGTTTGCAAGGATTTAAATTATTCATCTTGCAAATTTTATCCAATTTGACGATGGCGGGGCGAAGTAAAGATATTTTCATTATGTATCTGTAATATGAAGACTTCGAGTAAGCCAAAATCGTTTCAGTTACAGTTGGTAAACTCTTAGCATAATAACAATAGTAATTGTACGGTTCTGGAAGTATATCCAAGTCGTAGACGACAATTTTATCTTCATTATTAAAATAATTTAGTTTCAGACCTATTTCACCGTCTTCGTTGTAACATTGGATGAAAGTTACGTCAAGATCGTTTGGTGTTTTTAAAATTAATTTTCCCTCAATCCGATCGAATGTTAAATTTAAATTCGTTTTGTTGCCACTCAAGAAGTCAACGATATTATATCTGCAACTTTTGAGTCTAACGGTGCTTGCAGGGGAAGCTTTCCTATCGGGAACGTCATCAAGTACGGAGAAAGGATACAGTTTGTATGTTAAGGTAGCGATATTAGGGCAAGTAGATTGTTTATATTCACATATTTCACTCTTTATTGCAAGATGATCTGGGCAAACGAAGAAAAACTTGCAGTTTTTTGGAACGGCGCAGTCAACGATCTTGAAGTGGCCGTCCAATCCTATGGCGGCCTTCGCTTTGAGTTTAGAAACAATATCACCATGCTGCGAACAAGATAAATTATTTAAGTCGAGTCACACAGGTTAAAATAGATTAAGAAATAAAGAAAACACTGTCTGAAATTCACAATGTATTATATTAGGTCTGCCGAAAAGTTCTGTCCGGTTTTCTTGTAAAACAAAATTAATAAATTTTTTGTACCTTGAATAAACTTTATTGAATAATATAATTTCCATCATTATTTATGGCTTCTTACCAGTGCGATGGCAATTTGTATATCCCATTTTGAATGCCTTACCCCTAGAGGCGAAATATTGAACCACTGCTTGTCTAATATACGTATTTCGACAACTAAGTTGTCATCGTTAGCAGATAATTAAACAGTGTCGTACCTGGAAAACTACGGCTAAAACCCACACGAAACAAATTTCGTACACAAACTGGACAATCGAAAGGCGAAATGCACACCTCGTCGACGTTTTTGTTAGAAAATTAATGAATTAAAAGTCAAAAGATTTAAAATTCTTATTTTTATTTTTAACTGATCTAAGAATATTTCATTTACAAGATTGTAATTAACTTGGTACGTAGACTTCCGCGGTCGTGGTCCATGTTATCTGCTTCTGGGTTTCCGGGCTGGAACCGCGTCACTGGTATAACTGCCGATGTTTCGTATCCACTCATATGGGACATCTTCAGGGCTCAACTACTGCACTGAAACTGTGCAGTTTCAGTGCAGTAGTTCAGCTCTGAAGATGCTCCATACAAATGGGTACGAAACGTCGACAGATATACAATTGACGCGGTTCCAGCCCGGAAACCCAGAAGCAGATAAGATTGTAATTATTTAATGATAATATTAATTGACATTGTGACACATCCAAAACGTCATGAACCAAGCTTAGACATATGGTAAACAAACCGATTTGACACATTAGTGATTTTGTTTTTGCGTCATATACTTCTGGTTGTGTGAAAATGTCTGATTTTGTGCCAAATAATCGTCATTTGCGGGAAGTGTTGCTTTTCTTCCTTCATTCGAAGAAAACAGCGGCTGAAGCGCATCGAGAACTCCAGAAAGTTTATGAAGATGCTGCTTTAAGTGAAACAACGTGCCGTGATTGGTTCCGTAGCTTCAAAGACGGTGATTTCGATGTTGACGACCGTTCGCGTGAAGGAAGACCAAAAACCTTCGAAAACGCTGAATTAGAGGCATTGCTCGATGAGGATCCGTGCCAAACGCAAAAAGAGCTTGCTTCAGCATTAGGAGTTACCCGCCAAGCCATTTCCCAGCGATTGCATGCGTTGGGAATGATTCGAAAACAAGGAACTTGGGTTCCTTTTGAATGGAAGCCAAGAGACGTTGAGCGTCGTTTTTTCGCCTGTGAACAACTGCTCCAGCGGCAAAAAAGGAAGGGTTTTCTTCATCGCATCGTTACGGGTGATGAAAATGGATTTATTACAGCAACCCATAGAATATTCACGCTGTGAAGGTTTTGCTGTGTATTTGGTGGGACCAGGGCGGTGTTATTTATTATGACCTGTTGAAATCGAACGAAACCATCACTGGGGAACGGTATCGAACTCAGTTGATGCGATTGAGCCGAGCACTGCGGGAAAAGCGGCCACAATACGAGCAGGGGCACGAAAAAGTGATTCTACAACATGACAACTCTCGGCCTCACGTTGCCAAACCCGTTAAAACCTACTTAGAAACGCTTAAATGGGAGGTCCTACCCCACCCGATATATTCCCCAGATATTGCGCCGTCCGATTATTACTTGTTCTGTTCGATGGCACATGGTCTGGCTAATCAGCAGTTCCGCTCATACGAAGACATCTCAAAATGGCTTGATTCGTGGGTAGCCTCAATAGGCGAACACTTCTACCGTGACGGTATTCGAGCTCCGCCAGAATGATGGGAAAAAGTAGTCGCTAGCGATGGGCAATATTTTGAATGATTCATTTGTAAACATTCTTTCACAATAAAGTTGCATTTTCATCAAAAAGACAACGAGAATTTAGTTGCGCACCTAATACAAAATAGTTTGTAGTTTTTGATACAAGTTTGTAAGATTACCTGCATATTATTGTATACCATCTTGTAAGTAAATTACTAACCAATCAAGGAAAATAAAGGATGGAGAGCCATTCAGCAGCTACGAAATAATGAAATGGCATGATTTGGTGCTAAGATAAAGATACCCTGAAGAATAACTGTGCCTATCCCTGTAGAAGCTTAAAATATAATATTTAATTAATCAATCCTTGGTAAGTTGGCAGTGGACTGCTGAGAAAGATAATTTGCTGCTTAGTCGTTTGTATAACTAATTTAACGCTTTCTTCATTTTGGCTTCCTGGTTGGAACCGCGCATTTAATAATGCTACTACTGACGTTTCGTCATCACTTGTACGGTACATCTTCAGGGCTTAACTGCTGCTACTTCATAGAAGCGGTGATGAAACGTCAGTAGCAGAACTATCGAAAACGCACTTCCAGCCTGGGAAGCAAGATGAAAGTATGGACAAAAACCGGTGAAGCCTGCGCGGTTGATGCCTCTTACGAATTAATATGGGTCGTCTCAGTTTCACGACTCATAAATACACTCGCTTTTTCGTAATCGTTCCTCGGTCTGATCTTAAACCAGCAGGCGTTTCTCCAAAAATATTTTGTATTTTTATCTAACAGCACGTTGAAAACGAACATGACGAACCCTTGCGCCGAACCTAAGACGCTGAAAACATAGACTGAGATGATTTTCGTCCAATGCGTCGGCAAAAACTCGCTGATTATTCCGAACGCCTGATATTAGCGTACAAGAGTGTGCACGTGAATTTCAAAACAGTACCAATGTACGTGATAGCAACAGTGAGGATGATGACGATATCATTTCAGAAACTAAAAACATTAACGACGCTTGAAAAACTAAAAGATATTCAAAACTTCTTTTTCTTGTCTGGCGAGATTACTCAAGAATAAAAAGTCGCTGAGATGGTATGCAATGTAGAAACACAAATTGTAAAAAGAAGAATTGAAAATCTAAAACAAACTAAAATTTCAGATTTTTTTAAATAAGTTAGTTTTAATCACCAAGGTTGGTATATAACCCCTTTCCACATTAACTTTAGTAATTCTGTATACGCATTTCGACAACTAAGTTGTCATCATCAGCAGATAATTGCAAAGTGTCACACCTGGTAAACCATGGCGAAAAATACCTGTACGAAAACAAACTCCGTACGCGATCTATACCGTTGAGAAACAAAATGTACACTCTGTTCTCAACGGTATAGATCGCGTACGGAATTTGTTTTCGTACAGGTATTTTTCGCCGTGGTTTACCAGGTGCGACGCTTTGCAATTATCTGCTGATAATGACAACTTGGTTGTCGAAATGCGTATACAGAATTACAAAAGTTAAAGTGGAAAGGGTTTATATATTAACCTTAGTGATTAAGTTAATCAACCACTGGCTCCATCAAATTCAACGTCAAGTTAGTTTTGACGCAAGAATAAATTAATTAAAAATTATTTATACTCTTTTTGCTCCCACCAATGAACATTTCTGAACAATGGACAGTTTTATATACAAGGATAGATTGACAAGTAGTGAGAATGACACATAGGTGGTGCTCTAATTGGTAAAACAAATGCACTGTAATTTAGGTTGCCTATTTATATGTTTACATTCCAATATTTAGATAAATCGGTTGATTAGTTTATTTTTGACAGCTGATTGAAAAAGAAGCAACACGTCGTTTTGTTAAAATGGAAAAAGTAGAGTATCGTGCGGTGATTAAATACGTCGTAATTAAGGGTATGAAAGCTACCGAAATAAAAGATGAGTTACGGGAAACATTAGGTGAATCTGCTCCATCATCCGCCACAATAAGTAGATGGGTAAATGAATTTAAACGTGGGAGAACAAGCTGTGTTGATGAAGCCCGCTCTGGAGCACCCAAAATCGTGACTTCTAAGGAAATTATTATAAAAATCCATAATATTATTACGCAAGATCGACGACTCAAAGTGAGAGAGATAGCAGATATGGTAAACATTTCAACAGAACGCGTGCACCACATTTTAACGAAAGAATTGGGTCTTTCCATGCTTTCGGCAAGATGGGTGCCGCGATTGCTTACGACTGATCAAAAGTTCACTCGTTTGCGCATTTCCAATGAGTATTTGGACCTTTATAAGCGGAATCCGGTTGATTTTTGTGGGCGATTTGTTACTTGCGATGAAACTTGGATACACTACAATACACCCGAAACTAAACAACAGTCGAAACAATGATTAGAACGTGGTTCTGCACCTCCAAAGGAAGTGAAAACCACTTTATCGTCGAACAAGGTGATGGCATCAATTTTTTGGGATTCAAAGGGCATTTTGCTCATTGATTGCCTTCACAAAGGTGCCACAATAAATGGACAATATTATGCAGAACTTTTACAAAAATTAAATGTTGAGATTTGTGCTAAATGGCCAGGAATGGCAAAGAAAAAATTCTGTTTCACCAAGACAACGCTCCCTCGCATACCAGCACAGTTGTGATGTCCAAAATCCACGAGTTGCATTTCCAATTAGTACCGTATGCGCCTTATTCGCCGGTTCTAGCCCCTTCCGACTTCCACCTTTTTCCAAAATTGAAAAAGGAAATTTTCGTCTAACGACGAGCTTATCATCTTCGTAAATGAGTATTTTGCAAGCCTTCCGGAATCGCATTTTAGAGATGGCATAAGGGCATTGGAGCACCGTTGGAATAAATGTATTGCTCTTTTAGGAGAATATATTGAAAAATAAAAATTATTTTGTATTTAAAAAATTCGTTTTTCTTTTCCATTCTCACTACTTGTCAAACTACCCTCGTAATTTATTCTATTTGGATAAAAATTAATTCGAACTACGTACTACTATGCATTTGGTTGAACTGTTTTCTTTTTTGTATTTTTAGCATTTTTAACGTGCGAAATCGGGCATTTACTTTATGTTCTGTGGTACTTTTATCATTTTAACTAATTAGGTCAACTTGATTTGATACCACCGCAGATATATTACACAATATACAACATTCTTATAATATATACATATATGTAAATAATTTAATGCAAATCTACATACCTGAGAAAGGACTGTGTAAGCGTTGAAACACATGAAAGCAACTAAAATATACAAATTAACAGCGGAGTCGCACGACATGATCAAAGAATATGTTTTTCTATTTGAAAAGCGTTCACTGAGTATGCGGAAACTCGCAAAATATAATTAATATTACGTTATAGATAAGCCACTGATTCGTTGAGTTTAGTGACCAATTTACAATTAACGTAGCCATTCAACAGGAAATTGTTATTAAAAAGTAGATATTGTTGATATTTATTTAATTAAGTGTTACATTTCACGTTACTACTTTACCATAAAATTGAATATCGCCAGTGAAATTCTTAGATACGTAACAATAATGATAATACAAGTATACGCGGTTTTGGATCTAAGCAACCAAAAGCTGTTTCTAAGGTTATTTGGGGCGCTGAATCCGAATCTGCACTCCGTTTTTTGATATTGATTCTAGTTTTCGAGATATTAAATAAACGCATTTTTTACAATTTTTGACAATTAATCTCCATTTTATTCATTAAAAAGTGTTAAATTAGAAATGAAGAGCAGTCGAACTGAGTCGCTTGTACTGTTTGCGATCTGTTTCACGCATTAAAGTCCAACAGTAGTCGTTCATCATGCCCTCGTCCCAAAATCTTTGGTATCGTTTTTCGATTTTCGCCAAATCTTGGTGTAGTCGCTCTCCTTGCTCGTCGCTTGTATCACCCAAGTTTTCAGGAAAAAAATTCGAGATGGGAATGTAGAAAATGTGTTTTGACAGATATTCTAGCTCCAATCTTGCAATAATTTTGTAACAGACTGTCAATTTTCTTCTTGAAATCCGGGGACTTGCGGTTACCGTGAAAGTGGTGAACAACATCTTGAAATGATACCCATGCTGCTGCTTCATTGGGCATTAAACATTTTGTAAAGTGTCTGTCGACCATTAATTTTCGAATATCAGGTCCGATAAATATTCCCTCTTTGATTTTGGCGTACGACAATTTGGGAAATAACTTGGTCAAGTACTCAAAAGCTGGTTCTTCACGGTCGAGCGCTTTGACATAGTTTTTGATAAGGCCAAGCTTTATGTGGAGAGGTGTCAAGAAAATGTTCTGTGGGTTCACAAGTGGTATAGAAGAGACGTTTTGTTTTCCTGGTTCATAATTAGTACGGCTTGGCCATTTTTTTTACATAATGTTGGTCAGTTGCATGGCTATCCCACAGACACAAAAAACAGCAAAATTTGGTAAAACCAGATTGCATCCCCATCAAGAGACCAATAACCTGTTGGAATAGCATATACATCATTTATTCTTCAAAATTGAATTTAAATTTGTTTTCGAACCTTCAAATCGCCACAAATTTTCCATTGATGCTCTTTATATTTTATCTTGGTCAAAATTTTACATATTATATCGTAGCATTCCTTCGTTTGTACTGCATGAGCAATCGGAATTGATGGTTTTATATTTCCATTGTGTATCAGAGCAGCTTTCAGGCTGCATCTTGAACCATCTATGAACAAACGCCATTCATTTAGATCGCATGGTGTATTCATCGCATCAAACAAACCGTTGATGTCATAGCAGAACCATATATTCTCCTTTTTTTGAAAAACGGTAAGAGCGCCTCATTTCTAGTTCTACATACAGTGACTTTTGTATGAGTGTCAAGATATTTCCACTCCTGCATCCGTGATGCGAGTAATTCTGATTTTTGTTTCGATAAATTCAAATCACGAACCAAATCATTGAGTTCACTTTGCGAAACTAAATGTTTTTCCTCCATGTTAAAATCGCTTCCACTGTTCGTCGGTGATGAACTACAAGTTTCCATGGAATTTGCACTTGTACCTAGATAAATTGGCAAAGAATCATTGCTCGCACAGGAAACTGGTTTGGACACTGATGATACTTCAGGATATTTATATTTCGCTAGTTTTTTTGCATTTAGACTGACGACATTCATCAAGCAAAAGTAATAATCATCTACATGATTTTTCGGCTCTCTCCATGACATTGGCAATGAAAATGAAAAACATACCTTTTTACCGCGTGACCACTTGTATAATATTGTGCTACACGCGTTACAAAACAATTTCGGTACCCACGGCTTGTGAGTGTTTGATACAAAGAAACCAAAATAATAAAAATATGCATTTCTGATCACATTAGTAATAACTTTGGCACTTTTTTTGATCATATAACATCCGCAAACATAACAAAAACACTTTGAATCAACTTTACAATTCTGTCTTTGCATTTTCACACGTTTTGGATTTAAAAAAAATTTTAAAAATACAAATTAAATAATGTTTCTAGCGACGCCAATAGCTGATTGTCACTAGGATAGCGCAGTGCTGCCAACATGTGCTAACTCACAAACTAGAATCAATTTTGAAAAACGAAACCCGGATTTGAATTCAGCACCTCAAATAACGTCAAGATTTGTTCTCATCTGCTCTGATCCAAAAGTTGACCGGAATTTGTAAACTTGTGTAATCCGAGCTTGGAAAATATGCAATGTATATAAAATGCATACACATATACATACATATTTGTAATAACTAGAGGTGCTTCTCCTGTAAAATGAGGTCAAAGTACCAACTTGTTGGCCATAAATCACTTCTCAGAATCGCATGCTTACCTTTTAGAGAAGGTAAGCATGCATGTCCCTTCCTTAGAGTCACTTAGTAGACTAAGTGACTCTAAGAAAGGGACAAATGGCCTACCTGAAACCATATACAAACCTATTATTATGAAATTTAACGGAGGCATTAGTTTAAAAGTTTAAAGTTCATCGTTAGCTACAACGTACTCGTATGTACATCCAGTATTGTATATCGTAACTGTGATGTAATAGTGATTTTTGTTCAGCACTCTGCTTCTAAAAGCAAGTACTTATATACGAGGGTGGTCCCAGAAGTACTCGACCAAACAAAGAAAACACAAAAATTTTGGAAAGAAATGTATTTATTTTTCTACATAATCTCCATTTAGATCTATACACTTTTCCCAGAGATGTTCAATAAGTTCGATACCCTTTTTATAATTAGAATTGTCTTGCTCCTCGAAATAGCCAATGACGAAACAACACTCTCTTCTTAGCCAAATGCGGCCGTTTTTGCTTGATTTCTTCGCCCAAACGTTGCAATAAGTTCGCATAATACTCGCCGTTGATAGTATTTCCTTTTTCAAGATTGTCAATCAAAATTATTCCACGCGCATCCCAGGAAACCGATGCCATGATCTTGCCTGCAGATGAAACGGTCTTCGCCTTCTTTGGAGCCGGTTCTCCTTTTGAGTCCACTGTTTTGATTGTTCTTTTTTCTCGGGTGTGAAGTGATGAACCCATGTTTCATCCGTGGTTATGAAACGGCGCAAAAATTCTGCTTTGTTGCTGTGAAACTTCGCTAAACACTCAACTGAAACATCTTCACAACACTGTTTTTGCTCGAGTGTGAGTAAACGTGGCACCCATCTTGCACGCAGCTTATGTCCAAACTTTCAGATAATATGCGATATACTGCACTTTTTAGAATGCCTACTATGTCTGCTAGCTCGCGCACTTTCAGTCGACGAGCATCCGGTATCGCTTTGTGTCGTCAATAAATTTTCACCCATGGGATCTGAATTTAGGAAAGTCATGGAAATATTCAGGATTGGCAAATATTTATTGTTTAGTGGTAAAAACTTGTAGCGTCGTAACCGATACGTGGATTCTTAGAGGATGGATTATTAATTAATAAAAAAAACGCAAACAATAGATGTAACTATATAACATATATTGAACGAAGAAAAAAGCATATTAGATTGAATAATTAAAAAAAAATAACTTTAGTATTAAATAGTTTGAAATATTACAAAGGGCTTATCGACACAATGCATTGGATCTTGCAAACATTTAACGTCACAATTGTTCTTGACAAACAACAACAACAAAAATAATTTACTAACTAGATTTAATGTTGCGAATTGAAACAAAGTTAATACAGTATATAGTTGATCGAATTAAAGTTGTAGTTCTGACCTTGATTATTCGGATGTTCACCTGGCTCGGGCTATGCTTCGCATAATTCGGAAAGTGGTGTCCTGGCCTTCTATTAGTCCAGATGGAAAAGAAGGGGGTATAGAACACAAACCAAGATTAGATTATAATACTATTTTAGCACAAAATTCCCCTTCATTGAAAAAAAATTATCAATTAACTGATAAATTAGTTCTCGCACCGGTGTGTTGATTGCTTTTCCTATATCAACTATGGAGAAAGTTTCGCAACTCCAAAGGAAGGAATCGTAACTTACAATCACCTTGCTTTCTTGTCAGGGATAAAATGACGCTATTTAAGCTGCTTAAGGCTGAAACAAGAGGAGAGGTAGTGCGTCGTTCGAGGAAAGTTTAAAAAATACGAAAGCGTGTGTAAAATCGATACACGGATAATGCAAGGATAACTCGGACTAACATATGCACCTATATTGACCGTAGGTGAGGGTAAGACAGTACGACGTACGAAGATGCAAAAAAAAGAACCAGATAAGAAGTTTACCTTCTTATGGACTCAAAATATATCGAATAAATATTAAATTGGAAGACTAAAATATTAATGAGATGAAATGGTTTACAAAGAAATATACAAATACATGCCATAGATATTGTTACAGTGGCAACAAACTGCTTAAATAAATGTGAAGTGAACATCCATATAAACGGTCGATAACTGGACGTAGTGTATACCAACACTAATTTCTTAACGAATACATTTGACGAACAAACCACTGACCATAGAGACGCTGTTTTTATTTTATGTCCAAATCATTTTTATATAAATTTTATTAGTTTTTGTTTGTAGTAACTGCTTTAAGTGATGTAAATCAAAAGCATAATTTGTTTGGACAGTAAAATAAATATAAAACTTCGTACTTGGAGATTTCTTTGAACTAGTTTAATCCAGATTGGGCGCCAGATATTCCGAGACTTCCTCTCATGCTACAATTGCATGAGATGAATATGACGTACGTATATACAAGTAAATATTTCATTCAGATTATTTAAACTAGCGTACATAGCAATATGTACTTCAACTTTACATATTCATACATATTATCAATTATCAATTAGATGACTGTGCTCAAAGTCATCGCGATCAGATTGTAGATATGTACATACATATGCGTATCTATTATCTATATGTATAAATAGCTTAGGAGATAGTGATACTGATCCAGTGTACCAATCAGTTGTTTAGCAGTGCTGTAGCAGACGAAATAATAGGACATGGCTTGTGATATGTTTCTAACACTACCGGGTGGCATGAAGATGCCGGCCCTCGGTCTTGGCACCTGGCAGGTAAGTAGTTTGTACGATTTAAAGCTATAACGGTCGACCAAAACACTTTTAGCTAATTTTATATATACATATATATATATATATATATATATATATATATATATATATATATATATATAGTAATTATCGGTTACATTTAATCAATTTTTTAAGTAGTATCCATAATAATTGATCATAGGGCGATTTTATACTTGATTTCTAAGTTTCGATAATCGTCCAGCTATCTTCTTTAGAGGCTTTTTTGAAGATGAATCTTTAAAAGTTCTCTGTAAGATTAGCAGACTTTTAAAACCCATTAGAAGACCAACGACAATAATATATGGAAGACTTATGTTTTAGTTATACTCCAATTTGTATTACGAACTCTAAACATTGAGTTATTGGAAGAATCATGACGTATCAATTATATATTGCCCTTCTTCGTCGATGCCTTCTGCGAGCTTCAATTTCTTGTTCGTAAAAGGGCTTATTTTTATCTGCAAAAAATTTTACATTCGCAGCTTCCTCTGAGACGAAAGTTAGAGCATGAAGGGAGTTTTCAAAAGAACGAGACCCAATAATTCTTGACGGGCGATTAAACTTGTACTTAAAATATTTCGCGCATTAAACAATACCAATCACTGTGCCCATCTTCAAAAAGAGTCGGATGACTGAAAGTCTGGCAAGATCTTATTCATTTCTAAGGAATCCCTCAACTGGCCATTCATAATTTTTTCAATGATTTTAGAAATTAGAATACTTATCGGAAGCAGGTCCTTGAAAGTTGAAGGATTCGAAGATTTCGGAACAGGCCGTGTAATAGCCTTCGTCCTTAATAAAGAAAAGTAATTTTCAACGAAGCATGAATTAATTATAAGTACTTCATCGCTTCTGTTACGAAACTTGTAATCTTTGTATGATAGTAATTTAATGTGTCTTAGCTTTTCCTCTTCTAATATGTATGAAAGTAAAGTAATATTTACTTATTCTTCTATAAACTAGAGCTTTAAATTCTGGTTAATACTTCACAGTGATTTTGTTTCGAGTAGGATAGTTTGACAAGTAGTGAGAATGGAAAAGAAAATCGAATTTTATAAATACAAAACAATTTTTATTCTTAAATATATTCTCCTAAAAGAGCAATACATTTATTCCAATGGTGCTCCAATGCCCTTATGCCATCTCTAAAATGCTAAAATGATTCCGGAAGGTTTGCAAAATACTCATTTACGAAGATGATAAGCTCGTCGTTAGACGAAAATTTCTTTCCACCTAGTGCCGTTTTCAATTTTGGAAAAAGGTGGAAGTCGGAAGGGGCTAGATCCGGCGAATATGGTGCATGCGGTAATAATTGGAAGTGCAACTCGTGGATTTTGGACATCGCAACTGTGCTGGAATGCGAGGGCGCGTTGTCTTGGTGAAACTGAATCTTTTTCTTTGCCATTCCTGGCCGTTTAGCACGAATCTCAACATTTAATTTTTGTACAAGTTCTGCATAATATTGTCCGTTTATTGTGGTATCTTTCTGAAGGTAATCAATGAGCAAAATGCCCTTTGAATACCAAAAAATTGATGCCATCACCTTGTTTGTCAATAAAGTGGTTTTCTCTTTCTTTGGAGGTGCAGAACCACGTTCTAACCATTGTTTCGACTGTTGTTTAGTTTCGGGTGTACTGTAGTGTTTCCAAGTTTCATCGCAAGTAACAAATCGCCTACAAAAATCAACCGGATTCCGCTTATAAAGATCCAAACACTCATTGGAAATGCACAAACGATTGAACTCTTAATCAGTCGTAAGCAATCGCGGCACCCATCTTGCCGAAAGTTTAGAAAGGCCCAATTCTTTCGTTAAAATGTGGTGTACGCGTTCTGTTGAAATGTTTACCATGTCTGCTATCTCTCTCACTTTGAGTCGTCGATCATGCGTAATAATATTATGGATTTTTATAATGATTTCCTTAGAAGTCACGATTTTGGGTGCTCCAGAGCGCGCTTCATCAACACAGGTTGTTCTACCACGTTTAAATTCATTTACCCATCTACTTATTGTAGCTGATGATGGAGCAGATTCACCTAATGTTTCCCGTAACTCATCTTTTATTTCGGTAGCTTTCATACCCTTAACTACAAAGTATTTAATCACCGCACTCTGCTTTTTCCATTTTAACAAAACGACGTGATGCTTCTTTTTCAATCAGCTGTCAAAAATAAACTAATCAACCGATTTATCTAAATATCGTAATGTAAACATGTAAGTAGATAACCTAAATTACAGCGTATTTGTTTTACCAATTGGAGCGCCACCTATGTGTCATTCTCACTACTTGTAAAACTATCCTCGTATTTATTCGATTTTAATTAAAAGATTGCGTAATCTTCTGCTTGCGTTTTTTCATGACGTTATACGCGATTAAGAAAGGATTAGAAAATAAAAATAGAAAACAACTTTTGCATATTTCCGAAAAAAACAGTTAAGCCAATACCTGAATAATCAATTCAATTCGGACTCTAATTGAATGATTTGAAAGACGTTCCATTGTACAATATTTACTCTACTAAGAAGATTAGATATGGATTCAAGTAAAACGCTTTCAAGGTTTAGGACAGATTTACGAAAAGGAAAGCTTAAATAAAAATTTTTCCAGAGAAATAATACTTTTAAACGGCTTAGATTTTCATAGATTACAAAATTATTTGTCGCATTTTTATAGATTAAATTGATGGATATGTTATGAAGATAAATTTTGCACGAGGTCACTTTAAATTTTCTTCGTGAATTTTTCATTTTTACGGCGCTATTCTAGAAGTAATTATTGCTAAATTAATACCGAAATTATGTCTTTTTATAATTTAATTATCTTTTGATTTTAAGCGAGATTTGATAACAAAACGTAATCTTCAGAAGTCCATGAATTATTAAAAATTAAAAAAAAATTTTTTTATGATATCGTAACATCAGATAACGTGTGTTAACATAAACGATTTTTCAGAGCCGGTCCCCGGAAATATACAGAGTGATCCATTGGTTGGTTATTTTTAGTAAAATCAACGTCGTCATAAATCTGATAAGAAAATATTAATAAAAAAATATGTATTTTGAAATATGACAATAATTGGCATTCTTATACAGTGCGTATCAGCCAAATGGAATAAATTCGATAATAATCAAATGGAAGGGTGTTCGAAAAAACGCTCGGACACGTCGATTGGGATTTTTAGTTGCGTATTTTCTTAAATAAAAAGTTTATATACAGGGTGTGTCATGTAAAAGTGGTCAATACCAACTTTCTTATTTTAAATACAACACCCTGTCAAATATTAAATTTTTGGATTCTTTAGAAAATTCCAGACATATTTTATGTACAATATCCTATACCTATCTTCGACGGTTTCGGAAATATTAAATGTTTTCAGATTAATAATTTTGTTTACAATTAAATAAGATTTTCACATAATAGTTTGTTTACCGAACTGTTAAGTGAAAATCTTTAATTGTACTTGTACTTCGTTTTAAAATACCTTGCCTTAGCAAAGTGTTGTCAGTGTCATAGTGTTGTCAGTGTCATCACTGTTTGAATTTCGTTAACTACATTTCAGCAAAATGGTTCACAGAAATGCACAAAATAACAATTCTGCAGATGATTGGTTATGGAGATAACACACGGACACAAATGGAAGTTGCTCACTTATTTCATGAGAAATTTCCAAATTTGCCGCCTACATCCCAAGGAACAA